>VXAX01004977.1:586686-737689 GCA_013399835.1 Leptocoma aspasia
TTTTTTTTTGAGCATTCTTCTCTAGGCAACTGGCAAGAGGAATGAACAGATCACACTGCCAGTAGTACAGAGAATCACAGAGGACAAAATGAGAACAGAGGCAGCTTTCCTCTGTGAAGCCAGAGGCTGGAAGCCAGAAGCTCTGTAGGCCAGGGGCAGGGTTCATGTTTCCTCTTCTAAGCCCAGTCAGAGCAATCAGGTTTGGGATAAACCTGAGAAGTATGAGAAGCGTTCTGCTTAAAAGAAGCTTCAGATGTGCTGCAATCAATTAACTGTTGAAAGTGAAGAATGGCAAAGAAGGTTAAAAAAAAATACCATAACAGAATCACAGAATTACAAAATCACAGAGTGGGTCAGGCTGGAAGGGACCACAGGGCGTCATCTGGTCCAACCTCTCTGTTCAAGCAGGGTCATTCTAGAGCACATGTTACAGGATTGAGGCCAGGTAGTTCTTAAATATCTCCAGTGAGGGAGATTCCACAACCTCTCTGGGCAATCTGTTCCAATGCTTGGTCACTCTCACAGTGAAAAAGTTCTTTCTCATATTCAGGTGGAATTTCCTGTGCATCAGTTTCTGCCTGTTGTCTCTTGTCCTATTGCTCAGCCCCACTGAGGAGAGCCTGGCTCCATCCTCTTGGCACCCTCCCTTCGGATACTGATGGACATTGATGAGGTCCCTTCTCAGTCATTTCTTCTCAAGGCTGAACAGGCCCAGCTCCCTCAGCGTGTCCTCATAAGGGAGATGTTCTAGTCCCCTCATCATCTCTGTATCCCTCCACTGGCCTGCTCCAGGAGCTCCATGTCTCTTTTATACTGAGGATACCAGAACTGGATATAGCACTCCAGGCATGGTCTCACCACGGCTGCGTAGAGGAGCAGGATCACCTCCCTCGACCTTCTGTCAATGCTCTTCCTAATCTATCCCAGGACACCATCGGCCTTCTTGGCCACAAGGCCACTGCTGGCTCATGGACAGCTTGTTGTCCACTAGGACCCCTAGGTCTTTCTCCACAGAGCTGCTTTCCAGCAGCTCAGCCCCCAGCCTGTGCTGGTGCAGGGGTTATTCCTCCCCAGGTGCAGCACCCTGCATGTGCCTTTGGTAAATTTCAGTCAGTTCTTCTCTGCCCATCTCTCCAACCTGCCAAGGTCCTTCTGAAGCGCTGCACGGCCCTCTGGGGTATTGGCCCCTCCTCCCAGCTTTGTGTTGTCAGTGAACCTGCTGAGGAGGCATCTGCCCCTTCACCTGAGTCATTGATGAACAAGGTGAGCAACACCACAAGTGACAGGCCTCCGACTTGACCATGTGCCAGTGGGTACAACCCTCCAGGATCTGCCATTCAGCCAGTTCTGAATCCACCTCACTGTCTATTCATCCAGCCCACACTTCCTGACTTTGCCCATGAGGATGTTGTGAGACAGTGTTGAAAGCCTCCCTAAAGTCAAGAGAAGCAAAATCCACTGGTCTTCCCTCATCCATCCAGGTAGTTGACTCTTTGTCAAAGGTAACCAGGTTGGTCAAGCCTGATTTACCTGACTGCTCCTGATCACCTTCCTGTCTTCCCTGGGGCTAGAGATGGCCTCCAGAATGAGACGTTCCATCACCTTGCCAGGGATTGAGATGAGGCTGGAGCTACCAGCCGGTAGCTCCCTGAGTCCTCTTTCTTGCACTTGCTGAAGACTGGTGTCACATTTGCTTTCTTCCAGTCCTCAGGCACCTCTCCTGACTGCCATGCCCTTTCAGAGATCATCATGAGCACCCTCACTATGGTATCCAACAGTTCTTTTAGCACTCATGGATGCAGCCCATCAGAGCCCATGGACTTGCAGATGTCAAGGTTGCCTAGGTATTCTCTAATCCAATCCTCCGAACAATTTTAAAAAATAGCAAGAGCAACCCAAAATTGTGAAAGTAAACTCTCGTATGTAAGGAGAAAACTGCCAGCAAGTCACACTGTACAAGGGCTCCTTAACTGGAAAACTTGCTTCCTTCTTTGGAAGCCTTTTTATTGACCTTCAAGGGGTACAAAAAAAGCCACCTATCTGCTAAGAAAGTCAGGAGTACAGTCTTGGATGAAACAGGCTCAGATTGATTTTGCTGTCATGAGTTTTTGGCTGAAAGTTGTTGGGTTTTTTTTTTCATTATAGCATATTAAGTTTATTAGATTATGTTCCTGAGAGAGCAAACCTAATTTTTGCTTCAATGGATCACTTATCTCCTTTTGTCAATTAAGGGTAAGGGCAGGTGTCCTTCCATGAAAGTGAGACTGATTGTACCAGCTGTGGTCGAAGTCCTGGAAGGTGATACACCACCTTCCTCCACAAGCCCTGCCAGGGAGATTCAGTCATTTTCTGTAAGATCTCTACTATCCTGTTCCTTCCAGGGATATGTGCTGTGGACAAGTAGGTAGGAGAATAATATCAAAACAACTTTTAAAAAGGGCACCCATGGTGCTAACTAACTAAATCCTAAGTTAGTTTACCAAGTGGCATTAAGCAGTGTAGCTCCACTACCTTTCTGGGCCTGCTATTTACTTCAAATAAGTGTATTATAGGTATCAAAGAACATTTTTCTGCTCAAAGCAGGAGCAGAGAAGTAACAACTCATCAAATATTAATTAGTTGGAAATAAAACACAGGCTTACATTCCCTGTCCTATTAATTTTTGTATCTTTCTCAACATTGAAGAGACTAGATTTACATTCTGTAAAAATTTTTACTTTGCATTGTGTGAAGTACTGCTTCACATGTGTTACAGACCTCCTAAGAGAAGAGTCCTTCTATTTGCTTGGCCATTTGAAACCTACAGCCTTTGGAATTTAAAAATCATGAAGTTACCGCTATTGATCTTACAAGTAACTCAATCTTGTCTTTCAAAAATTTAAAATTCAGTCAAATTTTGACCTGATCCAGAGAAGCACTTAAGTGTGAGCTCACTTTGGGAACAGTGATAGTGCCACAAAAATAACCTGCTGAGCAACATGTTTTAGCAGTGCTTCAGAACAAGGCTCATGTTAACCATGGACGTAAGCACAATTTGAGCCCAGGTCTCCAGAATCAAAATTACTCTAAAATCAGTCTTACAGATAATGGTCTTCTTGGCTGAAAATCAGTCACTTTACTACAAGTGATGGATATACAAGAAACTACATTCCAAAAATTTTGTCTTGATGATTGGAAACATTGATATGAGCACATAAGATCATAAATTAATATGGGTTTTTATAGTACAGCTCACTGCAATGAGCATTTGCTATGTCATAAATGGCAAATCTCATTAAGAAATGCCTGTCCCCCTTCAGCTTTGTATAAAGCCCTATCCAAGCCCTGTCATGCCTCTTTGTCAAGGAATATCTAAGTCTATACAGGCTGGGAACACAACAATCTTATAGCAGCATCCTGGCTGGAATCACCTGTTTGCATACACACATAAATTCTCTATCTAAATAGCATCAATCAACAAGCTTGTAGCAACTTTAACCTTAAGCACACAGTGGACTGAGCTGTAGCAGAAAATACCAGGACAGGAAACTGTAACTAGTAGAGTTCAAGGTCATACAGCAATAGTTCTCCTTTGAAATTGCAACATTAGGCATCCAAGAGATTGACTAAAACAAAACATGGAGGTGTACTGACTTGGAATTTAGACATAGATGATGATTGTTTCTGTAAGGGCCTACTCCAGTGATAAGGAAAAAACCAACAAACCCACCAACCAACCAAACAAAAAAAAATCAAGAAATAAATACCTACATTGACTTCAACAGGCTTTGTATCAGATGCCAATGCACATTTCTTAGCATTCAGACATTAATCCTTCTTTAAAAATACAGATTAAGAAAGAAATTAGCATTTTACTCCATAATTTTAGTGTGTGAGGAATTATGTATAAATAATTAAAATCAGTATTTAAATAGAAGCTGCCCATTTGCTTGCAGGCAGTGATAAAACCTGACCTTTATGACCTTTCATTCAGTGTTCCCCATGGGCATTAAGCCTGAGTCACAGAGTCACAGTGAAAAATCAGGCACTGATAGCACCATTGTATGGAGAAGCAGAGCAGTCAAATTAGAGCATCTCTAAATGCAATCAGCTTTCACCACCTTTGCAGCCCAGGCCACAAATATCTTGTTTAACTTCACACAGCAAATTACTGAAACAACTGAGAAGAGACAATCCCAAAATAGACAGGATACAGTGTTCATTGGCGTCACCAGAGGTAAAGGACAGAGGGTTCAAAACACTGGTAAGCAGATGCTGTGCTATGTATACTACATTCCCAAAGTTTCTCATAATTCATAAAGCTGAAGCAGCAATGATTAGGTGTTACAGAAACTTTCTTTAGTATAAAGAGAAACAAATCTTGCGGCAACCCCAAGCACAAATACAGGCTGGATATAGAATGGACTGAGAGCAGCCCTGGGAGGAAGGACTTGGGTGTGTTGGTTGACAAGAAGCTAAATATGACCCAGCCATGGGCACTCCCAGCCCAGAAAGCCAAACATGTCCTGGGCTGCATCCAAAGTAGCGTGGGCAGCGGGCAAGGGAGGGGATTCTGCACCTCTGCTCTGGTGAGACCCCACCTGGAACACTGCATCTGGCTCTGGGGCTGCCAGAGAAGACATGGACTTGTTGGAGTGGGTCCAGAGAAGGGACACAAAGACGATCAGAGGGATGGAGCGTCTGTCCTAAGAAGACAGGCTGAGAGAGCTGGGGCTATCCAACCTGTAAATGAGGAGGTTTTAGGGAGACCTTATAGCAGCCTTCTAGCTCCTAAAGGGGACTTACAGGAGAGCTGGAGAGGTACTTTTAACAAGGACAAGGGGGAATGGCATTAAACAGCAATAGGGCAGGTTTGGACTGGATATTAGGCAGAAATTCTTTACTGTGAGGGTGATGAGGCACTGGAACAGGTTGCCCAGAGAAGCTGTGGATGTCCCATGCCTGGAGGTGTTCAAGGCAAGATTGTATGGGGCTTTGAGCAATGTAATCTAGTGGAAGATGTCCCTGCCCATGGTAGGGGTCTTGGAACTAATTTATCATTAAGGTCCCTTCCAACCCAAGCCATTCTATGAAATAACTCCACAACAGAGATCAAGGCATGCCAGAAAGTGTTTCATAATCTCACATATTCAGGGCAATCTCCATTCTCTGTGTTTTTTTCAGATTTCTTTCACATTAACCAAAACACAGTACTTACTCAGCCCACTGTGCTTAATTTTTCTTCCTTTAAATAATCTTAAAGATGGGATTTTTCTTTTAAATCCATTTGAATTACACAATTACTGTAAGTGCTGCTGCTATCAGATATGAACTACATTTTTACACAAGTATCTGATTTTTAATTGTTAACGAATATGGAGCTGTTTGTGAGTCATGGTTCTTCACAAAGTGAAAAAAGGGCATGTTTCTAAGATTTCATTTCTGAGCAGTAACTGTTCTGCCTGTTCAAGGTGAGAAATTGAAACCTGGAGAGCTGAAGCTAAGAGCAGGAATCTGAGAGCAATTTATTTAGTTTCCAGTGTCCCTTCTGTAAAATGGAGACAATGGCACTTCCAAATATAATATCAAGATTGTGAAAATAAGCATATTAGAGACAATTAAATCTGCAGGAAGTCAGTGCATTACCCACTATTACAGAGATAATAAAGGGATGTGAAGCCTTTTGAAAGGGCCAATATACTTGTGAAGATACTTGATCTGTAATTTGTGTAAGTGAAATTACTTTCTAAGTTAAACAACTCATAGCCCATATCTCTCAGCAGACCACATGAACTGAGAAATCAACACCTCCAGGATTCCCATCAATCCACAATGGACTCATGGGTAGAGCTAATGCTAAAATATTACTGTGAAGTCAAGTTTCTTTTCAAATAATTTTGGTCAGTTGAATATCTATATTTGGTTGGGGGTAAGGGGGAGATGAGGGAAAGGTCTCAGTGACCAGCTCAGATAATATACTTATGAAGCTATGTCTGGAATTCCTACGTTGGTACCTATGACACTATCAAATTCATTGGAAAGAGTTTATCGCAAAGTTAAATGTCAGCAGCTGCAAGCCTTTAAATGGAACATACTTCAGCTCCTGGGCAATGGCAGCGATCTGTTCCACCCTGTCCTGGTGAGCAGCCAAATCGCTCTCAAAAGCTTCATGTTTCCTTAACATGGCACGGACTTCTGTCAGAGAGGCAGACTCATAATCCTTCTGAAGCAAGGTCTGCTCTTTGCCTGAAAGAGGAAATGAAGATATTACTCATTTTTTAGCAAATTATGTGTTAGGAAAATTGTAAATTTAATCAACTTTTTAGTTGAGGCATGGGGAAAATCATATGTATGAAATTAAATCCCACCCCCACTGAAATCAGCAGCAAATTGGCAGCACATGTTAATTCGAAACATATATTTTTAAAGCTCTCACAGTAATGTCCCGGTTTTTGCATAGGCTGCATATACAGTTCTAAAATAGTGAGTATTACATTGCTGGAGAAACTGGCATAAAAATGGCATATTAGCAAAAACTGTATCTCTAAATCACTGTGATAATTTTTTGTAGAATAGACTTTAAAAAAACAGAAATCACACTGCTATGCTCAGCTTTACTCTTACTAATGATATGTTATTCTTTTTTATGTTCTGCCTTCAATTCATTATTCATTTCAGTGCTTAAAAAAAAAATAAACCTGAGATGTGTGACTGCCTTTGGTATCGAGCACTGAATTTTAGGTGGAAAATGCCAACTTATCTACAAAAGGCTAGAGAAACAAAGATTAAGTAGAAACTGAAATACTACTGCTGAGTAGCTCCTATGTTGGACAACTGAATCCACACAGACAGGCCCTGCAGCTGCACTCACCACATGGCATTTGCAACTCTGTGAATCCTAAAGCCAGAAACAACTATTGTTCCATTTGCTGTGTACCAGCTTATGTGAAGTTTTCCCTACACAACAGCTATAACTTGCCACCATGAGTAGTTTATGCTCAGAAAATCAGCCCTCAGGGCTAATAAACGCTGTAGTTTCCCTTCTAGTATCTGCTTGGCAAACATTTACAGCCTTGCATGCTTCCAGCAACTCTGTTAGAGGATGGACTCTGATTCATTTTCAGTGTCAAAAGGATCTAGCCGGAAAAAGCCAGAAGCATGGCAGAAACAGGAAGACAGTCATCAGGATGATAGAGCAGACCTATGTCTAATAGTCCCCAACGAAACTGAATGCCACTGTAAGGTCCTCCATGTGCCACAACTACAGGTAAGGTTAAGTTACCATTAAAAGCCAGAACTATAAATGGTGTGTAATCCAGGGTTTGGAGCAAAGCAGACACAAGTTCCAGTATCATGTAATTTCTGGACTATTCAGTACATCATGATGACCAAATAATAACAAACTCAGAATACTTCTGTTAGTAATTTCACACTCAGCCAGAGGCATGACTGCATTTCTGGATGGATTGCTGGTGTACAACTACGTAGGAATACATTAGCAGCAATGGCCTCTATTCAAATGCAGAATATTTCCATTAAGTTTGACTCACTACATCAAGTATAATTTTTACAGTTACATCTCATTAGCAATGTGCCAACAAGTTAGGATCGTGACTACAGTCAACAAAACCTGACATTTTCTCTGTTATTATTTTAGATTGTCTGAAATTGTCCAAACTACTTATGAGTGAGTTCGTAGCTGGCAAATACTCAGCACTGACAGTTCAACTTTGAACATTGAAATACTAAAAATGTTAAAAGCCATCTCTCCTCACCATATGCCCACTGTTCATGAGTGGAAGCCTTCTGCCTAAATTTCTCAGCCAAGTGTTCAAGTCTTTCCAGTCGTCGTATTTCATTCAGCAGCCACTCTTCATAGCCTTTCTCAGCTTGTTCAAGTCTCTGCCAAGCGCCGGCAATATCCTGTGGAGAGGATACATGGGAGAGATGGATGAAATCTCTTTTTATCTAAATTTACAGACTTTTGATTCATTCACAATTTGGCTTCAAAAAGAGAAGTTTTTATGTTCAGATTTTGTAAAATCACAGAATCATCAAAATGTTGTCAGGCAGTTGTGTTTTAGTGCAGACACCTGCTCCTTATAGTGCATTGTATTCAGGTGAGGTCATGAAAGGAACTCCTATAGAAATGGTTTCCAAGCATGGCTACAGGTCCAATGTCTTCACAATATATTGCTTTTACCTCCCATTTTACAATGTGTGTGTTCTTTTATAATATATCTATCTGTTATCAAAATGAAAGTGCTTTGCTTTCGCAAGTTGACAATAGCAAGGTAATTAGGATCAAGAGGATTTGGTGCATATTTTACCTGGAACACAAATTCATTTCACCTTCTGTGGTACACAAAGTTCTGTGAGTTTCCTTGCAAACTCAAAGACATGAGTGGGAAGCTGAACTAACAGGGCCCTTATTTTCTGCATACGGGGAGTGGACAATAACTCTTTTCAGACAGAGCAGGTTTTTTTGTTTATGAAAAACAAAACACAATGATAGAATAGAGTACAGAAACAGGTTTGCTCTATTCCACAGGAAATGTTTTGACCCACAGTCAAGTCACAGTACTTATCAGCAGATGAGAATTCTTGGTACGGACTATTCTTATCTTCATAGACATAAGAGAAAAAGCAGAATAGAAAAAAACGTAGAAACATGTATTGAGCAATGTCTGTTTGATGACTAAAATGTCAGTGAAACCACTGAGTTTTGCTTAAATAAGCAATCATTGGCTCAATGATACAGGAGTACTGATAACACTCTCAAAGGAAGCTCTATCTCATCTTGCATCTCCAGATAATTTGCTTTTGGGAAAGCCTTCAAAGAGGCAGGAACATGCTTATTAGAAAGCAAGATTCTGGAACAGAAGGGAATGTGTAAAAGGAGTTTGGTATTTAAAAAGTACAACAAACTGATGTTTCTGGAAATGACTTAGAATGGCCTTTCAATCCTTCACATTGGCATTTTTGGGAGATACTTGATAAAGCAAACAGAATATTGATGCCTCCTTTACTTACTGAAACCATTTTCCCCTCTGATGGCATGAAAGCTGGCCGATTGCTGATTCTCAGTTTTGTCTGCAGGGTGTTAAAATTGATCTCCAGCTGACATTTCTCCTGGACTTTGGGAGGTTTGTGTTTGCGGCGGTAGTCCCGGAAATCCTCTAATTTCTTCTGCATAGCCTGCATTGTTTTTTCTGGGGTCCTGTTTTCCAGCCAAGGAATTGTCCGGCGAATCCATTCTAAAAGCTTTCAAACCAACATAAACAAGTCAAATAAAAGCAATGGGAAAACAACCAAAAAAAATTATATTGAACATACAAATCTTAATTAAGTTTGTTCCATTTTAATGTTACTGACTTCAGTTGGTACTGATGCCTTAATGGTGAGTAAGCACAAGATATTCAAAGCTAAACAATACTTTTGTATTGTATTGCTTTATACAAATAGCAAATTTGCCTAGATATTCCAGGTATTTCTAGAAATAACCTGATTTTCAGAAAGATTAACACACATCTAAGGTATCTCAAAATCTGAGTTACCCAATATCATCTGCCGCTTTCAAAAGTATTGGTCTTGGTGTTTCATAGTTACAGGATCAGGACAGAAACCAGCCTCAGGTCATATTAAAATCTTCACTCAGAAGGCCATTAGTGCAAATTTAGATACAGAAAGTAGTGCTGTGATCTCAGTATGTTTTTGCAGGTTAAGCAATAAAAGATAAGAGAGGTCTCATTTGTGCACTGTACATCTGTAGTCCTGCTCAGCAGATTTGCCATTAAACAAGAGAGGACAGGAGGAGCACGTTCATCTGTACATTCGTCTGCTGTCCTTGCTCACAGGTGAATTGTGAACAACCTGACAGACCCTCTCCAGGTGTGCTTTGCAGTACACAAAGCCAAGGGGCTTGCTTCATCTGGTATGTTCCACATGTGGTCAAGGATGGCTGTCTTTGAAGATTAGAGAGACAGGAAGCTTGGTCTTGGGGCAGACAGATGACAATCCTCAAGACACCCTTTTGGGCACGTTAACAAGACTGACTGACTTGCTGAAGGTCACACGGGAAGTCTGTGGCAAAGGAGTCACCTGAAACTCAATATCTTGGGGCAACTGGGCTTTGTAACCTGCCATTGAGAGATTTACCCTTACAGTGTGTCCATTCTTCTGTCTTGAAGAGAGTGCATGGATCTTTCAGCTTTCAATATTTCACGAACATTGTTGTCACCACATTACAGATAGAGCATCCTTACCTCACTTGCTAGTCTCTCATACTCTTCCATCAACCTCTCATTTTCCTGATTCACAGCAAGCACCTTACAGATCCGGTTAGCTGCAGTCTCAGCCTGTAACACAGAGCCAACAAACATGCCATATTCATAAACACATTCTGAGAAAGGTACAGGCTTGGAGAAAGAGAGAGAATGTGGCTGCTGCAAATAGATCTTTTATAGTTGGTGATATATTTTATAGTTGGTGATTTAGGTTGCTTAGATACTCATTTTCCCTCCTTCTGCAGCTATAGATTCCAATGGCCTGAATCACCACAGATCAGCACAGAGGTCCCCTTGTTGTACAATGAAACCTTATTATATAGTTGTCTAACAAATCTTTTCTTTTTAAAGACAACTTAGGCCATTCTTAAAGATATCCTATTAGGTTAATTTTTAAGGTCACATCCAAAAAGTATTAGATTTGTTAGCCACACTACATGTGATGCAGGAGTCTCAGATCACTCTATATCTGCATATCATATGTACATATACCCTTGGGAATAAGTGGCAGCTCAATCACTGACAGCAAATCTTTTCATGCCTCCTGACAAACTTACATGTGAAGGCTCTGTGTAGCTCTGCCATATTTAAAATGTACAAGTTTGATACCACAGAGCAATACTTTCATACAAATATGACTCTGGAATATATCTAATCAAATAAATATCCATGTAAACCCCTGTGTTACCAAGTATTTGGAATTCCCCTTTTGCATGAATAGCAAAACCTTCATACCCAGCAATGAAAGAGTGCAGCTGTGGTAAGGTATAGGAAACCTAGCAGACAGGAAGGGGAATTCAGTCCTGAGGATGAAGAGAAAATATCAACTACTTCAAAGGTTTGGGTTTGTTTGGTTGTTTTTTTTTTTTTTTTTGTAACCTAACTTGGGTTGTGTCCATTTGTAGGCTAGAAATGTATGAAAGAGAAGAGTGGGAAATGCCACGTTCATAAGCGAATATCCCATCAATGACAGGTCTGCTGCTGATGTTCATGCCTTTTATACTAGTACAAATAATTCTGTTGTCTTCAGTGGGAACCAGGCACAAAAACAGTGTTGGATGTCTTCTGTGCCTTTCTGTATCTTTAGGCACCTTTGAAAATCTAGCCCTAAATTACTACTCAGCGTAAGTCTCAGTCTCCAAAAGTCAAATATTCTGTTATGTAGTAAACGCATAAGATGTTGTAGCAACAAGCAACAACTCCACTTAAGAATATCTTCAAATAATTTTTTTCTGACACAGTCCTTAAAATTACTGAATAAAGACTCAAAATTAGAAACAGAACATCTATTTGAATTAATGAAGTTAACTTGTTACACAACATTTAACTAAAACAGGTTTGAGACTTGGTTAAAAACAAATATTAGTGCTCAAGTAATACTTGCAAATGTTAATTAAAACCACATAGTACTAAATTAGTTGCATTTTTTTTAATAAACTAGTGTAAATGTGAAACAACTAATCAAAAACACAGCAACCTGAAGGGACAGTTGATTAATACCTGCTCTGCTCCAGCAAAAGCATGGTAGAAGCAGGACACATATGTCATGATAGCTCTCTCATCAGGTTTGGGAGTGTTCACAATATCTACAAGAGGGGGAGAAATTAAAATAAAACAAGAAAAACAGGAATTCAGGAGTAGAAAATAGGATGAATAAATAAATGCATAACTTCGTGTCCTTCTTATTGTTTCCTTGTCCTTAGCTCTGTATTCAAGAAATCCTACAAAGCTGTAATAAATTTACTGTTAGATTTAGGGGTGCTGATGGAACAAAAAGTACACTAAAAATTCAGTTATAAGCTCATACAACGAGGAGGATTTTTTTTTCATTAAGCTTGACCCAGCAGTATTGTCACAGGGGGAGTAACCTTAATTTTACCAAGACTGTCTGCTTAAAAACTGGCACACATATATCTGGTGACTTATATTGTGGGGGTTTTGACTAAGACACAGGAAAGGCAGACTACATTTCAGTCTGGGGAGATGTTCTCTGGAAGTTGCATGTTAGCATTATATATCAGTATTTTTATATTACCAATACCTGAAGTACATCCAACTCCAAACTGCCTTACTTTTTAGAATTTTCCTTCTTTTCCTTAGGACATGATTCCAGAACTTGTCTGAGATGTCTATACATGTTTCTGTGTCTGTTTTGCATAGTAGCATCATTTGATGTTGCTGTTTGTACTTACCATTAAGCATTTAACATTTTAAAAACAACCCTGAAAGCATAAGAGAAGGGTTTATTTTCTGAGCATGTTATGATGATTTTGACATCTGTAGCAGAAATAATATCCAGCAGAGAGAAAAAAGATGACATACTACTATTGTTTTTCACTCTCAGCTTATCTTATATTTTTAATGGTGTTTCAAATGAATGCACATTCATTTAAAGGGAATATCATCCTCTCCCATTCAGTAACTAGTTGTCAAAAACCTACTGGATATTATTAGTAAGTATGCAGAAAGATGAGACAGGAAAGTTTGTTTCTATGGAACAAATGGATAGACTACTACTGGCTCTACCAAAACAGCAGCTCACAGAGAAAAGAGGTGACAGGAAATGAGCTCAGCTCTAAGATGCTGTTCTAGTAACTAGTGAGGAAAAAATCAGAAAAGGAAAAATTGCTGAAAAAAACAAGACAGAAGGTGAAGGATGAGATCTGATCCATCTACAATCTCACCTTCTGAGCACCAGCAAATGCATGGTAGTAACAGGAAACATAAGTCATAATGGCTCTTTCATCAGGTCTGGCAGTGTTTACTACATCTGTGTGGAGAGAAGAGGGTTAACTGCTCAGAAATTCTCACAAGGTACTTTCATCTGATGATGAAAACATCTGATTATGCTAAAGGTGTCACCTCAGTTCTCTAAGGTTTCTAAATAAATACACAATTATTCAGGTTGCATCTGTTTACTGATATGAGTGCAAAGCCACCTAAGCTTTAGGAATCAGCAAACACAAAAGATACAACTCTTCCTGAAATGGCAAAACATCTGAAGGCTGAGACTGTACAGAAGGGTACTGCTACCTTCTGGTTTGTGGAAACTTCCAAGCAGATGGCATGGCTGGCAGATCTACTGGGTTCAGCTTCACTGCCACTCCAAAGCAACTTCATCTGAATCACTGCAATTACTGCAGAGCTAAACACAGCCACTGACAGTCACAAACCAAAACTGCACTCAGTGTGTATCAGCACAGGGTCCCTGTGGCTGACAGGGTACTGGCATATACTGGGAACCTGTACAACTCCTGCAGTCCAGAAATACATTTTGTGCTAAGAAAAGTTGGATAGTAGCAGTTCTGCAATCCCTGTGCCAGCCCATCTTTTTAGTTAATAGCATAAATCACAGGAGGGCTTGGTTTGGCTGGCTAATAGCTTTGTCCCTACCATGGCAGGAGAGTGCAAATATAAAGTGAGTGCAATCAAGGTATGCATCCATGGGTAAAAATGGACCTTTTCCATACTTAATAGAGAAAGGCGGAAAAGGTGTTTTTACAGCAGTTATGGCTGAGTAATGAATGATTCTAGTGCAAGCTGCATGGATTTCTGTCAATGTAAGGAGTGGGAAGATACTGACTTGAAAAGACCCTGGAATGAATGAAAATTTCTAATGTTAACAGAGAGATTTCTAGGTTCAGGACCTATATATTTACTGATTTTGCATCTACTTTATGTAGCTGTGAACAAAACTTAAAGTTTCCATGGAGAGCACAGTGGAAGTAAAGATAGTAAAAAGTGGCCATGAATACTTAAAGGGTATTAGAAAGAATATAATTTCATTACCTCCTCCCCTGCCAAGAGGAGAATAGTAAGATAAGGAATAGAATGTGCAGAAAATTTGGTGAGGAAAATAAAAGGTTTCTTATATTGACTATGAAGAGAAGAGGAAAAAAATGTAGAAAGCTGCTCAACGGCAAGGGGACAGCACTTCTCTGTTTATTCTTTGCACAGTATTTTAGAGCAAAATAATTAAGTGGTGGTGTTGAAAGGGGAATTGCAGATCAAAGGATGAAAACAATTTGTTTTAAAGCATGAAAGTGAAACTATTCTTCAATGAAGAGGATACAGCCTGGATTCTCCAAATCATCCTGTCTAACTTTCCAAGGACTTCAAGAGGAGCAGGTGTGGTCAGTTTGAGTGCCCTGGATGATTCCCATGTTATCACTGCTGTACTGACTCAGCCACCAGAGCTGAGTCTCCATTCTTGGGGAAGAATGCTTTGAACTAATGTAGGCAAATTCCAGTAGTCTGGCAGCCCAGAGTATGAAAGTTTGGTTATCTTGAGGAAATTCAGGAAACTCTCAAGATAATCAGAGACACATGAATTATTTGTTAAAAGTATCACTGCAAAAAGTTTACAACTAAAATAAACCAAAAAGAAATGCTTCCCTCAACCTAACTCTCTTTCAGAGGAGGTGAGACATGTGTTAATATATTTTGAAAGCTTTGAAAGTATTTTTACTATTTCTATTTTTGGCCCCTCACTTAAATGTTTAAAGAACTGAATATGCTTTAAGTTGCTAACAGTTATACTTCCCAGTATTACATTTGAATTATTAAAAGCAAGGATTAACTTTTGATCCTGCATTTTACCTCAACACAGTGGGGCCATGTGCTGAGGTTAGGGTCCAAAGCACTATAATAAATGCAAACATTAACAAACAATAAATAATAATGCAAAAAATGAGTGAACTTATCCAATGCATTCAAGAAAGGAATGAAAATATTTTTTTTAAATGAAGTGGGTTGCTACATTATGATTCATATGGAAGGAATACTGAAAATCTGCTAGGAAAAAAAAAAAAGAAATTTCACTGTGTCATTGTGCTTACAAACAACACAAACTTCAGTAAGGTATAACTCTCACCTTCTGCATCCAGCATCTTTGGGATATCCAAATGCTTTTCAGCAATTTCCATGGCAAGGTTGATATTCCCTATGGGGTCATCCTGCATTAAAGAAAAAAATACAATGAGGCAAAAATAGAAGTTTTTCTTTGAAGCAAGACTAGAGTAGGTACACTAAAACCTAGCCTCTGTTTTTCCAAAATGTAAACTAGAGTCACAGCTATTGTTCTTCAAAAAACAGAGTCTAGGTACATGAACTTTTGGTCCATCTGCTGTTATGTTTTCAAAAGAAAACTTTAATAAGCCGTTATCTACTGCTAGAACTCTGCTGGAAATGCATTCTGAAGGTGAACACAAATAACAGTGTACACTCAGTTCTGAACTAATTCTGAAGGAAGTACAGCAGCAGACACTGTCAGTACAGTACACAGCAGTACAGTGTCAGACACAGTACAGACACTAAATGCCACTGGACCAGCAGGCTAAATGAGACTGTTCAACACAGAGTTTGCCCTGCCTGTTTTATACCCACTATACAGTACATCACAGGGATATGACTTCCACTGAGTTCTCTGCTGGTTAGGTGCATGCATGAGAAGAAGCAAGCACAGACAGAATTCTTCTCCAGAAGGAGCAAAACTTGCCAGTTTGGGCTTGGAAATAAAAATCTGTAACACCTCTATAAAAGGAATTTTAGGGCTGTGGAAATTCAAGCACTTCCTCTGGTTTTGAGATTTTGGTTTTGGAAAGAAAGAGAAAGGAAGCAGTGAGCACAGTTCAGATAGAGAACACAGATTTTGTAAAAGCAAAGTAAAAAAGACAGTAAATCTAAGTGAGACCTATTGACTAGGTTAAAGCAATTTGCTTATAAATGAGTGATGAGCACCTCCTATTTGTGTGCTTGATACTAAGTGCACAAGTAAATAGTGCTCCACTGGTAAAGGATTGCTTTAAAATCATAACAGCTTCTGAATAATTGGAGATTTCCATCACCCATCCTTTTAAACACAACTACACAGTAACTAAAAATCTCTGCTACAGCTAAAGAAATACCTCATCTAACTTGGCATAGTCAAGGAGATCAGGCCTGTGTCTATGGATAAGGGCGTTGAAAGCAAGGCCATCTTTCCAGCTACAAGTTCACACAAAACACGTTGGTGAGAAAAGGAAAGGACAGCATGCAGGCGATAAGAAACAAGACACCAAGACAGCTGTTAATGTAACCAAAATGAAGAGTCAGTCAAAGACAGCCAGGCCAGAAAAGCAAGATCTATTTTAGGATTTTTTTTCTGCATGTGCTTTACGTGCAGCTCAGCCTCAATTTGAAACCTGACCTGTTCTTATTTTGGAAACCTCTAAGAGGAAAATAGTAACATTGAAGCAGACCTGCTTATGTTCTGTTCCCTTTTCTCAGCACTCATCTATGGGGTAGTTAACAGGGATGTTCTTTAGTGCTGTGTACCACTATTCAAAGCACAGATTCCATCAAACTCACTGCTGTTCATGCCATGCATAATAAGCACATGTGCATAGAGACAGGTAGCTCAGTCATTCCATTACTCTGTTTATCTGTAGGAAAGGTTGCATATAGAATTGGAGAACAAGCTGGTATTGATGGCTAATATTTTGCCCATTGGTTCAGATCTGAAGTTATCTTAACAGCTGCCTAAATTAAAATCTTATGTGTTCAGTACTAAGTTAATTTAATTTTCATCAGTGCACATTTCAGGGCCTCTGGCATAAATTTAACATATAAGCATGTAAAGCAGACTAAGTTTTAAAATAGTTTAAGTTCATTCATTTGTCTTTTCTTCACCAAGGACTTTCTAATAACAGTTGATTCCACTAGTAAACCAATTTGCAATGAAAGGGCATGGAATGGAAAAATACAGTTTATGTTTTACCACTCTCTCTCATCAATACAAAGTTGCACACAACAGATTAAAACCACGATTAAGCTTTCTGTTGCACTGGTGTTTACATGAGACTTCGAGAAGCATTCATTCCAGAGAGGAGAAAACAGCATATATGTATAGAGACCTACTGTGAAACAACAACATTCCACTTCTTTCTAGATTTTTTCCTTCAGTAATGATACCAAGAAATTCTGACATTACTGCTCATTCCTCATTTCTCCCTCTCAAACCAAAGTATCTTTTAGAAAACATTTTGCCATAAGTAGCAGACTAATAAAATATTTTTTAATCCCCATGAGGTACTTTAGGTTATCAGTTTTGCTTCCACTTGTCTGGAAGTATAGGCAGAAGTATAATCTGAGAATCAGTGAATACTTTCTGAATATGTAAGACTAATATGTGTATTTCTAATTAGCAAGAGTAGTGCTCTTAGGATAAATTGTCATGTCATTATTTACTGGTCTGCAATCTATAGTCATTTACACCAGATAAAAACAGGATGGACAATACTATCAGCAGTAAATGGATAATGCCAATGTATTTGATTTAACACCCATATTGGGCAGTGTAAAGACTCCATCAACTGCCAGAATCTGAGGGCCAGATTATTTGCAATTAAATGCTGAAGTCATTGTAATGGGAAGGGAAGGAAAGGACACAGGACAGTCAGGAGGTCCTCTCCCTTGTGTCATTGAGGTTTTTTTGGGAAGGACCTTAGAAAGTCAGAATTAGTATGCACTCCTCAGCCTGCCTTTTAGAAAACATGCTAAGCAAACCAGAAGCCAGCCAAATCACTGCAGGACAGCATGCTGTACCACCCAGACTGATGACCTTATTTAGCTTGGAGTAGTCAATAAGATCAGGTCGGTGTCTGTGGATAAGTGCACATAATCCAAGGCCATCTTTCCAGCTTTACAACAAAAAAATAAAATGAAAACAAAATTAGTTAATAGTCATGGCATTTTACAGTTTGAGCCTTGCTCAAGGCTTAAATTAAAGCAGGAATTCTGTCAAATCCTGAACTTATGTCCTGCCAACTCTCTCTGAGCTGCTCTGTTACTGTACTCCTTTATCTATAGTACATATCTTACTCTACAGTCCATACACACTTAAGGTATATTCCATATACTCCATATAGATTTCATATACTTTCTAGGCAATGTACATTTTGTGCAACAGTCCCTGATTTCAATTGCTTAATTCATGCAGTGTTCTAGGACAGCTCAAGTACACATTCATCCATGAAAGTGCATCATCTCCCATTACACTCACAGCAGATTTGTGAAAAAATAAAAGGAGAGCAAACCTGCAATTACTTGAATTTGATGAAGCAATTGGATTTTCCTCTGTTATTTCTGAGAATTTTACTGGCACAACCATGTGCTCAGAGAAGTAACAAATCATAAATTAGCTCAGTTTCCTTAAAACACTTCACACATATGACAGCTTTGATCTGAGTTCTTACACTTCACCCTGACTTCAGACCTGCTACCTTTTGTGGCAAGAACAGGAAATCAATGGAGCTACACATAACATATTTTTGGAAAGATTATGAGAGGTTCCCTTCAGCCAGAAGCAATTATTCTGAAGGATACTTTATGTAAACACTTTAAGCAATCACAGGCACTGAGAGTTTGAGGTCTTGTCCTGTGCAGTAATTGTGTGAGCCTAAGCATGTTAAGACTGTTAAAATCCCTACCACTGAGATGTCTGGGTAGGTCCTTCAAATAACAGAACCATGTCCAGAAAAAATGTAACAAAATCAAGCAGCATATACCTACATTGTACAATATAAAATCATCTAGAATGTAAAACCAAATCAAACTGAGCACCAAACAATTTATCTTTATTTTTCTAAAAACTGTAAAATAAAATGATCTGGATAGCCCACTGCAAAGTAGTACTGTAAGAGCCAATCCACCCAAACATAAATCAAGGTACTTCCATTCAAGATGTTTTCCCCATATCATGTATCAGACCAGTGTATGTACATATATACACTAAGATTCTGACACTGTAACTTACAGTATACCATCAGTCCATAAAAAATTCTACTAAATATACCTTTGCATATTCTAGGAAAGTAACACATAACAAATTTCAGGTCTCTGAAAGGCAATACAGGGACTGTAAATCAGACAAATTTTTCTTATCTTGGAATGTATGTATGAACTGTATCTTCTCTATCACTAAATGTGCTTTAGGTACTACACATTAAGAATTAATGAATCAAAACCCTAGTATAGAGCTCTTGTTTTAAATACTAGAAGGGTCTCAGGGAAGGAAGATCACCTGGTTGAACAGTGCACATGGTAAGTCATGTACTTTAATGAGGTAGGCCAGTGGCACAGATTCAGGAACTAGCCCAGTGAAATCCCCAAGCCAGGCAGTCTGTATAGGGCCTGGAATTCCCATTCTAGCTCTTAATGAAAACACAGAAACAACAAGGCTGGAGCTTCACTAAATTTTCCAACTTAGGTTATGAGCCTGATTCTGTAAACAAATGTGTTTACAGTGCTGCTGTTGTGTATGTACCATTTTATGCTCCTTATAGTAATGTACATTGTAAAACAATAAAGACTGATTCATCATAATGAAATATTCACATGTTCAACACACTGGTGTTTTTGGCAGAAGAATTTCTCTGTGGCTCTCATTTGAAAGCAGTCATTTGCCACTATGCTACAGTACTCAGGAATTCCCATATAATACAAAGGACCTCTAAAAATGTAATATGGTCATTCCCTAGATAGCAGGGTCTTTTTCATTTGAATAGTAGCTCTGAAAGTCACAGTAAATTATGCTAAAGGCTAACCAAAATAACACTCTGAAGACAGAGCAGGGGAATTTGAAAAAGGTCTAGTGACCTTCACTTAACAGTGAAGATCAAAATTCCCTGATCAAATATATACCTACACAACTGTGGGGAAAATTTGACATAACATTTTTGAGATTGCTTCTACCTCTTGAAATAATGGAAGTTTACCTAAGATGGAAGTTCTGAATGTTCACATTTCTGTAAGGAGCAGTTTTCCTTTGACACCACAGCAGCAGCCCTTCTTTGGCAGAGGTCTCTGTAAAAGACACAAGGAAGTAAAAAAAAAGGAAAAAATTTAAAAGTGCTCAAGTAATTAATTTCTTGTCATCTTAAATGTGGCTGGCCACCTGAAACTGAATGACATAAACCAACACTTAATCCTAAAAGATGTTCATATAACTGGAATTTCATTAAAATACAGAGGTCAGTTAAGATTAGAGTCTCAGCCTGCACAGAAGTTCTGGGATGCTAGAAATTGAAGGCATTATACCAAAAAATACATTTATTATCTGAATCCTATGGGCATCTGAGTGCATAAGTAAAGGTCAGAAATTATTAAATAAACCATTAGGTCCACATTTAATATCCCACCAATTATGTGGGAAGGACAACATGCAGAGCTTGAAACAATTCTACTTTTGTTGAAAATTGAAATTACTTTCTACAATTCTAGACCTTCAAAGCATAGACTTGATTTTTTAAAGAGTATTGTAACAACATGCTTTTTGGAGCCAGTTACAAAGTGGAAAATAAGAAAAAAAATTCTGAAACAGTGAAGGGAAAAAGTGATAGATAGAAAGAAGAGTGATATAATCAGATCATATTTATGTGCAAATAATGTGACAAATGGACATGACTAAAAATGTATGTTGGAAATAGAACCAAACACAAAGGGTACAGCTCAGAAGCTCAGAAACATAGTCATGTTTCTGTCTCAGTAGCTAAGAGACATGACCAGAACTTCTGCACTTAGAAAGCTGGGTCAAGGTCTCTGTCAAGATAGGGAGAATAAATAATTTTCCCTCCAGAAATTCATTTTGTCACCAGGTAGACAACTTACAGTATCATTTTCTGTGAAAAAAAAATAGTTTTAAAACACTCCTCTCATTTATACACAATTCATTTAAAAATGTCTTTAAACAAATTTCTTAATTACTTGACATAATTGTTTTACTCTTACCTTCCACTGAAATATCCTGAATAGCAAAACGAAGGATGATAGTCCAGATCATACCCAGTGTCATTTTCACATTGCCATCCACGATTTCTAAGGTGAAAAATAGATATAATGGTAGTATTTAAAAGGGGTTTTTTTCCATTTCATCTAATTTAATCATATATTTCTATAAATAATACATTGCAACTAATAAATTAATTATACTTCTACTATAATTTTTTATTCACACAGGGTTCACCTGGGTTCATTCTTCAACAAACTCATGCTTGTGCTACCCTGTCAGCAGGACTGAAGGTTACTGAGGTTAAGGTCACTTCAGTCCTTCCCTGCTAAAAGGCTTCTCTCAGGGTAGTTGTAACACTTTCAAATCTTTACCTTTTAGGATGATGTTTTAGAGAGAACATGAAGGGAAATATTGAAAGTTTGAACAGTATCAGTATTAACAGTCTTCAAATACAACAAAAACAAAAAACATTGGGGTCTTACCCCAATTTTTAAGAAACTACAGAACATTAACAGTACTGTTTTTTAATAAAATGATACTCAGAATTTCCCCTATACTCTTTAGATAAGTTTGACAATTTACCTCTAGTGCCAGCCCAGACAAGACTTCAAGAACAGCTCAAGAGACACAGCACCTCCTGACACTGAGCTACACAGCTTCCTGCCAAGCTCTTCAGAACCACGGCCACGAGGTTGTAATGCCTCACAGCTCTGAAGCATACATACATTTAAGTATCTTTAATATAAATGGGTTTTTTTTTTTTACCTCTGGGGTTTCAATTTGTTCCAAGATGCTTGAGACTACCTATAACACAGGGAATATGGGAATCCCTGCCACAAGCCAGGTCAGAATCCAATGCTCCTACATTGTAATTAAGTGATACCACTTAAATTACTCAACACCAAAATGTACTGCCATATCACTTAAGTGTGGTGGTAATGTTAAATCATTCTCAAAAGTAAGTCAAGAGACTCAGATATAAGGAAGGTGCAGCACTGGGAAGAGAGGAGATGGGACTGCAGACTGACTTTCCAGTCACCTCACACCAAAAGAGCAGTGGAGCAGAGAAGGCACCAGCTGCTCCCCTACTTAAAAGTCACCTCCAGCCCTTCTCAAAAAGTGAAGCAGATGTGTCTGCCTGGGGGCCCACTGGTGTTCTGAGCAAGGAGCAGGAGGAAGTTGCAGCAGGAGGAATTTCCTCAATTTAACATCAAATGCCCATAGAGGTGCCAGCAGAAAATGCAGCCAGTCTGCTACTTAAACTTGCCTGAATCCAAGGGCAACTTTTACAAAACAAGAGCAGCTGCTTTCTCTGAGACTAGAGATACATGTTAAATTGCAGTAGGATGTGACACAAGGTGTCATTTGAACCTATGGAATTAACAAATGTGATGGGAAATTTGTAACCCATCACTACCCTATACTTATTTTGTTAGTGTGATAATTCAAGTTTATATATAAATGGCTAATTTCCCACTTTCCCCTTTGGGTCCTGCACTAATTTTCCAGATTTCTTACACCACTCTGCCTGCCTTCCATGCATCCTGCCTTATTGGCCCTGAAAGACCTCAGATCTCAAAACAAAACCCTTCCAGACAAAAAAAGATCAAATGTCAGTTAGAGCACATAGTTACTTCTCTTTCGTCCCTCCTCCTGGGGGAAGTCAAGTCACTTCACTATTTTCATCAGATGTCTGATATGTATATACAGTAAAGACAAATTTCTTCAAATGTAAAATAAATGTATTTAAATACTCAGGAGGCATTGCTGATTCTCAGGCAATCAATTAATAGATTTGCATAATCACTACATCATTGTTTTGATTTACATATCTGTATGTACACACATACAGAATAAAAGAGCAAGAGAGGGAATTTTCTGTGTTGTGCCTCAGGAGGATTTTCAAGTGATTTGCCAGCTTTGGTTTCTCATAAAACTGCTAGCATAAAAACAGCAACAAAAAAAGACTCCTATAAAGACAAGGAAGAAAAACAAAGTTGCTAAAATACTGAAAAGTATCAGCAACAAAAAGATAATTGATTCATTCCTATAATTTTCCTCTACAGGTCAATAGAAGACTTCATTATTTTTTTCACACTGTCTGTTTGCTCTAGCTGGAATATAGCTCCTACCACTTACATACACAAAGCTACAGCTTTCTGGGGATGCATGCAGAAAAGAAGAGAATGAAGGGGAAACAAAAACTGTCTAGGGAAAAAGTCAAGCAAAGCAATTTCTCAAAGGTTTTAGTCCCATTTTTTTATTCTGCTTTTGTTTTATTTGTTAATTTATTTTTTATTCTAACCTTCTTGTAGCAGATTCACAGGTCATTTGGTCGTTAACATTTTCCTTACTTCCCAGAAAAGCAATACAGGACTATTTCCAATTAACAGGATACTTGTCTTTTGTGGTTCTCCATATCTAGTTGATTTCATTCAGGATGCAAGTACCTTGCAAATGGAGTTGCTGCTCTTTTTAAACTTAAGGGAAAACTTCTAAGTCCTGGACTATGAATAGTTGATAAGGATTACTTTCACAGTTTTTTTCTTTTAGCTTCTTGACTCTGTAGTCTCATTTCATGACCAGTGGAGAGAGAGATTCTGTGACAAGACAGGTCAGAGTAATTTGGCTCCTGCTCAGCATCACAGTTAAGAGTGATCAGCTCTCTCCACAGATAGCTCAGTGAAATCAGGCTCAGAACAATAATGATAACTTCAAAGAAGTTAAAAAACTGGACCCTTAAAAATACTAATTTTATTTTTGTGCTGATGTCCCACAGGAATCACCATTTTGAGGCCCCCTTTTAAATGCCAGTTGTTCCCCTTGGCCTACATGCTCTTCACCATTCAGTATGTCAGATAATGGAACATGATCCACAGCAGATTTAGATACAAAACCTTCATGCTTTGGTAATTAAAAAGTATTCCAAGCATCCATGTAACTCAGAGAATGCCCAAACAGATGGGTGAAGGCAAGCCCACATGCCCTGTGCTCACACACAGGGGCAGAGAGTTAAGGGGTTGTAGACTTTGATAACAAAACAAACTTAAGGAGACTGTGCTCTGCCTCCTTTCTGGCATTCACTCCAACCTACCATAATGACTGCCCGGTCAACAATGCTGAAAAATGCAACAAAAGGAAAAAAAAGAAAAAAAAGAAGTGGAGTGTGTTTTAAAAACAGATCAGATTGCTGATCCAGTCTCCAGCAGAGCTACAGCAGCAGTTGTCAGTCCAAGTGAGAGGGCTGGGCTGTGAAGTGTGGGAGCAAGAATGCAGTTCCAGGGGGCACAGGGAGTCTCTAAACACACACTGGTGCCAGAGGTCCCACACTGTGAAACCATACCCAGTCAGATGTGATCCTGCTTCGCTGCATCAGCACAACTGTGCCTTGGGTAACACATTTAGTTGAGGGGATGCAGTAGACTTAACAGGGCACTAAGCACGTCTGTGCCAGAGCTGGCTTTGTGTTCAGCCTGTTTAGAGTGGGAGGGAAGGCATGTGAATCTCTCTGCTCCTGCCCACATGGATGTAATCTAATGTGGGCATCAGGCCATACCCGACATAGCGTCATGTCTTACCATGACAGGTTCCTCTCTGCACCTAAGCTATCACAGTAGCTGTGAATATTTCTCCCATGCTTCCATCTAAGAATTCAGAGTTTTTTAAATGATAATTAATTCATTGTTGCTTTTAATACATACATTTTACAGATTGAGAATTCCAGAAACAGGGAATAATAGCTAAAACCATCACCTTAATCTCTTGGGTTATTAGGTGTGGCCTGCTATTACATGCAAGAATAAATACTGGCTGCATGGACAGTCAACTTGCAGCAAGTGCCTGAAAAGCTGGAAGAGGTTACTGCCTTTTTTCCTGCCACATTCCCAAAGGGAATTATCACAGTGCACCTAAATCACAGAGCATCTGAACCCATGCCAGTTGCTGCTAAGGAGAACAGCAGGGTTAGTTTAAATGTTTTCAATGTCTGATCTGGGCTATCCCAGATGCTTTGCCTTCAGAAAGTGCCCAAGTGCTGCTCCCCAGCCTGAGTACCCTGGCAGTAGTGACCAGCAATGAACGGGGCAAAATAAGGGAGATGGGAGAGCAGAGGGCTGGCTTGCTCCTCTCAGGAGCAGATATGAGCTGATGTATCTTGGTTTAAATACTCCAGCCTTGTGCAAACAGTGATCAGCAAGAACAACCACTCTGTCCCACAAAATACTCCTTTTGCTACGCTCTGGTTTTGGTTAGGAAGCCTCAGAGTCTCCTGCACGACATGACAGAAACTATCTTTCATTTGCTCCTGTAATCTCAGCATTTCTTCACCAGCTACCAAACAGGCATCTGTATTCTTAGTTTTCATTTCCACACATAAATTGTCTCTTCAGTACCCTCTGCTGTCCATCCAATGCCATGTCTCTCTCAGAAGAGCCTTACTGCAGAGGTTTAAGGTAGCAGCATAGTTTTCCATCCCACTTCATTTAGTAGAGCAAAGGACCCAGGTGCCCCAGCAGTCTGTACTACTGATGGAGGGAGCCAGGCACCTCTGAAATGCAGTACAGCTCTTCTGAGACCTGAAGTGCCCGTGGGAATTGCCCACTTCTCCCCACTGACGATATATTCCCCAAAAAAGGTCTCTGTTATGTGCCTAAAGGCAGATGGTATGGATTTGGGCTCAGGTGACCCACCCAGTTCAGTCTCAAATAAATAAAGAGTTCAAACAAACTCCCTGCCCATGGAGCACATTTCTTGGGAATTTTGAGTTCTAGATCTGGAAACTGAACACATTTGGGGAACAATACTTGAAGAACCAAGTGGGCTAGGTCAAATCATAGTAAAACCAAAGAACGCTGACAGATCTCTCCATTATTTCTACAGATATCCTTATCCCACAAAATGGATCTCCTGTTCCATCCACAATTATAGTAAGCTCCCTGGGATCAAGGCTTGGAAGCCAGAATAAGGATACACATAAGCCTGTACAAATCTGGAACAAATCTAACAAATCTGGAAACAGGAAGGAGGGGCTCATAAATCAATCTAAAAAGGCCTAAAACATCAGCAGAATATAGGAGTGCTTATCATCATCATAATGAGGTTACAGCCAAGACTTTGCTCTAAAGACATGTTAGAGTGGGGGAAAAAAGCACAGAAAGCACATCATTGAGGCTATGGAATAAAAAATAGTTGGATATCATGCTAACCACATCATTCTTGGTATGATAATGGCTATGGAAACCATTGTGCAAATACCTTCATGTAGCAACAAGTTCTACACACACCTTTGCCATTTTTAAGCAATTAATTGAATCTCCTAGGGAGGCACAGGTTCACTTACAGTGAGAATCTGCCTTCTTCAGCTCAGTTTACATCTATCAGAACCTAGCTAGCCAACCACATGTTGGTACTTAGCTACCTGAACAGCAGAACAATAAAAAAGCAATTACTTTAGTAAGTAGCATCCCACTCCACTTTCTTCATATGTTCAATCTCTCCACAGCTACCACAGTTTCTTTTGATCACTCCCTTAACTCTACATCTGAATTTTAGAAACACAGCTGCAGAAAACCTCATAATTAAGTGGGAGTAGGTTCCAGCCACTCAGCAGTGACGTTAGCCTTTGTTTTGTCTGAATAATATCTCCTAAAGATGCCAGACTGTATAAAGCACACCCTAGAATCCAACCTGGTTTCTAAAGGAGTTCCTTACTTTTAATAATGTATGGGAAAAAACACGATGTTCTGTAAGAAAAAAATCATTATCTGAACACCTACTGAAACACAGACAATTCAATTTAACCATGGAGATAGACTAAGCTTAGTGTTTATTTATACCCCTATCCCTCTCCAGGTGCCCAAAAATTCCCACCTCTTGTCCTTTCACAGATACAGTCCAGCAATCAACATTAAGGGATTTTTGAGGCACCCATATGTAAAGAAAGTGCACATAATGTGGCCAAGGGTCACCACCAGACTGCTCTGTAATGTGACCCAAGTAAGGGGCACTGTCAAGATCTGTCACATACCTTCTGCACCAATTGACACAAGTTTCACTCCTTTGCTGGCAATGTAATCCAGAGCTTTGTTGACATTAGCAATTTTATGGAAGCGCATCTTCCCTCTGTCTGGTTTCGGTAGCCTTTCCCCTGCAGAACAACAAATTTAATGTGTTTATTCTTATATATACCTTGATACAGACATAAAAGTGATTAGAAATCAAGAGTGGATGTGCCTTAACACTACCTAAAAGTGAGCAATTATTTTAATAGGTATTTTTCTGAATGCCAAAGAGGTTTGAACCAAACCCTGAAAAGAAAATTCAAATGTTGAGGCATCTGATTTTGATCTTTCTGATATAGCAGTAAAACCAGAGTAAAATTTTTGTTTGCCCTAAACATCTGAAAGATATGTGTACTTCCTCCTACTCCACTTCTGGTTCATTGCTACTGTCTGTTACAGTAGCTGAATATTAAGAAGGCAGAATGTTCTCAGAGCTCATCATCCTCATCTGCCCGACTGTAAAACAGAGAGGCTGGATTCTCTCCAGCAGATCAGCCATAGCATCCTTGCACATCTGACCAAGAAGAATGGCTTTTACCAAACTCATCAGCACAGCAGAGCAGATCATTTCAGAGCATAGGGCTGATGTGTTTGAACAAACTTGTCTTTCCAAATGATAACAAAGAATAATAATTTTTAAAAAGATTCTCCATTTCATGAGGAATGATCATTTGAAGAATTTCTTTGCACACTGAAATCTCCAGCAAAAATGTAAACTATCTTGTGTATTTGTAGCTTGAGCTATTTCCTTCCCGTCATGGGGCATTCTGATCTTACCTGGGAGACTGCCCCTCTGAATAATGCATAACAAAAGGGACATAGTGAGTTTACATCACTTAGCAAAAGTTCTTGGATGTTCCACTCTTCTGAAAAATGGAACCTTTTATTTATGACTAAATATTGATCTGGGTGCACTTTAAGCACTCACTTTTGAAAGCGTTGGTACATCAATAACGTCATTAAAAGCAAAGCAAAATGTTTATGCTAAAAGCAGAATAAAATTAATTTGTAACCTAAGTGTAAAGGCTGCTTAAGTGTTAGGGGCTAAGACAAGGTCCTCAATGTTTTTGGTTTGTCCAACAACACAGTGATGTCAATGATACCCTGATACACTGTGATATCCTGGAACACAAGCACAAAACAGAAAATTTTGGAGAAAAGCAAAAAGCAAAGCTTCTTGTCCCCTCCTTTTTGCTTTACAGTGTGTTTAATCTCTCACTCTTCAGTCTACTTACACTGATTTGAATCATTAACAATTTTTGTTCCTTTAAGAGTGTTTCAGTTAGTATGCTGTAAATACACAGAAAACTTTATTTTAGCTAACCTGAGATAACTTCCAAGAGGAGCATCAGTTTGAGGCCATTTCTGAAGTCCTCCTCAATGTTCTCAATCTGTGTGCCTGCTTTCCTGAGGTGGGAATTGCACCAGGCTGTAAATGTCTGTAATAGCAATTAAAAAAAAAATACTTATCAACAAGGCATTTTCCAAACAACTGTTAAGCCATTTGAGTAAACACTGCATCTGAGATTTGGATGTCCAGCTCCCATTCATTCTATACATGTTGCCAAGTACAAAATTCTTATCCCAGATGTTCCTGAAGATGCAAAGAATTTCCTGAATAGAAACAATTTTGTTCTAGATTCTGTTTGCAGATGCCTCTCCAGACCTAAGTTCTACACATATGTTCTACACATAAAAAACATGGACACAAATGCAGATACTTTAGCTTGTGGGGAAAAAATGATCACAAAAGCAACATGAATATTTTTGTGTCCATAGTAAAAAACCAAGTCCACTTTTACTTGCACCGGTGAAAAGTAGAACTAATTCCATTGCAGAGATCATATACATGTTACCCTTCGTATGAATGAAGTCAAAACACAGGCTACTATAAAACTTAGTAGTTAAATTAGTCTGGGTTTAAATATCCATTACTTCTCTGAGCCTTCTGACAAACTGTCCCTGCTTTTCAGTGTCTGTTAGGATACATAAAGGAAGTTTGTATTTACTAGGTATTTTAGCAGGTGTTTAGTTATATAACAAAGTCATTTTTACTAAACATATTTAGTAAATTAGACTTCAGCTTCTGAAAATTGTCAGATATGTGGAATTCCCCTTCTTTTGCTACATCAAATTTCCAGTTTTAAAAACATTTAATTCAAATAGTGTAAAGAAACAAGATCTATCCCAGATGTAAATAAGAAATTCCCTTTGGCATTCTTTATTCTTGCCTGTTTCTTCTTAAAGTCTGTTTCTTTAGACTATTTAATTTCTGATCTCTCAGAAACAGAATAAGGAAGGCCAGTAGGTTAAGACAAAGATCTTCCCTGGAACTGAATACTGCAAATTCTAGACAGATTTGATACCTTAAGAAAACATGGACTGAACTTTCCCAAATGGTCTGATCTTAAAAAAGCAACCTTTTGTTAAAGAATAACATTGTGACTACTGTTGAGTTTGACTCAGTTTATGTGAAGAATTGATGGGCAGCTTACTGGGCTCTTTTCTCAGTGCTCCTACACTGACAAGGAACAGCTTCCTTTTATCATCTTCTCCTACTGAACTGAAAGGAAGGAAGAAGTGCTATGGATATGGAAGAGCTCTGCAGTGAAATCCCTAATGCTAGGTACCCAGAAAAAGGAGAAGAGAGCAGAAAATACTGGAAGTGTTTCTGGGCAGAGGTCCGTGTTGACATGCAGAGAATGAATTGTAAGTAGGAATATAAATTGTTCTGTGTGCACATAGGGATAAGTAAGGTTGCAGCTGAAGCATATCTGCACACATACTTTAGTAAAGGGATATTAGCTTCCATTCTAGGCAGAACATTCCTCATTTTAAGGTAAATAGCTTTACTGAGCTCATGAGAGACCTGAATCCAGAGCGCACCAATCCTCACAGCACAAATTGTAGGCACTTCCAGCCTCAGGGCACAACATGATGGAGTGCTAGGATGGCATTTGGTTTGGATCATTATAGGGTTAGGATCCAGTTTATAAGACTAATTTGTCTGCCTCAAGCAGTATCTTGTTTTGGTGGTATGTATCTCAAAAGGCTTAGCACCACATTAAGTCATTTGCAAACATTAAAAATTACTACAACCTTCTTGGAAGGAATAATACTATGTCAATACAGATAAAAAAAAGCTGAAAGGACTCAAGGGCAAATGCACATGAACCTTGCATGGCAATTTGGCAAGAAATCTGAACCTTTAAATAAATGAGCCTTTCATGAATTAAGTTTAAGTGATGGACCTGTGCTTATTAGCAGATGCTATTGCAGTTTGTAGAACTGTTCCAAGCGCACCATAATAAACTCAGAGAGGAAGTTGGAGAAAAACCTCGGCCATTTCCATGTCTTCTTTTAGATATTTATGGTAAATGTTCACCTTGTACCGCTCAAGTAAATAAGTTTTCCTCATTTTTCATTTAATTAAGAGTTTAATGGCAACAACCCCACTGGTTGAAAAGTCTTAAACTATGAATCTGATGCCTACTGTGAAGAAGGCTACTTCTCAGTTTTATAAGAAGAAATGGATCCTGGCACTTCTTAGCTCATATATATATATATATATACACGACTCAACTTACTTGATGCTGCACTGATAGACACAAAACGTAAGTTTTAGCCAAAGATCACAAAGTTTTCAAACAATTTAAATAGTTTCTCTTGAAAATGGACATTTTTATGACACTGAATTTCCTGAGAAGCAAATGGTTTTCTCATCTCATTAATTCTATGCAGACATCCTATGTTGCTGTGATACAGACAAGGAAAAGATGCTGCTACTGCTGAGTCAAGCTGTTTGCAATAAATAGTTTGATGACAGAGTGGTTTTTATGATCTGCTTTTTTATATTTGTACGTTATTTAAGATTCTTTCCAGTTGTATTACATTTATAGCATTTTGAAGGATAAACCTGGAATTACCACAAGGCCTCCATCCATGAGATAACTAGTTCTGCTGAAGCACTCTTCTGTGACTGTAGTCTTTATTTAGACCATCTGTATCTAGATAGTTTTGATTACCTTCTATATCTAGAACAAGAGAGTTACATCTTTCATTTAAACTACAGTTGCTCAGTTTTCTGTTTTATCAGTGCCCCAGGCCATGCCTTGGTGCTATCTGTCCCCTTCCAACAGTTGTCCTGTGCCTCATGGAAATGCCACTGCAGTACTTTACAGCAGACACTCAGTGTGGGGCTTCTTAAGCCTGGTGCCTTCCAAACTAGCTTATTTTTCCCAGGACTAAACATGGTTATAGAAATTATACTTAGGGAAGTGTTAGCTACCTTTCAGTGATGCAATTCATCAGTGACTACATGAAGGCTACTACACAATTTAATTTGCAAATTTTAACAATTTCCTCAATCCACATTTTATTTAGCCCTCATCCATCTATTCTTACTGTGATACCACTTGTTCTCACTGCTTTGGCTTTAACTAACAATTCTATTCATAGTTATTGAGAAACAATTCAAAGCATGTTCAAGTCCTGGAGATGAAGATACAGCCAGCATATAGTACCCTTGAAATTTGTAATCCATTGGGATTTAAAAGCTATTAAATGACTTAGACAAAGCAAATTCCTTTTTCTGCTGAGCTGTACAGAACATTTCAGAGTATCAGATTGCCCAGAGAAACAAAGCAGGACTGAAGGCACCAAGCTGAATGCCAGGAAGGATCACAAATAAATGTCTACAAAGCTAGACATTTCTTTTTAGGATTAATTTACCCTATGTGGCTCTTCAAATTGAAAATATAAATAAATAAAATCTTCTCCTTTCCAAGTTTGTTATTACAAAAGAAAGTTTGCTAGCATTCTGAGAGGAGAGACCCCAGAAGAGGGGATGCAGGGCAGGAAGCCAAAGAATTTGCAGTCCTACAGGTGAATGTTCTCTTAATGCACCATTAATTGTCTACTGCTGTCACAGGTCTATTTTGGAAACACTAGCTCCAGGAAAGATAATGCAGTTTATGTTCTATGCCCACTTAGCCTCCTTGTGAAGACTGCCAATAGCATATTCTCCACAATTCACAGATCTGTGATGTATACCTATGGGGGAAAAAACTCTTACCTGGTAATTTACTCAGGCCACTTAATTTTACAAGTCTCTGACAAATAAAATTGCAACCAAGGGGGAGAAAGAGGAGATATCCTAATTAATTATCAATCAACTTCAGATAATGCCAAAAAAAGAATAGGGTATGCCAAATTTGTACAAATATTTTTACACAGACACAATGAAAGACATGCTTTGCTGGAAAAATGGTGTCTTTGAGATCTGAGTTGTTCTACAGTTCTGCAAAAGCCCACGTCCTTTTTATGTGAGTGTAACAATAACTTACTTTTGATAGTGGTTCAAAGCCAGAAAACAAGATGCTATGATAATAAGTTTCACATGTGCACATAATAATAGGGATAAAGGCAATTGAGTCACCACACCCTCCAGTACTGGTGAGTCAAGACAACTTGTTCCACCTCCTGAAGATGTAAAGTAAATTTCTAGTTTGGCACTGACAGCGAGTCCATAATGAATATCACTAAAGCAGCAGCATAACTTGGGTGCACAGGGGATACACTCCACAAGTTCAGAAAGCTTTGTTTGCTTGCAATCAGTATTGAAATTCAGAAGTAGATCCAGCCTAATGAAGCACTGGGGACCTGTATCCTGTTTAGTACATACATCTCATATCAAGGTTAACTCTGCCTTTCACTCCCTCCAACTCAAATCAATTTGTCTGCTATAGTATTTATAAGTGTTCAAAATTAATATTTATTTCAAAAGCCATGTGTCTGCTTGTCTGTACCCCTATCAGTAGCCCAAGAAAGGCTACTGATAGGGGTACAGGCAAGCAGACACATGGCTTCTGAACTCTGAACTAAGCAAGTTGAAGAACTTGCTCAGAGGAGTCATTTGGTTTTACTTGAATTGGAAATTTAATACTTTCTGTGTCTGCTAAGGAAAACAAAAGCACAACTTGTTTGTCATGGACCTTAAATTCTAATAACTAGAGCAGGAGAACACACCTGATTAAAATTAACTTCAAATATAAACATTCAACACATTTGTTTACATACATATTATCCTGAATTATTTCTGTGTGATGGAGTTGTTTCTTGAAACTGCTTTACAGCCTTCTTCTAAAGGGCTTTTCCTCTCTCTTTGTGTTAGCTGAGGGTCTTCATTACTTCCAGGCTAAATGGGATGCAGTGATTCACTCTGTAATTATACAGAACATTACTGGGCTCTGAGTGCATGACAAGGGTGTTACAGAAGGAGCTCTGCCAGAACATTCCCAGTAGGCCAGACTGAGGTTTCCCCTTGAAGAATTTCCCATCTGACTGTTATCCATGTTTTAAAATATATGTTGTGAACTTGCAACATGATCTCCTAGCTCCTGTGTCCACAGCATGTTCTGATGGCTGCAGAATCAGGGGTTTTCTCTGGACTTAGGATACAGTCTGTGTTGGCCCTTGTTCTCTTAACTGTTTATTCTGTTCCCAAAAGAAGAGGCTGGAAGGTGAAACACAGCAGAAAATTGCCCAGCACTTTTAAACTAGCTTGATGCAAACCAGCTACACATGGTATCTTTCAGCTGTTCCTAGAGCATCGAGAGCAGCTATACTTATATACATGCATAAGTATATTTTTATGAATTGAAAAGAAATAAAATCTTACATTTTAGCTGTTGCCTTGAATTATTATTAACTGTTCCCTTGCTCTGCTTTTCACTTGCAGTGGAAACCTAAATGCACTGGCACATGTTAGTAAAATAACTAGAATAACTCTAACAGGCGAGGTGCTTCACCAGCACAACTGGATGACATCAGAACACCAAGAAGCAAAGTGGGATATTAACACCAAATGTACCAGAGCATAGCAACAACTCAAGTGAAGCAGAGGGAAAACATTGTGAAGGATGGCATGAAGGTTAAGGTAGGGGAAATGTTTAGCATATTCCAAAATGGTATTTAAAGGAAACCCTCAAATCACAGGCACTATGTCAAAGCCAAATTCCTGGGAACACCAGAAAGGATAAGCACAGAACCATCTCACAATGGAAGCGAGTAGAAGCTCCATCACAAGTACCCCAAATCCAAAGCTGGGGTAAGCCCTTCCTGCTCCAGCACATCCATCCATATAGCTGAACAGACGGTGTCAGAGATGATATGCTGGCATATTCTGCACTGTCAGCAGATGTGCTCCGTTAACTCAGGGAACTTCCTTCCAGTCCCTTAGTTTTATCACTCTCAGGAGAAGTCACCAAAGGGATGCATTCATCACACAGGACTTCGCACATGTCTTATTGGCACTCTGAATTTTGCTTGCATGGAAGAGCCTGGGGAGACTTCAGTCCTTGCAAAGCAGGTGGCCTAATCCTGTGTGAGTCTAGGGTTTCCTGTAAAACATGCAACTCCCTCCAGTACTGAATGACTGCACGTCTGTTTTACAGTGCTCACTATTACCAAAAAAGCACCCAGAGCATGTAAATATCCCTTGAAGAATAATTTGGCAAGGTTGAACCCCAAGCAATGTCAAGATTATTAAGCCTTTTGTTGCAAAGTGAGTGACATTAGTTCTTTCTTTCCAAGGAGACAACAGAGAAAGTTTATGTTTTCCTAGTGGTCTAAACTGGCAAAAAAACCTCAGGCGGTAGAAAGTTGCATGGAAAATTAGTATGGGTCACTGCCTGCACTATCCTCACCTCAGCCTTTTTTTCTTAAGGAAAGAACAGGAAGGAAAGGAAGGAAGCTGAGAGGTTTCACAAGGTCTTAGAAGAGGCTAAAACAGTTTAAATATTGCAAAGTTTATCAGGAGCAGGCAGACATCTTTATTGGATTACCTGAGATATCTGGAAAAGGCAGAGAAGTTTTAGGCACATACACCCATCTTTACATGCAAGAGAGAAGCCTCAGGCTTAAATGTGAAAATTTAGGCAAGTGCTCAGACAACTCAGAGCTTTGATGGACCATGATATAATGCTCCAACAGCACTATTCCCTGAAGGAAGCCCATTCCTTTTCCAGTACTGTTGATGACACCCATTAAGAAAGCTTTAAGAAAGCATCTGTAAAATCCAACTATGTGCCTTCTCAAAGTACATGCAGTACCATAGGGTTGTCTGTTGGAGTATTTTTTCAATTTAAAATTATTCTGCCTATTCAAAATGTATTTTCAAACAAAAACTTTGACATTTCAGAAGTGAGAACATTTGCAATATTAAAAATCCCATTTGAAACTAAAAGGTATTTAGGATCCATAGGAAAATGCTGGTCTAAATCTACTTTTAATTTTTGGAATTTCAAGCGTCATGCAAATAAGAGATGCCTACTCAGAAAAATAACACAGAAATAAAAGATGTAGGGATCCTATGAAAACCTTTAGTAAAAACATGGGTATGGTTTTATCTTGCATTATAAAAATAGTAAGATATCTTTACTCATTCTTATATTTACAACAATTGCAAGCTACCCAATTTGTTAAGGTGAAGGAATTAGACAAAGGAACTGTCAGGGAAAAAAAAAAACCACTCCTGCCTGCTCCTGATGTGTTCTCAGAATTCTGAATGTTTTTTAACACACTCCTATCATCTAGGCAGACCAGAATGGTCTGTGGCAAATTTACACGTGGCAATTTTAATAAAAAGGGGAGAAACACAGTCTTATAAAAGGTCTGGCATATTTTGTTTACATGAAAGTGGGAAATCAGGTAAGTAAGCATGAGCTTCTGCTAAATCCAATCTTATATTAAAAATTAAGACTTCCAAGGACAAGCAAGCAAAAACTTACATTGTACTACAGTTCTAAGCCTGCATTTACACACACGCATGTCCTCTGCTCATGACTTTATCTAGACTCTAGTCATTAGTCCTAGTTGCACTGGTTAAGCCAAAGTATTTTAAAGGTCCCCCACCCAGACTCTACACAGGCAGGTCTCTTTTATGTCTTGTACCTAAGTTGGTTGCAATAGCCAAATAGGTCATATTTATCAAAGGGGAAAACTAAACACAAAACCAGAGGGGAAAAAAAAAAGTATGTTTAGCAAGTCGGAGTTTATTCCTGCTAATGGTGAGTAGGGACCCACTCTAAGTGGAAGGGCTTATTAAACACAATTCTGTAGGAATCTGCCCTGAAGCATTTCCTATACTACCCTTTACTTACTCATTTGGATAACAGATCAGGGGACATGCTTATCACATTTGAGTAAGACAGCAAAACAATGGGTCTGCAAGTGTGTTTCATGACAGAGCTACAGTTCAAACTAATCTTAACAAATCAGTGAAATAACTTGAAGAAAGCCAGATTCAGATAAGCAAGAAGTCTCAGTTCTCCCAATCATAATTTCTATGATCTTCAAGGAAGATTCATATCCTAACTGACATCTACACTGCAGCCTTGAAAAGAGAGAATATCAAGAGGACGTTTTCCTGACAGAGAAGTGATCCAAAGACTACAAAATAAGAAGTCACTCAGCGGAAAACAACTCCCTTGTAGGAATCCATGCACTTGGCAAGCAACAGGTAGCTGTAAATTTTGTTTCTGTCAGGGTGTTCTTTAAGTGGTGATCCCCATTTCCATCTTCAGTTTTCATATGATCCTCTAATTTCCCTTAGCAAAAAGAAATCTAATATTGGAGACTTGTCAGTGATATTGGAGAAAAAGAAAAGATAGTGAAGACAGAGAACAATAATGAAACAAAGCTGAAGAAATAGAGGGTAGAGGGAAAGTCAAAGTCAATAGGCAGAAGAGTGTTTATGGGAAACTAAACAAACCAAAATAAAATGAAAGTTGATTCCATTTTCTGTTTTATGGGTATACACATTTCTTGAGGTCTGTATTATCACCCTTAAGAAGGGACCTTGACACTTGTGTTTTCTCCCCAGATTTGCAACAGCCTTTAAGGCACTTAAGACAGGAATTTTAAAAATGTTTTTTACTGTCCTAAATGCTGAGCAAATTATGACCCATGATTCCTCACAAGGGACTATAATCCTTTTCACAACAATGGGAGCAAATGTTAGCCATAACTGAGTGCTTTTGTGTATCCCACTTCTGTATTTAAGAATAATAATAAACTCTCCATATTCCACAGCACTATTTTGGGGAAAATTAACCATTGTTTTTGACATGCTCAAACACTACCCTGAAAAAAGCCCAATAAAGAAATAGTGGCAAGAGAGAAAGTTGACAAAACTATAAATGTCTTGTAATTACAGAACTGTGAAAAAGTGAATCAAAACCAGAACCTACTCTGAACAGACAGAAAACAATACATAACAACTACCAACATCTTCAGTATGTGTTCACTGTCATCCAGTGGTAATTCTGCATTTAAAAACCAAATCAAGCTTTTTAGTATAAACCAGTTACCCACTACTGTAAACCTAGTTACATGCTAATTATTCTCTCTTCTTAAACTCTTTAGTGAATGTGCCAGCCCCTCCAGTATGGAGAAAGAAGTGGCTCAGGCGACTGTTAAGAATAGCAGTGACTGTGAGTAACCCCACAGATGCAATCTGAGAAAACATTTTCACAAACAGAAATTTTTTTAGCTTTCACCTCTAGGATGAAAAGTCACTGTCCCTACCTCACACTAATAAGGTCAGTTTTGGGCACCTCCAATGAAGCTGCCATTTCTGATAGTTTAAATGATGGGGACACCTGTCCCTCTGAAAGCTAAACTGAGTGTACAACTCACCTCATAGATATTACCAAACAGTCTGCATGTGTTAGCAACCTTGTCACTTACTCACCTGGCCTGGGTTCAAAACACTGACCTAAAAGTGAAATGCTCCCGTCAGCCACACACTCCCAACCAATAAATTAAAAGTCCATCTTCAGCACAAGGTTATCTTTCATCATGAGCTGGGGTGTGGGAGCTATCAGAATATTCCACTCAGAAGGCTTTGCAATACTGAGACTTTTGATTAATAATGTCACCACCTTGCTAAGCAGTGCAAGTCAGCTTTCTCTTGGATGTGAAGGACTATTTTTGCAGTAGTTTGTTCATTCACATCATATGCATGAATGCCTGGAAAAAGATGGTCCCCAACAGCATCCAGGCAATACTCTATGAGAATCCTTTGTCCAAATGCACAAGTCCAGCTGTATTATGTCAGCCCTGGATAATTCACAGTAGCCAGATGGAGTAATGGGGAGCAATCCCTTGCTGTTTGTAATGATCTTACCTCTTCATTTTCCCTTCTGCTTCAGTTACAATATGCATGACATCATGTACAGTTACTCAACAGTCTTTTGATGACTCTGCTCTCTTTGCCTTTTATGTAAACCAACAGAGATGTTAATACCTCGTCATAACAGAATTAATACCTCTGGATTTTGGATTACATACCATTATTCAATGTACATTCTCAGTGTGGATGATTAGCTTTGGAGAATGGTAAATAATGCTATAGTCTGTGAAGTAAACAAAGTTCTCAAATTACTAACAAATTTCCAAGTTATAATAGCCTCCATATTAAATTGCATTCTCCAATGAGAGTGAAAAGACAAACTGTGAGTAATGATTCAGTGTTTGAGTTCTTGCTCTTCCACAGCTTTCTGTACAACTTCCTTCAAGTTATAAAACCTCTTTACACATCCAAAACCTTTATCCCACAGTAGAGATGGAATATAAATACATTCTATGGATTGAGACCTCTAAATGCAGAATTAGACAGGCTCTGGTAATCTTTACAATGGAGTGTATTTCACAGTCTTGTACATTTTGAAAACTTAAAATGCTGTAGAACATGAAAGAACTTGTATTTCATACTCCTCAAAAAATAAATCTTGGTAAAAAATTATCTGTGAATCAAGTATATTCAGAACACATTTCTTAAATGGCAGTAAAGCTTAAAAACAAAACCAAACACAAACAAAAAAGAGGAATCAATGGAACAACACAAATGCAAAGTTTTGAATAATCAATTTTTGATCAATGGCTTTTTTTTATCTTTTCTTTTCAGATGTTGATTTTGTATTTCCCTCAAAGGAAAAGTTTATGAACATGCTGATCTCTTTAAATTTGCCATATTGATTCTAGCATTTATTAATTCAACAATTAACAAATCATGGGAGACAGGTTTTTTTGTTACATGCAGCACTGCCAGATTTTGCCCTTCAGAATGCCTCCTACTGAAATCTGCAGAAATAGAGATGCATCACCCACAAGGACCTGTGCCTTTCTGGCAGAACCAGGGTACTCCTACACGGCACAGCAGGGAGTTCACAGCATCCAGCCTGAACCCCTGAGGACTGCCAGTTATTTGCATGGCACAACAGTATTTTCCTCTAACAGGGTAAGCTAACTTTAGAGCGTCCTAACCAAATATTCTCTGCTCTGATACGCTGCACTTTGCAGAGCTTGCATGTACACTCTATAAACAAGGAAGCCTGACATTAGAACCTGCAGTAGTATGGCTACTAACATCTTACACAGCATTCCCGATAACTTTACGCCACAGAACCTCACAGTGCATGCCTAGAAATAAATTCAGTTTTGCCCAGTTGTTAGGGCATTAAAATAGATTTGCTACTACACTGCACAAAATTGAGTGCTGCAAAGAAATGTGCACATTTTTATAAGAGTTTTAATGGACTCTGTCATCCATGTAATAAAGACTGCATCTTTGCATTTATAGAGAGGCACATATTCATATCTCATAAAGTGCTGTCCAAATACCCCTCCCCAACCAGTCAGGCAGGGCACTTGGGACCCAAGCAGAGAGCCTGCAAAGCATGAAGTGTGTAGGTTCTGCTAGAAACCCCAAAGTACTGATGCACACTCCCAAATATCTCTTTTCCATTCACCCTCTCTCTTGCTCTCTACAAGACTTTTAGATACAGATCTTGGGTGAATAAAATTAAGACAACTCCCAATACTTTTGAAGGCATGCCCAGTTAATGGAACAGAGACCTATTTGCATTCTGGTGCTTGCTTTTCTTTTGAGCAAAGTGACATTTGGGAAGTCTCACTCAAAATGCTAGTTAGACAAAGTATCTAAATATTGAAAAACAGAGGAAAAAAAGCATAGGAAAAGGTATTTTATATGTCATGGGACCAAAATATACAACAAAAAGTTAAAATGTGATAGGGTCACAAGAAATTCACCCACTTCTATGTGGCTTAGAATGAGTTAATTCTGGAGCACCACATTTCCTGTATTTTTGCTTCACAAGAGTAATAACAAACTAGAAGGCCTCTTCAGGAAAAGATTTGCATTGAAAATGCCAACAGGTTTGGAGGGAACTGTTTCAGCAATGATAAAATATCTGAGACCAGCCATTTTACTGTTTTCTCTCTCCCTCATATTCTTTTCCAATTGTCCACTTCTTCACTATTACAGAAGAACAATCTCTGTTTCATTTGCCCCTCCCTGTAGGGAGTTGAAAATGAAGTATAGGTAATCCCAAAAGGGACACTGTGGTGGATCTCCAAGGGAGAAATCTGCAGGTGTGTTTCAAAGGGGAAGTCAATGTCCCTCATACTGCCTGGGGCTTTCTCTCAAGTGTATTAAACAAAAAACATTAATTACCACTACCCTGTCAGTGCCAAATGAACCTTCTTAATAAAGAGATAGGATCTCCTATTGTTTCCACTCTTAGGTCCTTCTTCCACCAGCTGTACCTTACAGTGTTCCTCCTGGTTTCCCAAGAGCTCATGAACTATCACAGGTAGTGCTGGCTAACAGTTTTGTTTCAGCAGATACATATTTTAATGAGAAAATACTACTTAGGATGAGATGAAAGAAGCATTCACACATTACAGTATAGAAGGAACTAAAGGTATGCCCTCTGGAAATAGAAGGATTAATTAAAGTAGGCTAATGCAGGATTTAGTTGACTGGATTTCCAAATGTCTTTCCTTTGCTTTCTCTGTTGATTTTCTTCACCATGCTATCTTTATCCAGTAATTATACACTACATTGCCAGGTGAGTAAGTAAATCCATTATAAATTTGTCAATACAGTCAGAGTGGGATAAAACTAGGTTCCTATCCAATTTAGCAACATTCTTTAAAGCACTTCCATAATCATAAAAGCAGGTTCTGGCAGATATTGGAAGTTTTTTCCATTTTACCCTTACCAAAACACACATCTTTAAGTCTCTGACACCAATAAATTATATGAAAATATGTCAATAGTTAGATCCCAAAACATTTACACAGTAAATGTTGCCTTTGCACTCTGTTATGTAGTACATTTGGAGATAACCAAATCTAGTTTCACTTGTAATCTAAAATAAGGTTTCAGTTGAGACTCTTATAGAGAAAGGAAAACCTCATACATTAATTCCCAATTATGCAACAAAAGGTTCTTCTGTGGCATATACCATGTTACTCGATGTAGTATTTCTGCATACACAAAGCACATAATCTGTCCATGTGAATTACTTCATTATTGTAACCGATGACTAAAAAAAATTCAATTTTTATTTCATGCTTGTTTTAAGAAATCAATTTTTAAAGAATTTAGTTATTTCTGTAGTTAAAGATACCAATTAAACATACTGGGTTAATTTGTTTATGCTTTAATGATTTTTTATAAGGCATTATCTTTAGAATAACATTTTCTAAAGATAATGTAACATGTAAAATAATTTTTAAAACATGTAAAATATCCTGTAAGACAGCAGACTTTCAGACAAATTTCAGAGTTTCTAAATAACATTTAGTGAGGCTCAGGTTCCTAAATTACTTATGTTTTCTTTAAACCAGAATAAATAGCAAAACATTACTTGGGACCTTTGGATGACTTGATTATATATAAATAAGAAATTTAACTAAGTAACCAGTTCTCAAGCACTTAACTAAGAATAGATGGGTAAATAAACAATGATGACTAACTGCTGAAGGCATAAACAACAGTTTTAGACAGCTGGTGACAAGCAAACTGCTTTATCAATTAAATAAACAGTTCTTTGTTTATAACGTCTCTCTTCTCAACAGGGACCCATTCTTCCCATTCTGGGACCTGTGCTCAGTCATGGAAATGAAGGCCTTAGACAAAAGGAAAGAAAATCAATTTCAGCCTAATGTCTGGTGTTCTGCTTGTCTTGTACTATAATGCCAGGTGGATGCTAAGTGCATTGTACATAATATGTGCATGCACAGATACAGCTGCTGCACAGCAAACTACATTACTGAAATGATTTAGGATTAAGAAGTATTAAGAAGAGGGAGGGTTGCCTCAGATTTCTTCCATGATCTGGTATATAGCAGAATATCATTGTACCAGCAAATGAAGGGGACTGGAAGCCTATGGATAGTAGCAGAGGCAAAGATGATCAGCTACTCTGCCAAAGAAAACGTGTGGTGGAACTACTCTCCAGAACCGAGCTGGAGATGAGCTTGGACTATAGAGGTTTTCATAGCTCAAAGGAACTCTTCTAGGTGAGATAGTATCCCAGAGCTACACAATCATTTATACTTGGGTGTTTGGGGTTTTTTGCTTTTTCAAAATTTGAATTCAATGCAGTTGGGTACCAGTTTTCTTCACATTAAAGAGTGCAATGTCTTAAGTCTTGCAGCAGTGAAAAGCTACACTGGTGCCAAGATTAAATATAAAACAAAGTTAAAAAAAAATCACTTAATGCTAGATAGTAAGCCTTTCTGTGACTGCCAAAATAGCAGGCTGATTTTCAAAGGTGCAAAATAGACAGAAGTTCCTCCTGACGTAAGTGGAAATGCCTGAGTGTTCAACACCTATAAAAAATATGAGTGTTTCCTTAGATGCTTAAGGAATAATCATGGATGCTAAATTTAGCCTGGGGTAGTCACTTTCCACAGACTCCTGCTATGGTAGTGGGGGTGAGCAAGGTTTTCCAGAGGGACAGTTAAGATTAGAATCTGTCTGCTCTAAATTAGGTTCTGCAAGTTATCAAAGTAATGGATGGCTGGACTTCTTTAATTTACAGGGTTTTTGAAGAGAAATAAAAACAAACATCAGATTTCAAGTTGAAGGAGTTCTGGCAGTTAAGAGCAGTTGGGAGGAAGCATATGAAGTAAATGGAAAATCTTACTCATACCAAGTACAGTAAACACTTATCACTGCCATCTGCAAAGCCAGCACATAGGTATTACAACCACTCTTTTGGAGATGAAGACATGGACAAAGCAATGTGTCCTTATAACTCAAAAGTGGGTAAAACCAGGACCAGACACAGGTGCAGCAGTGCCCCTTCTTGCACTTACGACATAAATTTAGGCTTTATTTTCTCCCCTCTGTGCACACTCAGAAATTTTAGGTCCAATTATAGAAACTAACTAAAAATCAGCCAGACAGCTGTCACCTTCTGCTTCCCTCTGAACAGCCCTTGAAAAGTATGAAGTGTATTTCTATAAGCTACCATTTCAAGGAGACACTTTCATAAAAGGAGATCATTGCATTTCAAAGCCTTCTGCCTCTGTCTTTTCCTGCAGAGCAGTAACACCTGCCCTGTAGGCCTTTCACACCAGTAGTCTGAGGATTACTGAGACCACGCTGCCTTGATCTGAACTGAAATGTTCCTTGTACTTCCAGCAGGAAGAGCTACTACAGGTTCTGTACAGAAACAGGCACAGAGGGTGGTCATAACACTGTGTTTGCTGGCTAAACGATATGAAAAGAGGAACCTTCTATCTTTAAATACATGCCAAATTTTATCATGTAGAAATAGAGCATTTTATAGGAGCTGCATAGTTACGATAACATTTATGCATCAAGTCTCTCAGCCTGAGGCATATTTAAAACCAACAAATCCAGTGATCTAAAAACAAACATCACACACTCTTATCACAGCATTTCATGAAATGGTGTTCCCCAAACACTGTGGATGTGAAAATTACCCCAAACTATGGGGAATGAAATTTAATTAAGGGAGAAATTGAGTGCTCGGTGTGAATACTCTCCTTCTAGTATCACCTGACAGTAAAGAATGCATGGCCATAAAGGAGATATTCACCCAGAGTCAGCAACTTCTCAGTGCTCACAGTGGAGGAATATCACATCAGCTACACATTGTTTATCCCAACAATTATGGCTCAGAAGAAATTATGCTTGGCAGTAAAACCATTGAAACCAACTCAACTTTGCCAACTGTGTAAGCACTTTTATATTTGTTTATTTGTAAGAATATAAAATAACACACAGGAGTGACATTTTTTGACTTGGTACAAAGCAAAGCAGCACAAATTCCCATCTAATTCTATTTCATTGACATGTTTCTTTCTGCATCATGTCTACCTGCATTCCAGCTGCAAATCCAATGCATTCTTCTGTAAGCAGGGTCTGCAGTACAATTTCTAAAATACTGCTAATATCTACATATTAATCACCACTTGCAACTAAAGAAAATCTTAATGCTCAGTCCTTTTGAAATTAATCAGTAGAACTGTAGAGTGCAATTCAGAAATTACTAGCTAAATTAAAAGTCATTAAGCAGATCAGAATTTATACAACAGTGATCAATTAATGTGAAGCATTTGTTGGCATCTGATTTTTCCATCATAATGATGTCTTTTGTTTTGTGAGAGGACAGAAGGGTTTTAATGAAAGATTTTGACATGGTCCCATTGGCCCAAAGCAGTCAAAATTCATTTTGCAAAGCTGTTTTAGTTCAATTTGGAAATTGATGGTGGAATCATGATATTTTCTTACTGATATTCATTAGTTTACAGAATTTACCTCAGTCCTGCTTTTGTTTGCACAGAGTTAGAAATTGTATAAGCATGGATTCATTTTTACTGTGGTCTCAAGGCTGAAAACCCTCAGAGGTCTTCCAGGCAAACACCTTCCATGCCTCTCTCTTCAGCTCTCCAGTGACCCAAACAGAGATTCAGGCAAGATGCAGACATCCCACCCCCAAGAGATTATTGCAAAGTCCACTGCTCAACACACAGCTTTTCTCTAGCTCTTAAGCACATTGGTTGCAGCTTATGGAAACCCACTTAGATCCATACTTTCTTCCAATCCTTATTGTCTTACTAATTGGATCAGCATATCTACAGACAGCCATTTTACTATATGAATTTCAGGGGAGGTTGTGGTGTGTATCTATGAGTGAACGAAGCAGGTAGCTTTTGCTTCCCATTATAAAATGGTTCTGATGATTTCCTTTCATAATCTGTTTCTGGCAAGTATTTGGCAGTCAATGGCAATTAACAGCTAAACTGAGACTGTGGGAATTATTGATTTGATAACACTTAGAAGCATACAGAGCCTGGAATGGGTCAACATTGAGAGGTTCATTTGAGTTTAAATAGAAAACATAATATTGAGTAATATATTGATTTATCTCAGTACTGGTAAAGGACACTTTCCCATTCAAACAAAGTACCTACATAATAATTTCTAGTAAAGTGAATTTCTAATAGTTTTCTTTGATTTTTCCTTTATATACCAGCACCACGGTATTCAGGCCTCTACATCTTATTGACAGCTTCCAAGACAAAATATGATCATTCCACTATCCTTTCAGCATGTTCCTCTCAAGCACCATTCCATGCAAGCAACATCAGCAAGAGGAATTTAACATGTTACTATTTTAAAATCACTAATCTCTAAGAGGCAAATTGTACAGAACAAGCCATAAATACATCCCCTATTTCTACAGAGACTCTTTCTGCTCTCATGGCAACTCTTCATAGGATAAGAGAAATTGCCACTCCATGGCCTTCTGTTGCATCAGTGTCTAACACTTGGGACAGTTACAGTAGATGCTGAGAAATGAAGACATGCTGTTGCAGAAAAGAAAGTTATGTTTGTCTATTGACTACCAAGTTCTATGGAGCCATCTCCCACTGAGAACGCACATAGGATTTAAAAGAAAACAAGAGGCGTTTTTTGTGTGTTCTTAATGCTAGAGCTTTTGGCATCCACTGTTTGAAAAGAAAATTCTTGATGCACCCAAAGGAGGAGCATTTGGCCTTGGAATGCTAAAACTTATGTTTCATAAGGTGCATTCTGCATAACGTGTATCATTTGGCAAGACATTGCTACTCTATACAAGACAGCCAAATACTTGCTGAACGCTAGGCGGGGAAAAAAAGTCTAAAAAAGGTGAAATTGTTGGCACTTTTAAACTATTAATACTAATAGAAAATCCTGCATTTCAGTCAACAGAATTCCCAAAACACATACATAATCCTAATTATCTGCATGAAAGGTAAAGGAGGGAGAGAACTGCAGTGTAGGACTCAGCATATGAAATAGCATATGCTACCGTGGCACATGGTTTTTCCATTATCATTCTGCTTTTGACTCTGGATGATTTTCCTCCTGGCATATTCAATCCCCTCCTGAAAGTAATTCTAAAGCTACTCAACTCTTTATAAGAAACATCCTCGTTATAAGAAATACGCAACTGTTAACAGGATAGTACTAGAAATAGGTAATGAGAAGGTTCTCTCTTAGAAAGGAGAGGACCTTTTGCTTCCCTCACACCTCCCACATTCACGTCCAGACCCTGCTCGTGTTACTCACTTGCAGAGGGGAATCCGTGCCTTCTCAACAACCCCACTGGTATTCCAAGTGGGCAAAAAGTGCCACCTCAGTAAAAAGCCTCTAGTGGTGGTTTCTGTGTCTGCCATGCAAGCCTAACCCCAAGGCTCATTATTCAGGGAAAGAATTTTACATGGTTTAAAACAAACAAACAAAACAAAACCCAAACCAATTTTATTTCCAGATAATCTCAGTAAAAGAGGAAGACCTAGGCTGGAATGCCCTGTACACATTGAAGATATTGTTATATTCTCCACAACGATTTCAGTGGAATCTGGAGCCATTAGAAGTGGTTCTGTAGAACTTAATTTTGCTGGTGGCATCCAGCCTCTCCAGCCTTACAATTAAAAAGAACCCTTTTCTGCATTACATTTATTTTTCATTCTTTCATCCTTGCTTGTTTTTCTTGCCCAGTGAAGAATGAAGTTTTTTCTTTCCACTACATCTGTCTTCTCACTCACCAGGAGAATTCTTACAGGAGGAGGTTTCTGATAAGAAAGCAACTTAGATTCCATCCATAGAAGACCAAGCAAACTTTAGAGTAAATCCGGGATACTGACTGTAACTCTATTTATAGACTCTGAAGTCAGACTGAACACAAGGTCAATTTCTCTTTCAGGCTGCAATGAAAGAGACCTGCAAACCTCTCAAATTTGCTGAACTTAATAAAGCTGCAGCAGCATAAGAAAAATAAGAACATTGTCCATAATCCATAGTTCTGATAGCTCCTGCCAAATAATTTGCCATACATGTGACTTCCAAATGTTTTTTGGGTTTTTTTTTTTTTTTTGCTTGCAAGGACAACAGGAATCATATTACCAGCCAAAGGGGGTAATGCAGATAAATCCTTATAGGTCACACTGGAAATGTAATCTGATATGCACTGCTAAAGACTGAAAAGACACAGCTTTTTTCCTTAAGAATCTTTTCCAAAGTCCTCACTCATGCACAACATTCAGTGTCATCAAGTAGATCTGCATTCAGAAAGAGGGCAATATCAAGGTAAATACATATTATAAATCTTCTTATATCAGTAGAAAAACCCCATCCAAATGGTTTTCATTTACATTGACATCTACATTAAAACCCTTCTGCATTAACAAAGCAGTGGTACCAGGGCTACAGAGCAAGCTAGAGTAAGATCATTTATCTTAACAATGTCAGTAAGGTAAGGAACATGTTCCCATTTCTTTCCTTACATGTGTTAGGACAATAGTGTCAGACATGTTTTTATGACTGAAGAAGGCACATGTTAAATATGTGAGCTCAGTTTAATGCCTTACAATACAATACAACTGTCCTGAAATAGGGACCACACTTGTTTCACAACCTTCCTTGGAATTCTAACAAACCACATTTCATGTCGAAGTTTTAAAAAAGCACTCACTCTTATAATTACTTATAGCAAAAGTTGCAAATAGGCAAGAGGCATGTTAAACACATGGTTCACCAAGCAGTGTTGGCAGATCAAAAACATTGCAAAAAATACAGTGTGTGTGCATTTCAAGTAGCATTGCTGTGCTTGGTTTCCTAAGCTAAGGGACACTGCATTTCCTTATGTTCCTTTTAGTTCTACTGAGATACGGAGTGGTGAAAACTAAAAGGTTTGTGGAGTCTGTTGAACTTTTCTTGACAACTTGAGAAATAAATTTATTATGAAGAAAAGACAAATTATGTTTTAAGTCTTCCATTATAAGCTAGTATGATTTCCACTTCCACTCCAGTCCAGCAGGGTAGGGACTGAAAGACAGCTGATCTTTAGTCTGACAGACCACAGAACAAACCACTTCAACCAGTTCTTACAAATATCACTGCTGTCCTCTTTCCACCAGTGAGGAAACTGAGGTCAGAGGTGAGCTGACCTTGTCTAGGGTTATGGAGCAGAATGAAGAAAATAATCCCACCCTCTCTGGCCAGGCTTTCTAATTTCCAATACTTTTTTATTTCTGTGTAGTACTGAAGAAACAAGGGGCCACTTCCATAGATCTTTCAGCTGCTGTTTTAGTGCAGATGGGCAGTGGAAGTGTAGTGGATCAGGAAGCAGACTTCAAAAGTCTCCCATCTCATGGTACACATCTATATATTCAAAAGAAACAAAGGCCATGGTTCTCTATTTTCGACAGCATGTCTAGCCAAAATACAATTTTTGCTTTCTTTAAAGCTGCTGTCTGAAATGCCCAACCACATTTAAGTTTTTGCCAAGAGTGTCTAACGCAAAAATGGTCAAATTGTTGCATTTTCTAGATATTCTGAGCTGACAGGCAAAATGGTACCTCAACTAAGTAATTTAAATTGTTGTTCACATTCAGAGAGACAGTGCTAAACTACAACTCAGCTTTCTTTCCAATAGTGTTCTTCATATATTTTTGGACATCTGCGACCACCAAGAAGCCTGGATTACAGCAGACCATAATATTCTACGAACCACAGTTATAATTAGGCGTCACCTCCATTGTAATCCTATGGACGTCATCATGTGTTACCAGCATCTGTTGACAGATTTCATACCAGGCATATCACTGAAATGGCAAGTCTGGAGAGGCAGCCCACAATAGAAACAATGGCATTTATTTTTGGTTTGTTCCAAGACTGTCTAATAGAAAATATATGCTGCCAACTGCCAGGGCTCCACCACGATCACTTCTGAATATTGTATTACCAGTTAGAACAAAGATCTGTGCCCATGTACTTGCAGTCTTCTCCTAATGAATAAGGAAACTAAGAAAGCACTTTCTGCAAGTGTCTTAGCACAAATTAGAAGAAGATAGAAGCCTTGACATTCTACAAAGTTTATCAGACCCTTTATCATGTGAGTACTTACTTTTCATGTAATAATAAATTCAGATTTCTTTCCAAGATGAGGAATAAGGATCCTTTCTTGTAAATTTTATTTGACTATGGTATCACATTAATATTAAAACTAAACCCTGGGAACTGGCAATATTAAGTAGCAAAACCACACCCTCTACTCTATGGAAGCAAAGCAGAGTCTGCTTTAATTTGACAGTGTGGAAATCTGACTTTCTGCTGAAGTACTGCCTGTTCAAAGAATGGAAACATAAAATTTTCAATGCAGTATAATTGCTCCTCGCTTTCCTGTAAAAATCAAGATACTTATTGTAAACATAAGAATGTCTACCTGATCCAAATTCTCTTTGCTTTTTAACATTTATCTGCGTTGAAGGAAAACTGCATTAGAGTGCATTAGTATCTAGTAACCTGCCCATTTTCTTTTGAAAACAGCCTTCTCTGGAATACTGGACAATTGAATCCTAATCAGATGTAACACAACCTCTTACAGCTGAGCAGTTTCAAATCACTGAAGCACTTTAGCACTAAGATAACTTTCATTCTCATTATAAAACATGAAAGTTTAGTTCACCACCTGAAGAGTGCCAAATTAAAACAAATGCCAGTGTTGATGACTACAACTTAATTATTCGTAAGGAGTTGCAGCAGCTGGTAGATCAAGAAAAGTGAACTTCAACTTAGAACAGAACTTCTCCCCTTATCTTCACGCAGCAGGATCTGAACAGGTATGAATGTAAGGAAATAAACAAAACCAGCTAAAAATAACAGAAGGAGGGAGGCTACAAGCTAAATCTGAGAGGAAAATATTGCTTCTACAAATTTCAATGGAAAAGCAAACCCACTGGCCCCAACTATTCTAACAGCTCTAACTTTTATAATTACACTTCTACAGTATAGCTTTTATAGAAGCTGTAACAGTAGGACAGACTGTCCTAAGATCTAAATTGGCACCTTCTACTTAAGCTGCTCATCTATGCAAAAAGCATATTCAACCTTATTGTCCAGAGCACTGTCTCTCACTCCCTCCCTTTTTTCATTCTTGTAACCAGCAGATAACCTTTTAATCCCAGATCTGTCAGCTGTGACTTCAACATCACCTTTTAAATTAGGAAGCAATAAATCCTTTGCATTATTTCATCTTTCTTTTCCATATGCTACTTAAAATTTAATGTTATGAAATTAGATATTGCAAACATTACTAAAGTAACAAAGCATTGACATGACTGTTGACTGAGATCATAATTTCTGCCTCTGTTCAGAAAAAGAACATGGGCAGTACTTGCTGGCACAATAGTTTTCTTACACCTACAAGGCAAGAAGCATTTCTTCTAAAACTGTGTATTCTGAGGAGTTTACAGACATGTTGATTTTTCCTCCCAGACAGTGAACTGGCATAAAGGAACATAATCATGACATACAGTTTTCCAAATATAGCCTGGATATCTTTCTAGGCAATATTTTCCTTGTCAGGTCATTCAGTCAGAGTGGAGATAAATAATAAATACTAAAAAGAGCTGACTTGCGAGATCACAATTTCAAAAGTGACTCCTCCATCTGCTCTCAGAAATATTGCAAACTTTTCTGCACACTAATTTTGAACCATCTCATTCATCTCTGTTTACAATTGCAATTTACTCTTTTTGAAAATCAATCAGGCACACACATCAACTGAGAGTCTGCTTTCCAAAAGGAAGACCCAGGAAGTGAACTTAAAAGTTACTGAAATAGTTATACATAAATCTAGAGGTACTGACAGAATACTTGCAGCGCAACATAAAAAGAAACTCCTGACTCCCAGGAATTATTTTCATCTGACATAGGTTTCACTTAACAATCAAAAAATTGAATGCTTTATACTAAAAATGCGGCATAGCTGCTATACATTATATAAATGGCTTATACAATGTAAAATATATTTTATTAGAGCCCCTCGTTGTACAACCCCAACATCTCCAGACACAGCATGGCAGTAAAATCGGGCATCATTGCACACAGAAGCACACAGACAGATACACATTGTTTCCAGACCTTCCTTTGCTGTTTCTCCCATGCTGGGTCCAGGAGCAGGTCCCTGTCCCATTCTTCTTCTTGGGTCATGTACTCATCTTCTTCATAGTTGTAGGTGTACTGCATGTTTGTTTCTATCTGATTCATGTTATTCATGCTACCCGGGGATCAGCTTCAGCTGCTGTGGCTTCTACTACGATATAAGTTTACTTTTACTTGCTGAGAGGTTGTAGGTAGCAGTGTCTTTTTTCCTTCTTTTTTTTTTTTTTTTCTTTTTGCAAGGTGACAGGGAATGAATATTGACTAATCTTGCTGAGAGCAGAGGCTGAAACTGCCGGGTAGGTGCTGACCTGTGGTGACCTTCCTTCCCTGTGTGCTGTCCCTGTGTGCTGCTGCTGTCGGTCCCTGCGGCTGACCCTGCGGAGGAGCCCGGGGCGGCTCCTCGCCGCCGCTTATTATCGCCGCCGGGCCGTCACGTGGCGCTCGGGCCGGCCCCGGCCCCGCCGCGGGCACCGGGCGGGCAGCGCCAGGGAGCGCAGCTCCGGGCCCTGGCCGGAACGCCCGCCTGTCTGCTCCTCCCGTCCGACACACACCTGTCCTTCCTTTCGGCTTTTTTCTCTCGTACTGATGTGTGTTGCTGCTCCCCAAGACCCGCCTACGAGCTGCTAAAGCGGTTCCACGTTGCTTAGCGTTAGTCTGAAGTGCGTGTCCCGCCTTGAGCCTTTTCGCGCTTTCAGATTAAGGATTACACCAGCCAGCCCAGCAAGGACACCCAAGTGATGAAACGTTTTCCAGAGGAAATAGGTCTGGAGTTAACCAGACAGCATGGAAGCACAACTTTAAAAAGCAACACATATATTTTTGTCCAGGAAACACGCTCAGTAAATCCAAAAGCAGGCACCAAGAAGCACATACAAAGCTCTGTGGAACCAGTAACTCTGCAAGTGTGTGCCATTTGCCCGTGCTTTCCACCGGGCAAAACCTCAAAGGATAGCGCTGAGATCAAGCATCATGGCAAGCACGTCCGGTATCTCCCGTGCCCTCTCATTTCAGTTGCTTTGGCAACAATGTTCCTTCTGGGAATTGGCAAGTTTACTATGTTCTTCATGGAGTTTGTCATTAATGCCTGCACCTATCATCAGCCAAGGTCATCTTCTCCAGCGGTGTCCACACTGGATACAACACCATCTTCACTTAGAAAATTAAAATGCTCACCAAAGCTGAGCTTTTGGAAGCCGTAAGTTACAAAGTCAGGTCTAAGGGAAAACGGTGCTCATTAAAGGCTCAGTAGGTCTCCAAGCCAACGGGAATGAATAACCAGGATAATTTACACCTAGACAGCATATGCCCCCCATTTCATATCGCTACCTAAAGCTCTGTTTTCTTCCAAGTCACCTTCTATCCCTTAACTCCAAGCGATACAGAAGAACATGCACAGAAAATACCTATCCCTCAGCTCAAAAACGCTTCATAAATGCAGCACTAAGGTTGTAAATTGGAATTCAGAAGAGGATTGCAACAATTCATGCAATAACAGCAAGCTGAACTTCTGAAGACTGATGTACATACTGTGAGATAAACAGTCTAAAAACGAAATTCCAAATCCAAGCTGCCAGACAGAACCACATGCTTTTCAGTGCAAATACTCTCAAGGTTGCTACACTTCTATCTACATAACAAAGCAAATGCTATGCTTAGCATTTTTTGCTCAAACACAGATGAGCATTCTCTTAGGATACTCTGAGACAAGATCAAACAGCAATTACAAAACAACATAATTCATGTGTGTACACATTATATGTATGCTGGTGTAACTTGTGTGGTTTATTTTTATAGCTTGGTAGTCACCTTTGGTTTTCAATACAAGTCTAACTGGAATCACTTAAATGATAACTCAAGCCTTCAAAGTCAGTAAAACCATTTCTTCTTATTCACTATACAGAGCACAGGAGAAGTTTCTAAAGGAGATGCAGGAAGAAGTCAGAGGAGTCCTAGAAGTACCCACACAAATTGTAATGCTGTGACCCAGAGCTGCCCTCCATGCAAAGAGCTCTCCTGCACTGATAAAACCTGTGATCTTCCATGAACTCCCTGGTTAGAGGGGAGCCATTGCAACCAGCCTTGTGCCTTTCCTTGGCACTGCCTTGTCTGGGGATCTACATGGATGGAAATGGTTCTGCACCAGTCCCCACTGTGCAGTACAGGTGAGCCTTACAGGTACTGATGGCTTCATACAGGGAGGTATTAGGTATTAGCTACAACCAACATTTTATTTGTTGGTCCTCACCTTCTAATATGGGCCAGGGTGCCCACCTTAGTCATGAAATAAAAACTGAGGTGCTTTGGCAAAGAATTTCTTTGACAAAGAATATCCAATCACACTGTGAATTAGGACTGGAATTAGACGCATGTCTAGATTTTGAGAAATCAAAGGACATTTTACTCAAATTTTCTAGAATTCTTAAAGAAGGTAATTCAGTTTTTCACAAAATAATTTTCTCAAAATACAGCTAGCCACCGCTGCAAAGGTACTGTTCATTTTTCCATGTTTACTTGGTAAATATGTAAACACCATTTGATAACAAAGCAAATAAAACAAAAATGTCTTAATTGTTCCTAGGAACCAACAGCCAGAACCATAGTATCTCTCAGCTAGTCTGAGAGATTAAAAAAATCAAGTGTTTCAAGGTCCACTTTGGCTAGGTTATATTAGTTCATTTTGGACCAAAAAATATTTCAGAATGAAAAATCTTTTTAATTTGGAAAATGTCAAAATAGGATGCTTCAACATTGTCAGTGTGCATTTTGGGAATGTTGGGCTTTTCACCTATGAAACAGGAAGCTAAGTGTAATAGCCCCATGTTTAAAAAAATCCTGCTTATCTTGATGGAATCTGACCTGCTTTAGGTTCTCTAACTAACTGCTTACTGCCTCTTAATCAGACAGCATGAGTAGGCAGGGGAGATATTTATAGATGGAGCTTTAGGAGGAGTATCTGGTATTTTGTTTACTACTTTAATTTAATTTTATAAACTAACTGTGTGGATGGTAATGAGAAGCATATGAATGGAGGTCCGTAGTGGAAAGAGAGCCAAACTTGAAGTGGAAAGGGAGCTGCCTCTTTCAACAGAATAGGAAAGCTGTGCCTAGCACAGTAGTATGAATAAAGCAGTTTGCTTCACCAAGCTTCTTCCCACATCAGAGGCAGGTTAGGACTATTCCCAAATAAAGCTGGCAGAGTCACGTAGCCATGAACTCTGTGTGCCTAAGGAGAAAGAAAATAAAACCAAAACAGAGATAAGCAACCTGAGCAGGAAAGAAAGGACAGAAGTCTCAAAGAGAGAAAAAGAAAGAAACACAATGAACCATATGAATAGGGAATCTTAAGTTGACATGGCAAGGTACCCAAGAGTCAGCAAGTATATTTAAGGTAGAAATTACACAGGTTGTTTACAACGGGGCAAGACAAAAGAATACTCATGACTGCCAAACAGACTAGAAAAAATAAGGTGGCAGGGGGAGATCAGGAGTAGAGATGGCAGAGCTGAATTGTCAACTACTTTTATCTTTTATTTGGCAAAAGATGTGCAACTGTAGTTCATGCTAACATATAGACTGGCAAGGGCCTACCCAGGAGAATGGTGCCTTGAACCCAGGAGAACACTCTGGCTAACAGGCATCAATTCCCATGCAGGAGGAGCACCAAAAGGCCAGATCTTTCCCAGCAGCAGCAGCAGGTCTGTGAGTTCTCACAAGTGAGTACCACCCAAGTGAAAGCCTTCTGGTATGCCTTGGATGAAGCTCCTCCAGAATCAAAGGGCTTTTCTACCTAAAGGACATTCATCTTTATCATTCTTCTCAATGAAATTGAAGGTTTTCACAGACTTTACATTAACATTCATTTACTTGTCAAAAGCCATTGTATCATTATTTCAAGAACTCTGTCCTTTGCATTTTTACTGTTTCTCAGATTTTCAATCCTTCAACATTTCTTATGCTTCCCTCTCACAAAATTGTAGAATAAACTGACAACTTTTATTAAAACTTCAAAAATGCTGAACACTGCAACAGTGTTTCACCAGATCATTCTTCTTCTATTTGAACTTAATGAGATCTAGAATAAGAAATGAGTCAGATTTCTCTGCTTAAATAATTGCCTGTGAAACAATCAACTGACATGGAAATGGTCACCATTAGTTTTCAGCTGTAACACTTCTGTGTGGGAACATAATAGTTCGTATCTGCCAAAACTGTCTCAGAAAGGCCACAGGAAGATAAAGAACCTTATGACAGCTCAATCAGTCACTGAGTCTTTAAGTAATCACCTAGTCCTAGTCACAGCCTGTTTCTTTGTGAAAAAACAGTAGGATGCTTTCTCAAGAAAGAAGTCAATGAAAGGTAAAAGAAAATAAATTCCAAGTGACTATTCTTTTGTGTAAACTGTTAATAGAATCTTAAAACAGGGATCAAAAAGCCTTTTCTTTTCAAAGCATACCATAACTGTCGTTTGTACATAAAATATATTTTTGCTTGTAGCAAATATCCACTAGTTTAAAGCTTAACCAACAAAAATCTGAATTATTTAAGAAAATTATGATTTAGACCAGGCCAAAATGTTGGATTCTGTTAAAAGTTATGTAGAAATTTCCCTAACAAAGCTAAGCAGAAAGGTAAGGTGTGTTATAAAATGTACTCATCATTTATTAGAGGTGTTTTGGGGTTTGGTTGTTTTGCAATACAGTAACTATAACCTGCCTTCTTCAATGTAAGAAACACGCTATACTCTAAGAAGGAAACCAAGGAATTAAATTCATTATGTAAAGGTAGTATCAATAAACTTTAAACTCACTTAATATTCCTGAAACCAACACATACATAAGAAAAACAGAGAGAAGAGAACAGACCCATACATCTGGGAACCAACACCCCAATTTTGTCTGAGCTAAGGAAGAGCCCTCTGGGCACTGAGCATATATAGCCCTCCCAACATTAGCACCAAGAGGCACAACCTTTGACTCGGAAAAATCTCCATGCTACTCACACATGGTGATATTAACTAGACAGTAGCTAATTACTTTTTTAAAGTATATTATTTCCAATGCCAGGTTTGGAAACAAAAATTAAGACAGAACAGAAAAAATTCATTTGCTGGCTTCATAGTAACAACTGTCATTGTCAGAAGACCCCAAAATGTTTCATCAGCTATATATAGAGACGACTTACTCTGTCCCTGGAATTCAGCCATGGATGAAGTGTAGCAAGAAACATTTATGGGACCGACAAATACTACCAAAGCATAGCTTGGGCTTCAGGGGTATGAAGAAAATGCTGACTGCACTGACATCACTGGCTTTTGCCAACCCTTTGTGTGGAAGGAAAATCACGGGGCTGAGACGTGGTGTGACCAAGCGAGCCCAAGATGCCCTTATGTGACCTTGAGCAACTCAATTCAGATAAAATTTTCCCAAAAATCTGAGTGTTAGCTTGTTAGACTACTCTCACTGAGAGAAATGAGCTTATTGTGCTGCACTCTGCCATCTCTGAAACAGTGTCAGCAATGCTTCCTTTGGTCCCTAATGTTCACCTAGAAAAGAATTCTCAGGAGCAAAGGCTTTGTCTGTCTAAAAGCCCTGAGGAATCTACACAACAATTATGATTACAGTGTGCTTTATCATCACACATCCTTCACCTCCATGTTCGCCTCTCCTGACTGTGTGTGGCCTGCACCCAAACACCCCTAGCATTATTCTAGGATGTCAAGCTTGCTCAGGGATTTAGGGTCCCTTATACCCTGGGGGCAGTGTTCCTACTGTTTGTAGGGCCATGCTTAGAGCCCTGCATCCTGCACAGCAGATGGCCCTGGTTCTCAGAGAGGGTTCAGGGCAGGTAGCAGTAGGAATCAATCAACATCTGGTCTCTGCCAGAGTCACTAGGCAGTACTGTGATATGTATAAACAATCACGAACTGCAAGGGGAGTGCTGAAAGGTTTAGTGTGGCTGGGAAAACCCTCTAGTGATGGCACTGCCAGGCAACACTGCACAGGATCGTACTTTTCATGAGTGAGATGAGCCCTCAGACTTCACATTCTGATGCATTTCTATTCATAAGGAACCACGACACCTAAAGTCCCTCATCCCTTGAGCTAGACTCCTGAGGGTGTCTTTTTGGTTTAGTGGTTCTTGTCAGGGTAGGTGCAACTCAAAAAGACAGATCATGGATTAAATAATATCAGAAGCTTTGACAGATGCTTTGCACAGACTAGAAGTGGGCAAAGGAGAAACTGGGAAAAGTATAGTGTAATTTATATACCACACTGCAGTCAGTCTTGGCACACTGAAGTTGTGGAGCAACATGCAGTCAGCTACAGCGCAATACACACAGTAACAGGTGGGGAAGCTACAAATAGGGCTGGCGTAAGAGTGGAAAAAATGGTGAGACAGATCCAGGATTTTAAAAATGGTTCAGTGACGAGAATGCAAGGGGCAGGACTAGGGGTATAGCATGGCCTGTTACAAACCTTTGGAAGGAACCTTCACACATCATGTGTTCCCAGAATCCTTCCTATGTTCCTATTTTATGCTGGCTTAGCCTTACCACACAGAGATACTAAGCAAGGAAGAAACTGTGTGACTAGGGCAATGAGAAAGGTGCAACTGATGATACAATTTGTACTTCATGAATACAACCAGTTAAAAAAATCCCTTTGTAGGCCAACCTGTGACCCTTGACTGATTTAACTGTGACCGTAATCTAAAATGGCACCACATCGTTCAGCAATAGTTTTGGTCACAATGAGAGAGGTGTGTGTGTGAGAGACAAGGAATGCAAAGACAGTATGTCTTTATTTATCTAGAAACAAACACTGTCAACTGAGTTAGAGTTTCCAGACAACAATTATCTGAGGGGCACAGGTTTTAAATCACTGAGGTATGAGGTAGAGATTATGAGCACAGGATATCAGGCACTGCTGTGTTCTAAACTCAGCATTTGTACACATTGACTGACTGACCTTTGACAAGTTGCAGTTTCAATGTCCTCATTTCTCTTTCCAGATACACCAGTGTAATATCACTAACATCAATGATACTCAAGTTACACAGTCAAGAAGGCAACCTGGTTGAACAAATTGCCAGTTTGTAAAAATGAATACTATCTACTTATTATTCATTCCACAGAAGTGATACAAAGATTAATAAAAGCACTAAATTCATTCTTGTATACAGCAGAGTTAGGCACAACCTGAATTACTGCCAAACAGGGATAACATGTTCTTTATGTATAGCAAAAGTTTTCCTTTTCCAGAACTGTTGTCCTTCCATGCTGTCCAACAAAGTTTTACTCTGACACTCAGCTGCATTAAGAACCAGCACTGAGAAAATGAGCAATATTCATGCCATGTCTGATGTAAAAACAGCAAGGCCTGAATTTTCCAATTCTGATTCTAAAGACAATTGTTTCCTTCCAGCTATGATCCCTCTTCAGACATATTCTTATGTCAGGAGAAATAAGTATCAGTTTTGCACACTTTCCAGTATCAGACTGCTCTTGAGATCTACCAGCAATAACCTGCTCATGGTGAAGGCTCTTGTCTATTTTCAATCCCTCTGAATGCGGACAAGTCCTTTGTTTCTTAATTAGCTCACCTCTTTCCCTGCCTAAATTCAGTTAAGCATAAGCAAAGGAGGACAGGAGAGCATGTTTAAATGTTTCCTCACTTTGAAACTAGTTAGTCTTTATGATAAATTTGCTAAAGGGCAGTCTAGATCTCTGTTGTGTCTCATAGTTAAATCTGGAATAGCTGTAATCTTTCAGAATTTCACAGCTGAACCAAATTCAACATGTGTGGGTTTTTCTTCTAAGCCAGAAGCTGTTCTAGGTAATTTTTTAGTTCATATGAACACTTACTGGAGGTGGAGTCAGCAACAAAGGTGGAATTACCCCTACAGGCTGTAAGGCTCCACATGAATTTACACAAACTCCCACACTAATTTTTCAGTAGATACAATCCAAACACATCTTCCCCAATAAAAACATTCTGCAGGAAGCTCAGCTTGCAATTCAAATGGATAGACTCAAATATATTTCAGGCTTCGCTAGGGGAAATGATTTTGTCATGAATGTGCTTCTAGTACACCATGACACTTTTTCATTTGTTCCCCATAGTTCACTGATCCCTCTTGTACCATTTTCATTGGTAACCTTGGCACAGATGATCTATGGAAGACCAGCCTGTTCAGGCCCTAAATTTCTAGGGCCTGATTTTTTACTGTGAAAGTACAGTGGTGGGAGTTGGGAGAGTCACTGCACTTCCAATTCCAGGAGGAAATACCACGAAAATTTAGGATTCTGCTGGGCCTAAAGGTTGAAACCATCAGGCTTACTCAGTGGGGAAAAGTGCATTATGTAATTGTATTCTGTAAAACACATAAGGGAAAAGACAAATTCCATACTAACAACATTCATTATCCTAAAACTATCCACTGTATGGGGAAATGGAAGTATATACGGTTTGGAGCATGTGCCTCAGTTTTCCTTCTATAGACCAGGAATAATACTAATACTGTGAAATATAAGGAAGTGTGTGAAAATCAAATACCAGATAGATTTGTAATACTTGAAGACAAGTACAAATACTGTGATGATTAGAGCGGAAAACCATAAATTATATATTTGGGAACATGCTCCAACTGAGTGCAACAGGCATTCCCTGAATAAAGAAGAAAAATCATAATGGTGTTGAGCACTGCTTATTCAGTACACTGAACAAAGCACAATTTCTGGGAAAAAAAAGTTTGTGACTATGCAAATAAAGTCTGCATTTTGATACAAGCCCAAAACAGCTTGGAAAACTTAACTCTGGCATAGTCCACCATTAATTAAATTGTGATCTTGATTTTTTTTACGATAACTGCGCAACAACTAATTATAAATAAAGTATAAATTAAGTAATTATAAATGGGTTCTGAATAGGAAGACAATTCATACACAATGTCAAGAAAAGCACTAAAGGCTTCTAATCCAGCCCAGCAGTTGCATAACCCCTACAGCTTCTGGTCAAGAAATAAGATCAAGTTTTGCATCTCAGATCTGTCTGTTGCAGTTCACACACAAGATTCATTAAATATGTTACAGTGACACAGACTAGACACATTTTTTTGGATTAAATTAGTCACAAATTGTTTAAAGTGTTTTGTTGCCCCTCTGCAAATTAAAATGAGCCACATACATCACCATACCGTTAAGAATCAGCAGGTAATAAAAACCAAAGGGATCACACTGTAAGTGAGAAAGATTCTGAAGTGTAACCTCTGCCATGCAGTACTTGAGAGTATCACAGCAGAAAGTGTTTTGCCACCAGGCTTATTTAAAAGAAATGTATCAGCATCAGTGCCAGAAACACCTAATTCTCAGTGCTCCACACTCCCCTCCACTACATGTTCAAGCCCAGGCTGCCTTCCTGGCCCTATATTAAGTGCCTGTCAAGCCTTGTGTAGAAATAGTACCCTCATCTCTGTGTATCCAAGGAATTGCCTCTGATGTCACAGGGTCTCTAAGTCTCTCTCAAGTAGTTTCTCTGCAGAGAGCTCCCTTAAGTCCCCAGTATGGACAGTGCAGGCAGAGTGTCAGAGCATAAGAGACGCAGTGGAGAAACCACTGACATACACTTGTCAGTAAGAGCTGTTAGCAGTTATCTAGAACATTGCCAGTTGTCAAGACTACTTTATGCAAAGGCTGCAAGAGACAGCAGGGCCACTATTTTAAATCTGAAAACATGACGCCTCCAGTAATCAGCAAATCTGGAGATGTAGGCTTATTAGTAAAACTCAGATGCATACCCTCATCTAACACACTATTTCTTCTAATAACAGGGATTCTTTTCCCCCAAGAATCCCTGCAACATGTAAGAGCATGAACAGTTTCCAATCGACAATGAAAGCAAATACAAAAGCCAAACATTTTTTTAAATGGCACTGAAACGCAGAGGAAAAAATTGGGGGATTTTTGTGACTGCAGACACCCTGTGGGACTCAGTATCATGAAAATGCACTTTCTGACTCTTTAATACTTTTAAAATAGAACAGTATTAATATCTCTCATATATGTATGCATACATAAACATTGAATTATGTTCTTTTTTTTGCAGTATTTACAGTGCCACTGTGCCAGGCATTACATGAACACATAACTCATTCCTACACAAAAATATGTAAAATAATTAAACTTTAGAACGTGAATAAACAAAACATCTAACTGAATATAATTGAACAGCAAAACCGGCAAATAAATATTCTCTTCTGTGCTACTGAATGTGGATCATACCTGTTTTCAGGAATTGTCATATAAAGTTGTGAACTCATTGTAGTTCGAATCATGTATTCACCAGCTACAGAAAAGGCCCATGGACTGGCAGTGACTAGGACAAATGAAGAAATGAAAGCAGCACAGACTTCAGTGGCCAGGCAGGGAAAAAGGCTGAAATTTGTATTTAGTGCATCCAGATAGGAACAACACTATTTCTTCTTCAGAGAAAGAGCTGTGATTCATCTTAACATTTTTAAAAAGACCCAGAAAGTGGCTGGCTGACAAGCAAACAGAGGCTTGAACAGCTACAGGTCAGGAATGGGTGAGTGAGGTCTGCTGCTGTTCCAACACCTGTCAGTTGCTTGATTAACAGGCAGCTGAAGGAGGTGATAGCAAGATTGTACACTGCAGTAAGAAAAGTGTGTTAAGGATGTCCTCTATTGATTACTTCTTCCTCCTTCCCATCCTTCAGTTTATTGTCTCTTTTCCTGTTTACAGCCCTGCTATGAACAATGAGACGTGTCTAGTACACAACACTTTCCTTATTGTTCATTACACCCAAGTCCCCAGTGGCCACATTGCTGCACTCCAATTACCAAGTTCTCCCAATGCATTAAACAATGTGACTCACAACTACCACACAGTAGATCTGTGATACCTACTCTCTCTGCAGATTGTCTGGCACAGGCACCTTTTCACAATAATAAACAGTTAATTTATACTCCCAGTATTGTATTCCCCAGGCTACAAAACATCAGAGCATGACAAAGGACTGTACATTCACAGCAATCATGAGAGACATTTTCCTACTTTTCATTGCAAGTATTACGCAGTCTCTATAATCCAACTTTCTAGCTGACTTTTTACACAAACAAAAAAGTCACAATTCATCAAGCAGCTCAGCACTGAAAGGATAGCTTTTTTCTTCCACTGTTTACCTTCTCCACTTGTCTTCCTTACTCTCCCTGATGCTCCTAGGATAAACTAGACTACCTCAAATGGATACAAATGGATTTATAAAGATATTGCCTACTCATTTCAAGACTATGCTTCCTCTGCATGTGTCTAGCTGAAGCTAGTTTGCTTTTTTTGGGTTTATTTCTCCTTATACAGAACATATATTTAAAAGCTTCCTTTACAGCAATTTTGATTCAAAAAGTCTTTAGTCTATGTTACCATATCAGAAAGCCTTTAATACAGTAAAATCCCCAAAACAGCTTCCACCACCCCATCTAAAGGGTTTCTATCTATTATTAGATCTGGAATGCAGCTAAACATGATAATTTATGGCTGGGGGAAACTACAATAGATTTTCAAGGAAATCCAGGAAAACATGACACCGCCTCCCACAGTGGTCAGTAAGTCAGTGATGCGCTGGATGCACTGCCTAGCAGGGAAACTTCTTCCAGCCCTTCAGTTCAGACTCGATCTAGCAATGAGAACTGCAACTCTCTGTAACCTCAACCACCACTGAGTGGTGACAGTTGACAAAAAATTCAACATGACCAAGCAATGTGTGCTCACAGCCCAAAAAGCCAACTGATTCCAGGCTACATCCAAAGCAGCATGGCCAGCAGGGCAAGGAAGGGGATTCTGCCCCTCTACTCTGCACTTGTGAGACCCCCACCTGGAGTGCTGCATCCAGCTCTGGTGTTCCCAACATAAGAACATGGAACTGCTGGAGCAAGTCCAGAGAGAGCCACGAAGTTGATAACAGGACTGCAACATCTATTTTATGAACACAGGCTGAGAGAGTTGTTCAGCCTGGAGAAGAGAAGGTTGTGTGAAGACCAAACAGTGAGTTTCCAGTAGCTGAAGGAGGATACAGGAAAGCTGGAGAGGGACTCTTTGTCAAGAACTGTAGTGATAGGACATGGGGATGAAAGAAGGTAGGTTTATATTAGATTTTGGGAAGAAATTCTTTAATGTGAGGGTGTTGAGGCACTGGAACAGGTTCTCCAGAGAAGTGGTAAATGCCTCAACCTTGACAGTGTTGAAGGCCAGGTTGGATGTGACTCTGAGTAATGTGGTTTAGTGAAAGGTGTCCCTGCCCATGGTGGGGAGGGTGGAACTAGATGATCTATAAGGCCCCTTCCAACTCAAACCATTCCGTGATTCTATGATTCTATGAATTATGCTTGATTGTGTCTGCCTCCAGTTACACCAGCTGCACACTCATACAGCTTCACTGACCTCATCAGAATTACTCCTGAGTTTCACTGATGCAAGTGTAAAAAGATCAAGCCCTTATGGGAGAAAGCAGACAGGGAAAACAAATCTTAACTCCCTCATTTTAGATCTGTGCATTGCTACAGGACAAAACTGCTCCCATCTCTTTGCTTCTAGCAAAGGCTTAGCCAAGGGAATAATGGCCTCAAGGCCTTGTCAACCTGCAGAAAGGTACTGCCTCATCATTTCACAGTGCCCACTGGTGAAGGGTGACTGCTGCACTGTCACAGGGCACAGAAAGAACTGAAAATAGAGAAAAATACATTAATGCAGCATAAAGAACACAATAAAGCACTGTTCTTCCCGATAATCACAGTAACTCTATAAATTCAGAGACCACAGGTATATTGTTATAAACGATAATGTTCTGATAGGGAGCAGATATGTACATGAATTAAGAACAAAGGACATGGATTAGCTCAGATTTAACCGCACAGTCTCCCAAACTACAAAACTTCGTCATGCCTCCTAAAACCTAGAGTAAAACACAATATATTTCTTGACAATGAGATCACCTTGGGTGAACAAGATGTTCAAGCCACTGCTCTGAAACACAGATTGGTTTACAGTTCAGCTAGCAGCCACAAACCGACATTAAACACATGGATTTGCCAACATCTACTTTTTCTTAAAACATTAAAGAACTGCATACACTCTGAAAATGTGACAATCTTTGCATATCCTAGAAAGGTTTTACTATTACTTCATTATGCTGCAATCAGATTGTATTTTAGATGCCAGGCACTGTCACATTCCCAATTAGAAATGGCACCGGGAAATGTCAGGGAACATACCAAGATTATTAGCAAGTGATGGGAAGCACAGGGAAAGTGGCTTTCTTCTATCTCCTTCAGAATTGTTTATCATGGTGGCTCACTAGATTACAGAAGGTGGTGCAAGAAGGAAAAAAGAAGCATCATATTAGTAAATTAATTAATAACAATTTGAGAATGCTTAAGTGCATTTAGTACAAACACTGTAATTTGGTATGTAAGCAGTAAATTGCCTAGGTAGCACTCTATTCCTTCACATTCATTCTGACATATTACAGTTGAACACTACTGAGCATTCCCTTTTTTTTTAATCAGAAGAGATTCCTTTTTCATCTCTCCATGAAATTCCTCCCACCTCTTACTTACAAATAAAACCAAACCAGAAAGATGCATTCCAGGAATGCAACTCACGGGAGTTTGATCAGACAGAACGAGATCTGGTCTGCATAAAACCTCTGAAATGCACACAGTGTGATGAGGGTTCCTCAGTACCACTTCATTCTACAAATCTCTTCCTGCTGGGTTGCATTGCTTACCAGGGTAGATGAAGCTCTGCTCAATGCACAGCTGGTGAGGTGAGTTGGAAGACAAGGAGTATAAAGACTAGACCTCTACCTATACAAAGACATCCATTATATTTTCTCCAGAAGTACCACAAACTTAGTGGTGGTACTTTTACAAAAATAAAGAACATTTAAAGTTTCATAGTGTTTGCCTTTCTCAATCAAACCTTTTCAAACATGCCAATGTTTATAAGTGAATAACTTACAGAGAATGCTTGAAACAGACCACCTTTTTCCCAATTAAAAATTAGCATATGACAATTTATATCCTAAGAGCCTAAGAATTTTAACAGGCAATATATTCTTTCAAATTCAGTTTAATAGTAGCAATCAGCAGAGGTGATCTCAGCTGCAGTGTGGGCATGGGAATTTTACCTACACAGACCATCTATATGATGAGAAAATAAAGGGACTACTTGAAACAGGTTTGGATTTCAGTTCAAAAAAGCACCTCTTTAGAGTCCAGCATGGAGCAAATCTCCATGAGGCTCAACACTGGATAACTACAATGCCAACTAAGCATATTTACTAATAGACTTTCTGAGCTAATATTTTTCCACAAAACACTTGTTTATAATCAAATCAAGAACAAATATTTTTCTCTCTGGAGAAGGTGTCTCTGTTCCTCCAATTAACTTCCAAAGGAAATCCCAATTTTACTCTGGAACCAAACAAGGATGGAACAGAAAGCACAAAGGTATAAAACTTTTGTCTTGCAGCTCTCCATGGGAAAAAACAGAACCTGAACACACTCCAGCATTTACAACTTCCAGTTTATCTTTCTGGCTAGAGTATTTAAATAATGAACCACATTGCTAAACACAAACAAACAACCAAGACTAGTTTTCTTGTTTTAGAACCAACTTTCTGCCCCTTGAATATTTTCTAGATATTTTAATGTTTGGTATTTTTAGGCATAGAAACATGCATATTTCTGCAGGTTTTAAGTTATGCTAAAAGTAAGGCATACATACATTAACATTTCACGAAACTTACATTTCATGAAACATTAAAGTTTCATGAAAGAAAAGGATGCACAGAAGCCACAGGGTATGTGAAAAAGTGCAATAAAACTGGCCTTTTGGTTTGCACCACTCCCAGCCAGCTCCTTTGCTAGGTGATCAGAATCTCAAGTGTTAGAACCATTGGAAAAATAACATCAGCTCCTGATAAATGAGTTACATCCTCCAAACACTTTGACACTGTTGCAACTGCAGTGGCAGCAACTCTTACCAGCTCAGCAATTGCTGTTATTGCATCCAGATCATAGCATGTCAGAAGGAACGTGACACAGAGTTAACACACACTCTCTCACAAGGCACTGGAAAATATCATCAGGCACAGAGTTGGACACCCAGCTGCATTTCCTCCCTCTGCTGCCACACCACCAATGGTTTAACTTAACCCAAGCAAAGAAAAATCAGAGAGGAATAACAAAATGTTGAAATCAGGGGACACTCACAATGGATAAAATTAAGCATTTAAATAATTCTCTGCAATCCCAGACTTTTATCAGCATTTTGTATTTCTACTGCATGTTAAATGATTGCCAAATATAGCAGCCTTACAAACAAATATGTTATTTCTGTCATAGCTATGAAGATTTTCAACAATATATGGAAATAGTTTTACAGAACTGGTGCTGGAATTATACAGAAGATACAGAATTGTTATCTTTGGTATCATTTTGTCCATCTGTTGACATCCGTTAGGATAAATTTTATTTCTGATTTTTGTGCCAGGCTTTTCTTGGTTTGTCACAAGCCACATTCCCTTTATGGCTTTGTGCACCGACTTCCAGGTGCAGAACCCTGCAATCTTGAATGCAAACTGAAGGGAGACATCACGGGTTTTAACATCTGAAATTTATTTTTAATCTGAGGTTAACCAAATCTCAGATGAGAAGCTCAGTGAAGCCATGGAATTTCCACCCTTGGAGCTATTCCAAACACAACTGGGCAAAATCATGAGCAAAATGCTCTAAGCTAGCCCTGCTCTGGGGCTGAATCAGGTGGCTTTTAGAGGACTCTTCCAGTTTACATCGTTCTGTGGTTCTGCAGCTAGGATCTAGCCCACACATATTACTGCAGCTTCCCTAACATCACTCACTCTAGATATGGAAAAATCCTAAGGTGGAACAACTCTAGTTGCTCTGGTTGTTCCATCTCTTCTCTGTGAAGAGATGTTTGGTGGATCCCCACTCCCAGCCCAGGCTGTTGCCTTGTGGGGCTCAGCACAAAGCCAGCAGCAGCCCTGCCACAGACACCTCGCTGTCTCCACCTCTGCATTGCTGCTGCCTGCACTGGTTGCTGCCTCAGTGCAGGCAGGCTGGGCCTGCCCCACACCTGCACGATGCCTCCTCAGGGACACTGCCCTGCGAGGCCTGGATGGGTGAAACATTCCACAATGGCCACCACAGCTGCTTCCCTCACGGACACCAGCCACACGCCGGCACGGCCGCTCCTGGAGGTGGCACATACTCAGCTGAATCAGAGCTTTTGGGTTGGAAAAGACCTCTAAGATCATTGTGCCCAATCTCTAACCCAGCACTGCCAAGCCACTGAACCATGTCCTTAAATCCCACATCTATGTGTCTTCTAACTACTTCCAGGGATGGTGAATCCATCACTTCCCTGCAGTTCCAATGCCTGACCACCAATCTAAACTCGAGGCCATTTCCTCTAGTCCCGTCACTTGTTGCTTGGAGGAGGAGGCCAACTCCCACCTGGCTACCTTCTCCTTCCAGGAAATTGCAGAGGACAGCGTCCCCCTGATCCTCCTTTTCTCCAGGCTAAACACCTCCAGCTCCCTCAGCGGCTCCTCACGGGACTTGTGCTCCGGACCCTTCACCAGCTTTGTAGCCTTTCTCTGGATTCGCTCCAGCACCTCAATGTCCTTCTTGTACTGCAGGGCACAGAACCGGACACAGGATGTGACAATCCTTTACCTGGTCCTTCTGGCCACACTATTCCTGACACAGGCCAGGGTGCCATGGCGCCCTGGACACGCTGCCGGCTCACATTCCGCAGCTCTGGTCCGGCGGCTCCAGCCCCTTTCCCGCCGGGCCGCTCGCCGGGCGCTGCCGGGGGCGGAGCAGGGGCGGGCCGGGGCCGGGAACTTCCCGAGCCTCTGGAGCAGCCGCTTCCGGGTGAGCGCGCAGCCCACGTGGGGCCCGGCGGGGAGCGGCGGGAGCCAGGTCGGTGGCGGGGACCGGGATCGGGACAGGGACACGTGTCACCGCCGGGCGCTGTCCCCCTTCTTCCCCGGCTGGGCCCGGCCCGGCCACACGTGCGCGCCCCGAGCGGCAGCGGGGCCGCGCCGGGCCCGGGAGAGGCGGCCGGTGGCGTGCGGCTGCTTCATCGGCCGGCCTGCTGTGGTTTCCTTCCCCCAGTTTTCTCCGGAGGCTGCTTTCCTCAAAACGCGGAGCCATGACGTCCCTGGCGGAGCAGCTGAAGCGGCTGGCTCTTCCCCAGAACGATCCCAGCCTCCTGGACCGCAGCGAGGTGGCATCGCTGCTCTTCACCTGCAAGGAAGCCGCGACTATTGACAGGGACACGTTTTTTGCCATCGGTGAGTTTGGCTGCTTAGATGCCACTGGTTTTAGAAACACTCCAAAAAACAGGTGGAGAAAGATAAATAGGAAAGGCAAACCCGCGTTCAAAAAAGGCCAAAAGAATTGTTGAAAAAGCTGCTGGCTAGTCAGCATCGCTCCAGTCCTTGGGAAAAGCAGGGAGCAGTGCCTCTACGAGCGCGTTTCGGGGCACTTAAGGGTAAGGTGATGGGGAAGAGTCAGGGATCCCCCAGATGCTCAGGGACTGGAGAATTTGCCCACTAAGGGAAAGTTGGTGAGAGGATTGTCTCTGCTCTCGTTCGGTCTGGAGAAGAAAAGGCTTTGGATGGGTCTCATAGGAGCCTGCCATTACCTTCGAGGAGGTTCTCAGAAGATGCACCAGGCTATCCACAGAAGTGTATGGCTGGAGGACGGGAGACAGTGGGCATAAGTTGAAAGAATAGGAGTTTATACTGGATAGAAGGAAAAGCTTTTTCAGTGTGAGGACAGTCAAGCAGTTAACAAGATTGTCTGGGGAGATTGTGCCTTGAAAAAAAAAAGTGACTTTTTTGAAAACTCTGACAGGATAATGCCCTGAGCAACCTGGTCCAATTTTAGAGACCCTTCTAACGCTGCTTTGAGCAGAGCCTGGGGCTGGAAATCTCCCAATGTGCCTTCTGACATGAATTCTATCTTTCATGAAAACATGCTGATTCCCTTGTCTTGGGTAATGTTATTTTCACAAATAATGTGAAGTGGCAGTAGCCTTTGCCATGTTGGCACACTTCAAATTCTTTATGCGCTGTCCCTTTCCATTTCTGTATAAAGTTTTATCCAGGAATGTGATACTGTTGAATAAGAAAGCTGTTTTCTAAAACCACGCAGACTGATATAATGTTTTCATTTTAAGTAACAGGTTTGTTGTATATATCTTTGATGTAGCACAGTGTGGTTTTTTGGTTTCTTAAATAGTTACTCTAGAACTGCTTGGCTGAGTTTGAGGATGGAGTTTTTATGGCCTCTTATCCAATATTGGACCTCTGATCCAGTATTTGATCATTCCACTGTTAGAAAAAATAAAATCTATACATTGAGTTTGAGTTTCCTATGTTCCAGCTGTTGTCTTCCCATCCTTCCACTGTGCATCTCTGAGAAAAGTCTGCCTCCATCTCCTTGATAACCCACACTATATCCTATTGTAGTAGTTGTAAAGAGCAGGAAGATTTCCTTTTGACTCTCTCTTCTCCAGGCTGAACAGTTCTCCTTTTCCTTGTATGTTGTTTTCCAGCCCTTAGACCATCTCAGCATTCTGCTGAACTCACATCCAGAAATGTTTTTCTTCTACTGATGATCTCAAAATTGCACACAGGGCTCCAGCTGCAGCTCACAAATGGAAGGGGTAGTTTCCCCCTCCCTCAGCCTGCTGGCTGTGCTCTCAGGGACAGCACAGCCCAGCATGCTGCTGGCCTTCACTGCTGCAAGAGCACTCTGCTGATAGTTGCTAAAGTTGTTTTGCTTGGTCAGTTGAGAAATACTTCAAGTATATGAAAGGTTTTGGTCTTAGGCCTCTTTATTGTTTGTTTTGGTTTGCTTGGTGAGGGTGGCATATACCAGTATAGCCAAAATGTTGGATATGCTGGTGAGGAGGTAAGTGGGTAGTACTGGAGAATAAAAACTTGTGTTAAAAGCATTCCTGCCATTTTTAAATTTTTTTCCCCCCACAGGATGCACAGGCTTAGAAGAGCTGATGGGCATTGATCCTTTGTTTGAAGAGTTCCAGTCCAGTTTGTTTAGTTCCACATCCAAAGGCCTTGAACGCAGTGTTCAGACTAAAGCAGTAAATCAGCAGCTGAATAAGAATATTTCATTGTTCCTCATTCACCTGTCCCCCTACTTTATGCTTAAGCCAGCCCAGAAGTGCCTTGAATGGCTGATTCAGAGGTAATCCACTGAATATCCTACATGTCAATAGATAAGGCTAGAAATGCAAGATTTATTTTTACCCAGTGAGAAGAATTTTGAATAATTTTACTTTAGTATTCTGAAAATACAGGTTAGAATGTTAATAATGTGCATTTGGACTTAATCCTTATGGGGCCAGATGCTCTTCTTTGCCAATTAGATTTTTGTCTTCTGATAAATTTCTGTGATTATTTGATCTGTCATGGTACTCTGTATAAAAGCAATTTCATCAAAGTTGCTCAGCCCTAGGCATCTTACAGAGCACATAGAGAGGCACTTCCATATTGTGCTTTTAGAAGTGGGCTTTGTGAAATAGCAAAGTTTCAGTATTAACGCTGAACCATGAACTCTAACTATTCTTATTTCAAGGTTTTTTAAGAAGGTGTAAAGAAAAAAACAATGAAGTTATATATATATTTCTGATGTTATATTTATTTAAATAAATTAACCTACCCAAGTGCAGAAGGTGCTTATCATGAAAGAGCGTGTGATTCTTCCTGAAACATACTTCTTTGAATCACAGTTTTTCTATACATGTATTATACTGAGAGATTCGTACCAGATTATTGTAACGTCTGGTTTAATATTGCAATCTGTGCAGAAGAAATTAAGGTAATTTTTAGTCGTACAGGGACTTAAAATTATTGATAGTGAGGGAAAAAATATGCTAGCACTGTTTCTTTCTTTTAGCACATACAGGCTGGTGGCCACCTTGAGTTTCTGGACTGTAGGTGGACCATAGGTCTGAGTCAGTATGACAGCCATGTCAGGTTTTGCTTAAAAGCAAGTGAACAAAGTATTCTGAGAAGAATGTGGATGGGTCTTTTTTCCATTTTGGCTTCCAGATACTTTTTAACTACATATGTATGTTCTTTTCCTTAGATTTCACATTCATCTCTACAATCAAGACAGTTTGATTGGTTGTGTTCTGCCATATCATGAGACTAATCTATTTGTGAAAGTTATTCAACTTTTAGATATAAAAAGCCCAACTCATAAGTGGCATTGGATGGATCCAATACGGGTAAAGTACTTAACAGATGCAAGGTGGAAGGACCTTAAGGGACTTTGTTTAATAATATCTTGACTCTTATCCTCTGCTTATGAATATGGTCCACCAATTTATGTGGCTAGTTGTAGAACTGTACTGAAAGGTTTAATTACAGGAATGGAGCCTGGATGTCCACGTGTTGTTTCTGCTGTCTTTTTTTAAAGGTGAAGTTGATATTAAAAAGCTTTGACTGTAATTACTCTTTGTTTTGGCTAAGTTAAAGCATGCTTTTGAAGTGTAAGTATTTGCTACTGCTAGGAAGATACATCAATTTATGTTTATTTGCATGTAGGTTAAATGTAATTCTCTTAATCCTCTGTCTTGATGAAGACACAAAACATTCTAGAGCAGTGTGTGGAAATCCATTACTTATTTCAGTTTAAATGGTGTTAACTGATCAGTAGGATTAATTTAGAGATTATAGTAATTTTTACTTTCTGTGCTTCACTTTGAGTGTTCTAATTTTCCTTTTTTTTCACTAAAGAAACCTGGAGTCCCACTGGCAAGGGGTACTGTCATTACACACTGCTACAAAGACCTGGATTTCATGGATTTCATCTGCAGGCTGGTGGCAAAATCTGTGAAGGTTGTGCATTTATTCTAGAACATTGTTGTGCATTTATTCTAGAACATTGTTGTCACTTTTTCTTCCCAATGTTTTTATAGTAGTATGCTATTTCTTAATATTTTGAACTGCATATCAAAGAGTAAAATGAATAATTTATCAGTAAACAGTATGAGGATTTCTTTTATTATAATTTGTGAAGATGACAGTCTGTCAGAAGTTTTTATAAGGAAGTGTCTGAGAACCAATGAGCCATGACAAAACAATTTGCCCATACTGTATTATTTACTGTGTTGCCTCAGGGTACTTAATTGTCTTAATTTCTTTCATAAACTCATTCCTGCTATTTTTAACTGTGCTCTGAATTTCCCTCTCTCTTCTGGTGTTTGTCACGGTTGTTTTAAATACACATTGTCAAATTAATGAGACTTGAAATTGAGAATGTTAGAAGGTGGGCAAATTTTGGGGGGATTTTCAGCTAATGTCAAATAGAGGGCTAGTTCTGTAGTCTCAGAAGGGTAAGATGTATGACAGATCCAGTTATTTAGAGAACTGAGGTGCATCTGCTGTCAAGCTAAGCAAAGCAGACACAGTAACAGAGTTTATTCACAAGTGTAGAAGGAGGTGTTAAACATAACACCATTTAGCTTCTTGGCTGTCCAGCTCTGAGTCTTGAGCGGTACACCAAGATCACAAGTGATTTTGGCTGCCTTATTCTGATTAACTACATTGGCACCCGTTTCCATCTGCTGTGTGTGTGAGGAGGAGCAGTAACCTCTGGTGAGGGTTGCTGCTGTGAGAGGTGGTGACTTCAGTTGTGCCAGCAGGAGCTGCTGGAGATTGCAGGCTGGAGTTCTAAGATTTTAGTAATTTGAGGGAAGCCATATGTACATTTCCACTTACCCTGATGTCTGAACAACCAATTTTTTTCTGTGATCCAGGTCTTTTCAGAGTGTCCTGGCGACTCAGCTCAACTGAGAGTTCTCCTTGTGTTTTATGCTTCCACCATTGTGTCGGCTCTTGGAGCTGTGGAGAAGATAACAGACACTATGGTCTCTCTGCTGCTCCCTTACGTCCAAAAGGTAGGGGAAGCTCTGTTTCCCTCCTGTGAGAGCAAGTGTACTGTGTTCTGCAGACATGAATCTGCAGATACCATCCAAGAGAGACGTCCTGTGTGATACGTACTGTACCACTCAGCCTGATCTGAAACCTCAGGCAGGTGAGGGTCCATGGGAAATAATGTTTTTTCACACCTCAGATGAGCACTTTAAGAACTGTTTTCTACTCTGCATGAGGAATGGAGCTGTGAGAAATGGATACATGGTTTGAAGAATACGCTTAGAGATTTATCATGCTAAACCATGAGGAAATGGTGTCAGGGTAGACAGCCTGTTTTAATATCCTCTCTTTTCCACCATTGTTGCTTTGTCAAAAAACAGAGCAGTAGTTAATAAATGTGCCTTCTTTATCTGTGGACCCTGCATGACAGCTTTTTCTTCTTGAAAAATCTATATCTATAAACTCAACTTTCCTCTTGAAAGTTGAGTTTATAGATACTTTAAACGTTAACACATAGAAAAGAACATAGTGGGATTCCGTGGATGTCAGAATAAAAATTATTTTTATGTTAATGTACTCTTTTGTGTTATTCTGCGTTAGAAATTCACCTTTATCTCTTTTTCTAGGGCTTGAAATCCTCTGTACAGGATTACAGAGCTGCAACATATATGATAATCTGCCAGATGACAGTGAAAGTGACAGTGGAGACTTCCTTGGTGCATTCCTTGATGGTACAGATAAGCAAGACATTATTTAAAGTGCCCTCATTAATCAGGGATGGGCTGGCTTGCTTGAACCTACTTCTGCAAACTCAGAAAGGCGATAAACTTGGGAAAAAGTAAGTCTACATGAATCAGATTTTCCCACTTTCTAAAATTCCAAACTGCACTTTGATAATTTGAAATTTTTATATCCTCATCATTAAAGGGATACTTCCCTGTCAGAAGTTTTGGTAGTTGACATTTCAAAGGGCTCGCAAGTTCCTTTGCCTTACTTTGAAAATTTGTATGCTCACTGCAGCAGAGGAGTCTCAGTGGTGCAAGCTGGTCGTCTCTTGGTCCTCCTTCTACTTCTCTTAGTAAGGGATTGATGTCAATATGCAAAACTGAACCCTGTCAAGTAAGGGGTTTCTGGAAAGTGCAAAGATGTTCTGCCCCTTCGATGGAAGGGCTTTGAGTTGGTGTTGAGTTTAACACCTGAAGCATAAAGTGCTTCTATAATACCACTTGTTTGGTCCCACTTCAGGTGAGGTGTTCTACTGGAAGCTCATGTGGTAGGTTCCCATCCATCTGTCTGCCCTGCTCTGGCACAGGTGGCTTGTGCTGGTAACGTGCATTTGAACATAGTCCCACGTGCTGCAGGGAATTTGCTTGGTGGCAGAGAGGAGTATTCCAATGAGAAAAATCTTATGAGTGATATATAGAGTGGTTACTTTCCAGATACTTGAACATTGTCGTAGGTTAAAAAGCACAGGTGAGGGGTTGATGTATTATGCAACACCCAGCCAGGTGGATGTAAAAGGAGACAAGATGAAGCTTTGTGTTAGCTGAAAGGGAAATGGCTTCTCCTCAGAGCATCTGTCATTGCACGATTATTTCTCATCCCTTTTGCTGCCACTGGGGGATAGATAAGCTCCTTGCAGTATGAGGAGATCTCTTCCTGTAATTCATACAAGTATTTTTCCTTTTACTGCCAGCTCTGCAAAAAATGTAGGTAGGTTCACTGTGCTGTTGCAGCAGCTGTGTTCAACATGATCCTCTTTTCTTCTTGGATATTAAATGTGCCAATAAATATCTGGCATTAAGGAAGTGGAGCCCTTTGAATCTTTTCAGTGTTTGTTTACAATGAGGCTGTTACCTGATGCTGAAAACTGAATCCTGGTGAAGTCTGCATGGTTTTGAAAGTGTTTGTAACCCAGATGAGCATACATACTTCTCTTTTTTCCCCCTTTCAATTGTGCAGGCCATTTAATTATCTGTGCAAAACTCCAGAACTGGTAACACTTTTGCAAAGCCTGTCAGCAGGCTATGATATCTCTCCTCTCCTCCGCTACCTGTTGCCTCACCTTGTTCACACCATCATGAAAAGTGATACAGGTGAGTCAGCACAGGTTCTTTGTAAAGCTTGGCTCAGCCTTAAGGATGGGTAGCTGTGGTAAATGTCACAGCTGTGTAATTGCTTCTTCCATTGAAACTGTACCAATACCTGTGAAGACCTGGTTGAGCTTTTGTGTGTTTGCTTTTTTTTCTTTGAGATGTATAGTAGTACTGTGACATCTTGATATTTTGCATGTACTCAGTATGTCGTTTAGTTAGGGGACAACTGTGTTTACCCAGTGAACTAAATGTGCTTGGGGACAGTCTGGGGCAGTGGGGCTGGCTGGCCTGCAATTGTGGGCTATGTCTGTGCTAGAGTCTGTTTGCACTGTGGCACTGTAGTGCTGAATCATGACTGGGAAAGCTCTTTTGTTAAAAAGGTCCAGATTCACAGCAAGGAATGCTCTAGGGAAGTTGCTGGCACAGCTTGGAGCAGCAGGTCTGGAACATGCCAAAGCCTTGAATTTATTGGCAGCAGTCCAGGCTTTGGCATTTTAATGATGTTGGTATAAAGTGTTGCTAATGGATCACAGAGAGTTAGTGCTGGTAATCAGTGAGCACTGTGATCTTCAGGTTGTGTGCTTGGTTCTCCAGAGGATGATGCCTGTACCAGGCAGAGGATGATGCCTGTGCCAGCTGTTTGCTTTAATCAGTATGAGGGGGCTGTTCTCTAACTCTTGTTCGTCTTTTATGATTGTCCTTAGAAGAGCAAGAAGAATCTGAGGAGACAGAAAATGACATTTATATCAAGCATCTTCAAGCTATTCTTGAGAGTATACCACTGGAAAAGGATTTAGATTCCCTGTTGGCTTCGTGAGTTGACTTCAGTTTTTTTTCTTACGCAGTACTGCAGCCACTTCTGGTTTAATAATAAATAATTCCTGACAATGGCATTAGCATTATATGAGCATGTTTTTCTCAGTTCATAATTTAAGTCCAGATGTGGATTTTGAAATTTAAACGTTCAGTAACCCAGAAGAGCCATCCATTTAGGACTTGTGGGACAGAGTGAAACTTCAGGCCAGCAGCAAATCTGTACTTGCAGTAAATAATTTATATTAATCCTAATCTGTTAAACACTGTGCTTTATAACAGTAATGAAAAAGGTACCATGCAAAAATACGGCTTTTCCTTTTGTTTGTAATTTTAGCAAGTTTCTTGAAGAGTTTATCTCCCGTGGTACAGAGATTGAATCTAATCCCACCAAAATGGCTGCACTCAATCAAAAGATCCTTCCTCTTATCAGACTTCTCGAGAGAAAGTAAGTTTCATTTTTCTGTGACAGACCCACGGTCTGTAAAATAGTGATATCAGCTATGATCTTGGATTATTGGGTGTAGTAAGCACAGTAGTCTTGCTGAAATAGATACAAAAGAAATAACTGACTCCTAGTCTCTGTCCAAATTTTATTTTACTGATCTGTCCTTACAGATCAGTAAAATAAATATCAGTATTACAGTGATATTTTGTTATCACTGTAATACATGGATGCAGACCTTCTGGCTTTGTACAGCTCTTTACTTTGTAGCATGATCTTTTCTGCTCATTATGTCTTCTAGTGGTCTGCATATTGTTCATATGTGTTAAGACATAATGGTTCATTGCCTTTGCAAAACCACTTAAAATACCTCGCTTGGATGAATGCATGTGCATTCAGTTTCCTTAGTTTTCCCTGTATTTCTCTTGTAAATACATGTTTTTCTATAATCCTCTGCAGAAAGTATTGATGGTTTTGTCTTTTGGCAGGTATCCTAAAGCCTTAGACTCTGTGTTGGAGAAGCACCTGGAAGATTGCACAGATAAGGCTGACCAAAATCTTTTTCATCAATTTATTTCTCTTTCATTAAGCTGTGGCAAGTACAAGGTAGGTAGGATTGTGATCCTAGCTCTTATATGGTTATACTGTCAGAAGGCTGATTTTTGACAGAGTTCTGCTCTCAATTCCTCCTTATAAACAAAATGTCTACTATTCCCACAAAAAACAGGGAAAAAAATTGAAAAAAACAGAACCCTAACTTGATTAAATATTTTGTGGGGGAGCTTGGTAAAACAAAAGCTATCAGGTCTTGCAAGTTTTTTTTTTTTATCATAAGGACTCATGAGTGTGAGCTTTTTTCCCTGGTTAAAGTTTATACTTTTCCACCTGCTCCAATTGCTACCAATAATTTTTTTTCCTTAGAAACATGGCCAGTACATACACTGTAGTGGTCAGTAGTGATGACACAGTGGGGCCCAGCAAGGCCACATCTTACTTAAGGATGTTGTCAGTGGCAAAGGTGTCTGTTTTGGGAAAGCTGAGAAACAGCTTTATTGCTGTTTAGAGAAGATGGCATGGTCCTTTTCCTTGCACTGATTTTATGAATGTTTACAGTCAGTAACAGGGAAGAATAGAGTGACCACAGAGTTCTTCCTGTGGCATTTCTGAAGAGCAATCGAAACTCAGCCTAACACAGAATAACCATTACTACAACAGATCTGGCCAAGGAATTTATTATAAGAGCTGGTTAGTGTTATGGCTGTTGTTTGCAATGATTGAAAGACTGAAAGCACTTAGGAAAACATGAGGAGCTACATGAAGAAGTGCTTCCTGTATTTTTGTACTGATTTAACGAAGGCACAGATTCTGTGAATAACAAGTGAATTAACAGAAAAACAAGGCATGCAGAACAAAGGCATATGACTCACTTCCAGCTTTTAAGGTTCCTGAGATAAGTGCATGCAATTGGACTAGCAGGGATGCCTTTTTAACAGTTTCTGTCTGTGCTCTGTCACACTGACATTGTCACCAGAGCTTTCTCAGAATCCTTAGATAAGCGTAATGCTTTTCTAGGACACAATGGTGTCTGTGGCTTACTGTACTTTTGAAGCTATCTTCCAAAAACTGTCTGCAATGGTGAAGAAATTCAATAATTTAAAACAGTTAAACAATATAATTGTACTGTAATTTAACTTTCTAGGTCTTGATTATTCAGGTTTTATTCTGGTACAAAAAATTGCAATAAGAATATCTCCCATTATCCTTATGTATATTTAAAAGTATTTTTAACATGGAATGGAGTCACTGTGAAATCTGTATTTCAGTTTCTGGAAGACTCTGATACCTCCCTTCTGCTTAGTTTGAATCATCCTCAGCCTGCTGTGCGGGTCCTGGCTCTTCAGCATTTGAAAGATGTTATTGAAACTTCAAAGGTTTGTGTCTGAATCTCTCACTTACAGAACTGACTTAACATAGAATGTCTTCAAAAAGCTGTTTGCCAGACTTAACAATTGAAGATGAGTGGTATGTGAAACTGTGCCTGTGTCAGCCTTACTGCTTTTTATGGTGTTTTCAGTAGGCTTCTGTCACCATTTCCCCATGTTCTGGAGTCTGGATATAGTTATTGTTGATTAAGCTGCTCGCATTCTCGTAAAATCCAAATTAATGACTCATTCTAGTTTTCTTTCTTTTGTTATTGAAAGTTAGTCAGCCTATGAGGTTTAATTCAGATATTTCATTAAAAGCCTGTAAAGCATTCGACAGACAAATTATTTCTTTTCCCTTTGACTCTGTTTCCCTTTGTTTTTTCAGGAAGGCTTTGATGAGGCTTTCATAGAAGAAGCAATTTTTGGACGGCTCAAGGATGACAACAGAGATGTTGTGATGTCTGCTCTCAGTTCTTTGGAGGTAAGTGTGTCTTTTGGCATGTGAGATTTTACCTGGTCTCGAATGTGTGTGTGTCTGCAATGTATTCTGTGTAGTTGTCTTTCTTGTCCTTGTGTCCTTATTGCATTACTTTTATCCTTTAACAGGCTAAAGCAGCACAAATTTAGGAGGCTTGTGTTGTTTGCCCTCTCACAAATTCCCCCCAAATCTCTGCTACCTGATTCTTCCCAAGGTGTTGGCAGTTAAAGTGAATTTATCAATTTTGTTTTTCTATTTTTTTTAATATAGATATAGCATAATATAATATGCTACTGAAGCATACTTAAATCCTTGATTATTATTTGAGGCATGCTTCCTGCTTATTCTGTACATTTTTCTATAAAAAGGCAAGCTGCACTATCTGTCTTTTGGATGGAAAGTGGTGCAGTCACAAGACATTACTCTAGTGAGAGGTGCTCAGTTGAGTTTTTCCATATGCGAGTCATTTGGTCAGTTGATAGTGGCAAAGTCCTGAGCTCCAGCTCAGGTTTACTGGATAGGACTCTGGTATGCATTGTACTGATTGTTTCCAGCTAGAGTAACAGTCTGTCTTTATGGCTTCTGCTAGTAGTAGTGGCGAATATTATTAGCAGTAGTGGAATTGGTCTTGTGTGTTCATTCATTCTTGATCACCAGTAAATAGGAATAGAAGCACGTGAGGACTCCTTTAAACTTCAGTATCTTTTGTCAATGTGCCTTATAGTTTTGTGATCCAGATGCAATGTAAAGTAAAAGCAATTCTTATTTAATTATAACATAGTTGACATATCATTTATCAATTTTACCAAACATTTCCACATTCAATAAATTCTCTCACTTTAGCCTATCAACAGGGTGTACTGGGCAGCCTCATTACTTCTTTTCACCTGGTAGTATTTTCATTACATGAACATCAGCAGGAATGCAGTTAGTCATTTTTGATCTCTGGTTTCCACTAGGTGTAGCAGATGCATTTTCCATTATGATGTGGTAAACTGTTTTGTATATTGTAGTATTTTCATTCATTTTTCTTGATCACGGTTCAGACTTTCAGGAAACAAGTCAATCCGGAAGTAATAGTGTCAAGTCTTTTGAACATTTTCCAGAAAGCTGATCTTTCAAAGGATGGAAAGTGGTATGTTCGTGCTTTTTTTTTCAGTCTACAGTCTTTCTGTATAAATTAATTTTTTTTAAGTGACTATAAAGAATACTTTTAAAACTGTGTTTCTCTGCAAATGCTTTTTGTTATGCTATTTCTATGCTGAGTTATAGGAGAGATGTCCAATTATTTTCGTACCATTTCACATTGATTCCTTCTTGGTTCTTGCTGCTGTTTAGATACAGAAAATCACCATGGAGAATAGAGAACAAAGAAATGTAGCTGATGTGATTGAGTAATGTATTTTCAACATGATTTGTTCTCCTTCAGGTACAAGGTTTTGGAGCGAGCAGTAAAAATTTTAGTCCAAGAGGAGATTCTGGAAGAGAAAAAAGAACTGCTAGATGCAACAGTAATGCAGTTGTTACCTTTTATGATAATCACCAATGCAAATTCAAAATCTTCAGACTGGAAAATGGCTGTTTGTTTGTCAGAGTCTGATCTCTGCTCCTTACATCCTTTACTGAAAGGCTGGCCAGAAGGTAAAGCATTTCTTGTAACTAAATTGATAAGAGAAAACTTGTGGCAAGGACCTCATCCTTATTGAACCTAAACAGGTATTGAAGGAGGCAGGCTGTCACTATCAGGCTATCATGCTGTAACTGTAAATGGATTTCTTAAAAAATATCCTTTAAAAGAGATAAAAATTGTTTAGTATGTTTCTGACTGATTCTAAGTATTATTGAGTCACCAATATGTTAATATGTGAATTTTATACCTAGATTTTTTTTTTTCCTCTTGGAGTAGCTCTTGAAGAGGCAATTAAATCTACCAAGTCTGCAGAGCTGGTTGGAGTGGCCAATGAGAAGATTATTCTGCTACTTTCTGGAAATTTGACGTCAGGGGACCCTTCCTTACTATTGCAAATGGCAAGTGTACCATGTCAACCTAACCTTAAAGAAATTTTACTTTTCAGGTGGTAACTGTAATGAAACAAATGTGATATAGAAGAATTTTGCATGGCTGCTCTAGGCACTAGTATGCTGTCATCAAGCTGCTAGGCAAATATGTGTATATGTGTGTATATATATCAAATTATATATATTAGTTTATATATATATGTATGTATTTATATACAATTTTTATATATATATAAAAATAGCAAACCACCATACCATCCATATAAAATGAATTTCTTCCTTAACATAAGGAACAGAAGTGATTACCTTTTTTACCAAATGATTAGTGTAACTAAATTCCAGGAATTTTTAGTTTCCTGAAAAGAATTCTTTAGAGAGCAAGCAAGTATACCTGTGGGTAGTTCAGAAAAACTGATGTTTGTGCATTGCAAAGTTTCAAAGAGTACAATTACAGCAGACAGTAATTTTTTACCTATGATAGAAACTAAACAGTATTACACCATTTTTCATTTACATGTTCAGTGTAGAGTGAAGTCCCACTGTTATACTGATTTTTGTTGTCCTCCACTATTTTTTCTAAGGTTGATGACCTGATACTCGTTGCTGAAACAGAATCTGAGAGTGTGAGACAGAAAGTAACTACTCATATAATTGGTGCAGTGCTTGTTCAGTGCTGCTGCAATACACAGATGAAAGAAAATTATTTTCCTATGGCTATCAGAGTCTTCCGCTTCTTGGATAAAAAAATTAAAAATCTCAGAACTTGTGAACATGCAGAGGTAAGATGTAAACAGTGTGGAGAGTGCATTTTCTTTGTATTGAAAACAGTATTAAGAAGGTTTTTAAATTGTTTTTACTGAAGAAACTTGGAGAGGAGTGAAAATTTTCACCTTCATTTCTTCTCAGAGCAAAAACAAACACATGGCAATAGTGCCATTAAGAATTACTCTAATATTTTATGTGTCTTTCCATTGGAATTTTCTTGGCTTATTTTGTTGAGAAGCAGCTCTAGGTTTTTTTCTGTGTGTAAGAAACGCATGTGAGGAGGGCTGTGTTTCTGTGTGTACATCCCCTCACATATATACACATAGTGGCACGTGGTAATTACTTATTCTGACCTCAGGTTATTCCATTAATAATTTTTTGTATATGTATATAAATAAATTTTTGTATCTGAAACATATAGATTATTTTTCTGGAACAGAGCTAGATGAAAGTGTTAAACTGACTGTCAAAAATTCTGCAATTCCCAATCCCTTTGAAGAGATATTTTAGAGACTGATATTTTACTCTTCTCATTTATGTACACTGTAATTATGGTAGAAAGACCTGGCATAGATCTTAAAACTGCAGATGCAAGTTTCAATGTGAAATCAGAAATGTAATTCACTCCATAAGGATACCTCCTTGGAAGTTGGAAATGAAATGTTGCTGAATTTTAATGCTAAATTTCTGTTTTCTGTTGCATGGAATTGTGACAGAATACATTAAAATCGATTTTCATTTACAGGAAATGCCCCTAAATTGGTCTGTTGAAACAGTAGAGGAAACTTTGGTGCCTAAGGACTTGTTAAGTGCATATATAGAAAAGCTCAATAGTGATGAGATTGCTCATGCAGAGGAGTCAGCTATGGTCCTGTTCTTATTGAAAAACTTCATTAATGGCCTAAAACCTCCCCTGTCCTTTTCAAAAGGTAGGTGTTAAGATTTTGCCTGTCCTTTACACCAGTGAAAATGGAAAGTTAATTTTTTTTTCCTTCAGAAGTTGTTGGAATCAAGGAGATGTTGCTTCCCTAACCTTCTCCTTTGTTATTGACATCTGTAAAGATTACTTACTTGTGAACATGAAATCAATCAAATGTATTGTCCTCTTTTAACTAGAGATGTCTGTTTTCTCCTGGTTTCTGAGGGTGTTCCTACGCACCTCCTGTGTCTGAATTATAATCTGTATTTTTTAGTGGAATCTTGGTGGAATCCTGAATCTCTGAATCAAGATAGCAAAGACTACCTGCACCTCCTTTTGGGGCTCTTTGACCTGCTTGTCAGTGGAGCTAGTGAGGGAAGTGATGCTCTTCAGTACAGAGCGTTGATGAATCTCTTATTCAAGGTATTATTCTTGCATTTGTTGCTCTGAATTATGAGTCATCAACTATTTCATGGTTGCATTAATTTTCAGGAAAACTGAGAAAAATGGTCAACAGGTCATGCAACGCTGCTTGAGGCATTCAAGTACTGTGAGGAGATGGAAGTGTAAGCTTCAGCTGGGTTACTTAACCCTGATTAAATGTAATAGTGGAAAATTAAAGTTAAAAAGCAAAACAAAACACAAATATACTAGTTGAGGCAAAGATGAAAACCTAACACTGATTCACAGGACAAGATCAAGAGCCTAAAGTTTGAGCAAAAAGTTTTGGTTCTATCTTGTAGCACAACAAAGGGTTGCTTTGTAAGATTTGGTAATGTTTAAATGCAGAAACTGAAAGGAAAACTTCTAGAAGAAATTTTGTGTTTCCTTATTACATCATCTCATGGTTTTTCACATACATATGTAAATAACGTCTGGACTTGTATATACATGCAGCATTTACTCAACAACTTTTCTTCCCAAAAGACAGTTTCTCTCTTTTTCTGAGACAAAGTTCTCTTTTGGTGTACTCCTTTGAAGTAGGTGGGGTGGTTTATCAAATGTTTTCAGTAGTAGTTTGCCAAATAAATTAAACAAGTGCTTTTTTTCTTTTTTATTCTTTTCCATTGTGTTAAATTTAAGGTACATCTAAAAGATTCAGAGGGTCTCTTCAAATTCCTTTCCATTTTATGGACTTACAGTTATAACCTTTCAAATCAACTGAACTATGAAGTCAGTGCAATGCTACAGACTCAGGCTCTGTACATTGGCTATGCACTGCTTGAATCACAAACAAACCAGAAAAAGAAACAGCTGCTATCACCATCATCTCCAGGTAAAGTAAAACTCTGTCTGTCTGTCTCTCATCTTAGAACTCAGTACTGTACTTCTTAATTTTGTGCAATTTTACTATATTTTATACCATGAAGGGTATCTGGAGTTATTTATGTTTAGCTGCACTGGGCTGAGACAGTTCTCTTGCTGATTCACTGGTGCAGTTGTAAGTCCAAGCTTGAAGTAAGTGAAGCCACTTTTTTTTAAATTTTAAAAGTGTTAAAGAAGCACAGTGTTGAGGGAGTCAGTTACAGGACATTACTGTCTGTGCAGTGTCAGGGTGTGACAGTCAGTAGCAATATATTAACTCTGAGTTTAAACATGAATATAAGGACTGTGATGAAGTTCAGAGTCACAAATCTGTGAGACTCCTGTTGGAGGTTTACAGTGGCAAGAGACAACTTCTTAACTCCAAAGTGATGTTGAGCCTCTTCAGGGACACCTGCAGTAAAATTTTCACCACTCAGTTTACTCTTTTCTTTTTCTCCTTCCCTCATTCTTCTTGCAGTGGTGACATCTTTGCTAATTAACTTGGGTAGTCCTGTGAGTGAAGTTCGAAGGGCTGCTCTCAACTGCCTCCATTCTGTGAGAGGAATAAAGGAGTCTCTGTTCCATCCTGTCCTTCAGCATTTGGAGCAGAAGACAGAAGAGATTGTATCTGACCCTACATACGTAGCACAGGTATTTTTTTTAATTAAGGTGTACATTAATACAAGTTTTGTCTGCTGCTGTGAGCTTCTGTCTTACAGAAAAGAAATCAAGTTAACCAGTAAAGTTGTCTTTGTATCCTGTAGTGGACTGATTTATAATTTTTTTAGGAACTATAAAAACATTCAAGTGATTTATTACATGCAGAGGGCTGAGAACCGAGAGGCATTAACGGTGGTTTATTTCCAGATGAAGAACTCTGCTTATATCTAGATTGCAGTGTTATGAAAGCATCAAATAATTGTTGTTTTAAGGCATTTTTATTGCAGGAAAAGAACTTAATTTTCACTTTGCTAATGAACTAGATTATGGGAACTCTATTTGAGGAGCTTGAGACACAGCCAAAACAGAAATCCCAGAAGAAAAAATTGTTGGAAGCTTTGGAAAAGATACTTGATTGTGTACAGAGCCCTATTTTCCCATCATATATTGCAAGAAACTTAATGAAAATTCTTCATGAAATCCATGGTGAAGTAAGTGCTGCCTTTTAAGTTTTTTTATGGGTTCTGCACTTGAGTAAAATGCTGAAATCACATTTCATTTAGTAATAATGCTGCTAAATAATTCCATAATGTATTAGATTATTAGGTATTAAATTGACACCTCCAATAGTGTGCAGTAAAGCTGCAAAATATGGTTTAATGAAACATAAAATGTTTGCATGCTCCTTCCAGGAACGTAATGGCTGCAGAATTTTGTATTGAAATTTTTAAGGAAACTCCCTTGATGTTACTAAAAAAGACTGTTTAAGAAGAGATTGTTACAGAAGAAATGTATTACTTTGGTTAGTGAACATAGAGTTTTCTGTACAGAATTGCAAGGTATTAAGTTGTACTGTGAATTTCTTTTATATATATTAACCTACTCTTATCTAGCATATTCAGAATTCTCCAAGTGCTGGAAAATATATTACTTCAAAATTTAAAAAATTAATTAAATTTGAATTTTTATGTTCTGTTCAGTTGCACGTGTCTTGAAAAGATTGTGAACTGCATAGAGGGGATGAGTGGTTTTGCTTCACATTTGGGTTTTGTGGAAAACAGCAGTCATAAATAGGTGGAAAAATTATTTTGTTTCTGTACTTTGAAATGATGAAATGCTGTTCTGCAAATGAGAAGAGCTAAGGAGCAGATGAGCAGGTACTTGGGGTAATCTCATATTATGTCTTGTATTTTTCCAACTGAACAGCTGTTGCCTAAAATAGTGTGTGCAGTGTGGTCCAAGAGAGGGGATGCTGCAGGAAAATGAAGTTGTGCTACTGGAAAGTTATTAAATAGAGAATGGATAAAAACTTCTGTTACACATTTTCTCTGTTTGCAGATGGTTCTCTCTCACCTCTTGCCTGCATTAGACCGTTTGCTAAAGAAGGTCTTTAACAAACCTGAGGCAATGTTAAAAGATGAAGTCATTCTCCTGCATCTAATCCTTGGGAAGTTTAATGAATATTCAGCAACCCTCCTGTGCAAGAATCAGCAGAGTCTGGATTTATTTATCAAAAGTCTGCATGCTGCCAAGAAAATATATGAAGAAATTCCACCATTTCAGATCACAGCACTTGGGCAGGTATGGCTTTATGAAGTACCTTTTATTTATTTTTATGCTTAAAGCAGCTAGCAGTGTTTGAGATTGGATTTACAAGGGTTCTTTCTGTGTGGAGGAGTCCATAGCTTTCGACGTGGCTTTTTTTAACTACAAGATTTCGGTGTTTCGATTTAGAAACATCTAAACAGGCTGCAAAACTTGAAGTCCTAAAATTGTCAGAAGGAGATATTGCTGCTTGCTCTGTTTTTTGCATTTTGACAGGCACAAAATAGCAATACTGTATTTGCTTGCAGATGAATTCCTATTTCATTACAGATACTACTGTTCCACAGGTTTTAGGTTTTTGTCAGTCAGGCAAGAGCTTTACTTAATGTTTTTCATCTGAGGAAAAATTGTCAACAAAATACAGTAGGTGAGAAAAAGTTTCATTTGAAGGAAGCTACAAATTTGGGCCTATATTAGCCAGGTGTTGGCATGTACTTCCCAAAGGCTGGCAACAGCAAGTTTGTTCCCCACACCAGTCCAGTTGTGTGAAAAATTTCAGAAATCAGTTTGTCTGTTGGATATTACACATGTATGTGATCTACATCTTTAAGATTCCTGGACATATACTAATACATAGTTAATATGCAATTTTTTGCAGTACTGCATGATGGGGTTTGTCATACAGAACCCAACATACTTGAAACCTCTCCTCATCCTTTTTTTTTCCCCTTTTGTAGATTACTAAGCCATTCTTTGCAGCTGTGTCAGATGGGATGGTGCAACAGAAGTTATTAAAAGTATTGTTTGACTTACTCTTAAACTGTAAGAACCCACTTTGTGCCCAGACCATCAGCAGTGTGTTTAAAGGGGTAAGTGCCAACCTCCAAAACACAGAAACATGTCCAAACCTGTTGCAGTGTGATTTTGTGTCACCTACATTCATTCACTTGTTGTTTATATCATTTATACTGGGAAAGGAACGGAAGGCTTTTTGTCAAATAATAGAATAGTGTTAATGGCATGAAAAGTTTGTTAAATGACTGCTTTTAAAAGGTGTTTCTTTAAAAGCCACCTATCAGTCATTTACTACACTAAGTGAATGAATTCAGCAGAAGTCACTTCTTTTCTGCTGCACTGATTTTCATTTTGTGGGATATGACAGGAATATGTGGATTATATACCCATATGTGCATGAAAGGGATGTGTTTTTACGAAAACGCAGGGCACAGATATGTGATGTGACAAACTGTTTATTGGTGCTTGCATTGTTATTGTTTTGTTTCAGATTACAGTGTGTGCTGAGCAAATTGTCAGAGAACTGGAGCCTCCTGCGAAAACCAAAAGTCTGGCCACTGTTCAACAGACTAGAAGGCAAAAAATGCAGCAACAGAGGTAAAGTAGCTAGAAACCCACAAGTATTATCCATGCAGTTTGAAAATACCACTTGTCTTAATATATGGCATAGTTTGTACTGAAAACCCAAGCAACTATTTATTTTCCTGTCCACAGTAAAATAAATCCAAGCTACTTTGGCATGAGAAAACCAACTCATGTCGCTGTTTGAGAACTGATGGAAATACAGCCTAAATATTAAAAAATCCAGTATATTTAATGTTTACAGTTGCTGTTATAGAATCTTGACACAGTTGAAAAAGATTCATTTTTGTTAATAGTAAGGTTTGTTTTAAATATAGATGCATGGACAAATTACGTACACTTGTCTGAAACTTAAAAGATGTTAATCAAAATATTCATTAGTTGACTGAAAAACAGTATTTTGTTTCCAATAAGGTGGTAATATAATCACTAATTTTAAAATCTTTGTCCTGTTTCTTCTCTCCATTCTCATAAGGAACAGTTTTATTCACTGTACTTACTCTCTTTGAACATTCTTTCAGCCATATTGAAACAGCATGTTGACTTAATTTTCCTGGTTTGACCTAAAATAGCTTTTCTAATTCTCCTTCACTTGACCATTTTGAATAATCATCACCTATTAGATTGACCCATCTGTAAACTGTACCTGTCACAATTTACAAACACACATGGTCACACACCCCCCCATTGCCTGCCAAGTCAGTGTGTTAACCACTAATAGTTCCAGAGAAGCAAGTTTCCTGGATGGCAAGCAGATCATCATTTGGACAGTTACCTGGTAACAGATTATTTTTCCCCTCCTTACTTCCAGATGTGTTTCCAAGAAACACTTGTTTTTTCAAGTTCGGTCTGATTTTTTGTTGTTGTTGTTTGTTTAAAATGTGTTGCTGCTTCAATCAAAAGCCCACACATTGCCACCTCTCCAGGGGGCAGCAGTAAAGGACATACATTACTGTGTGAAAGGAAAATGGTCTTTTGTAGTTGGGCATGTGTGTGTGTGTGTATTTCCTGAAGCACTGTGGCATTTCCTTTGAAAATCCCTGATTGTTTGTCTTGTCTTTTTAGAAAGCCTCAAGGTGCAGAATTGGCACCAGAAACAAGCCACTCCAGCTGGCAGAGGGTGATGCTTATTCTGGAGTTACTGCAGCATAAGAAGAAGCTTCGGCGTCCGCAGGCATTGGTACCTGCACTTTTCACCCTTCTCAGCAGGTGATGGTGCCCCCACAACAGAGCCCTGGAGCCTTCTCTGCTGCAGCAGGCACTCTAAAGCATGGAAATATTGGCTACTGTGTCTCTGCTTTGTTGCCATGTCTTGTAGCTTAGCTTGCCTTTTTCAACTGAACTTCTTTTAGGGCAGTCAGAGGAGGGGAATGGGAAGTTATTATGTTTTTTTTTCCTTTGAAACAGTAAGATTTTTACCTGATGCATAGCTTCTCTTGTGTGAAAACTTTATTGGGCAGAGGGCTTGGGATTATGAAGAAGGATGACACCTGTCCTAAAACTGGGATAATTGGCAGGATTCGTGTCCTAAGGAGCAGAGCTATTATAATTCTCTAAGCTTTGAAATTCCTCCCAACACACTGTGGAACAGTCTTAGTCCTGTGCAACCTAAGGAAACTACTGTTTTTCTTTCCAGCCCTATATCCAGGCACTTAGGAAAGTTTATATGTAGATTGGGTGTTTGTCTTTCTTTCCTTATGACTTGCTTGTACATAGACTGGCAATCTTAGTCCAGGTTATACTTAGGTTTTTGGTAGTGCTTTGATAAATGTCTTTTATTAGATCAGTTGATGCATTTGAAAACAAAAAAAGAAGCTTTTGGCAAAGACTTCTTGGAAGCCTCAGTTTAGAACTTATGTTGAATTAAAATTGCAGTTTCTTATCTGTATTTTAATATGCAGTTTGGTCACTTATTTTTCCGTCTCATTTTTTTCATGAATGTGTAGGTGTCTGGAACCCAGGGCATCAAAAGAAGAAAATATGGAATATACAAAGCAGCTGATCCTCAGCTGCCTGTTGAACATCTGTCAGAAATTGTCACCAGATGGTAGCAAGGTCCCAGCAGGTAAAAATCACCAGACTCATATCTTGGTAATTCTCTCAGCAGGTCAGCATTAAAACAATGGTCTCTAACTTGGTTTTTTTTCCTCAGTCTACACTGTTTCGTTGAGGAGAGTGAGATTCCTCTATAAGGGTATACAAGTTTGCCTTTCTAATAATTTTTTGTAGATGCAGTAGGTGTGGTTTGCAAACTGAAAACAGTGCTTGAGTGTACTGCTTATTCCTACATGGCTGACCAGTAATGTGTTAGTCAGTGAATATTTTTACCTGCAGATATCCTGGACAAAGAAAAATTCAACGTGGAACTGATAGTTCAGTGCATCAGGATTTCTAAAATGCCTCAGACACACCACCATGCTCTGCTGCTCCTTGGTGCTGTTGCTGGAATGTTTCCTGTAAGTAACACCTGGAATTTATGCATCGGCTCTTCTTTGTTTTCCAAATACTGGGTAGAGTGAAGAACATACAGATCTGTTCCGTGGGGAAAAACTTCCTGAAAAGGAGCCAGAGGGGAAATGGACAGGTTCCCTGCTCTTTTAGGGCTTTCTATTCCATTTTAGTTGAAAACAAACCTCTGTCTTGATGCTTTGGTCACCAGCCATTTGTGGCTCGCAGTGGCATGCAGTAGAAATGGAAGAAGCTTTCTGACACCAGCCCTGCCTCACCTTCCCATGTGGTCACTGTTCTATTGCCTTATTTCTTCTTTCCCCTGCTTCTTTATATAAAAAGGGAAAACACCTGGCCTGTTAGCACATGCATTCCTAAAAGTTCCTATCTTGTACAACACTGAAAAATGTGATTGTAGTTGATAATAAAACTGGGTTGTTCTGATTTTAATTGACCAAGAAACAAGCCTTTTCTTATGCTGAAATTTGACAGTGCACTGTTCTAAGTTTCTTTTGCTTTGAAACTCTAAACCAGCAAAATGTATCCAGGTGTATCAAACTCATTTTGCATCCTTATATTCACCTCAATATTTTCTCCACCCATTTGGAAAGGTAGCATGTTTTCCGAAAGACAAAACTGTGATGTTTTTGATAACTTTTTGGAGGATTTTGTAGTTTTGTTGTTTGGGGGTTTTGTTTCCATCTTACTGCCATCACCTGCTATAGAACCAGGCATTTATTTTACATTTATATTGGCTCTTGCAAAATTTTCAAGGTCAGGATAGAAGGAAACATTTTGTATTCACCTCATCTCACTTTTAAAATCTAAAACACTTCTTCCAGTCACTAAAACTAAATGAAAAATATGCCCATAATTTATTGCTCTAAGTCCCGGCAAAATCTAGAAAACTAACTTTTGAGCTAGGTGACACCTCTAATACAGCCTTCTTAAAACTGGTTACTATGATTACAGTCTAGGCTCCCAAAAAGCCAAAAAACTGAAATCAGCATGGTTGGTTTACACTGTATGATTGTGGAGATTGCAGATGTTTTACAGATACAAAAAAAGGTGGGTGGAAAAACCACTGGAATCTGTGCCACAACCACATTTGTGCTTCTGCAGATTTCCTCATAGCTGGTTTTACTTGTATTCACCTGGCACTGAGTGGAATGATACAAGGTGTTTTGTCACACTAAGCTCTCAATTTCCACTCTCTAATTACAAGCTTAGATATGTGTCTTGGTTTCTAAATAATGTTTAGAGCTCTACCAATCACACAGTAAGTAGCATTAAGAGACAGTATGCATTTAAAACTCATTTAGGGAGATTTTGAAAGATAATCATGATTCTCCTTTGGTTTTTTTGGGGTTTTTAATAGGAATCTAGTGGCATTTGTGGGAATGAGAAATGCCTTAAGGTACAATATGCACAGCAGCATGAACTAATTTCATCTGTTCTTTTCCAGGATAAAGTTCTTCACAACATTATGCCCATTTTTACATTCATGGGAGCAAATGTCTTGCGTCTGGATGATACCTACACTTTCCAAGTAATTAACAAGACAGTGCAGATGGTTATTCCTGCTCTTATACAGGTACATTTGTCTACTTAATGGAAAGATGATTAATTAAGTAACTTATTAAGAATATTGGTGGTAGAATAAGTTGTCACCTGCTCTAGGATTATTTTGATAGACATTAAATTGTATGTAATATAATGTAATTCAGACTCCTCTGTCTCTGACCAAGTTCATAACACTGCTGCTTCTTTTCAGTCATTTGAGTTCCTGCACTTTATAAACGGTTTAGCCAAAATTATCACAACTATACGTGGAGAGGACCTGAAACATACTTTAAGGTCAAGCTTTTTGTCATAAAAATAGCAGGCAAGTTCAGTAGAGGAACCATTGGAAGAAAGAATCTGGTTATTAGTCCTATAATGTGTCATGGTCACAGGAATAGTAGATGTGGTCTGAAAGAAGTGGAAGGGCTCTTATTCTTCCAGCTGGTGTTTGTGGGGCTTTTCTTGGTTTTGCCTGGACCTCTTAGATAAATGGCCATAACCCAAAACAAAAATAGATCCTCATTTTTCAAATCAACATTTTCTTCATTCAGTTCAGATTTCACTTGCACCTAAGAAATCTTAATTCTTGATCATAATTAGTTTTAAACTTAAAATATGATGTATAAATGTCATGTAAAAATGAATTCGGGAAAAAAATGTCTTCAATAATGGGCTGAGGATTTCCCAGACTGTATTTAATTACATGTCTACACATTTTTCATCCTCTTATAGTTCTCTGTTATATAAAAAGAGAGACAAATTGATTTCTTTAATTTTTTTCTGTAAAACCTTTCCTAGCAGCCCACACAAGTTTCTGTGACAAATTACTTGTGGCACATGATTATTACATGTGGGAAGAGACTAATGTTACTTGAGACCATGTAGCCCATGTATATTATTTTCCCTAGGCCTTTGAATCTAAGACCCTAATTCAGGCAAGTTTTTCTGAAGGATGTGGTTTTGCTTTCTCTTGAAAATGTCTTGTTTGTTTCAGATGATGCCAAGTAGAGTTTTTATATTTTTTCTTTTTTTTTTCCTTTTTTAAAATTATATTTGAAGCATCTTTAACACTGAAAAGGAACTGTATGATTAAAAACTTCACTTGGGAACACTTATGTTTTCCTTGAGGTTATGCATTTGGCAATGCTGTTATCTGGCACTTAGGGCTTTCCCTCATTTTCTGAAGTTGCAAGAAGGACCTTGCACCCACCTGCAGTAACTGCTGTGTTTGTGCACAGGCTGAAGACAGTGACCTGTCAGAGTCCTCAGGAGGTGTGGAGGAGGTGGTGATCAAGATCATCCGTGTGTTTGTGGATGCCCTGCCCCACGTGCCAGAGCACCGGCGCCTGCCCATCCTATCCCAGCTGATCACTACAGTGGGAGGAGACAAATTCCTCTGGGTTCTCCTGGTGCTGCTCTTTGAGCAGTATGTGACCAAAACTGTGACAGCAACACCAAGCACAGACAAGGTTAGCAGGCTGAGGGGGTCAGCTTTTTCCTTGAGAGCCTGATCTCTTTTGTTCGTGGTCTTGCCTTTAGGAAGGCTCTCAAAAAGCCCCAGGTTATGCTGGAAAAGGTGGTAAGCTCTGGATTTGTGCTACAGCAGAACCTGATGGTGGTGTTGGCTATGACTTGTACTGTACTTTCAATAGTGTTAGGTCCTGGAGCCCCAACAATAAATCAGATCATATTGTACAGCAATCCTTGATCTGAAGAGCTGATAATCTACTTATGTACTGCTTCAATAGTAAAGAAGTTGGGGTTTTTTCCTTCAATTGTGTTTGTGAAAGATGATACTGGTCTTTCTGTGGAGACCAAGATGAAAACCCTATTCGGTTTTTGTGTAGCCAAGCCCTGAGATGAGGTGAAAGCATAGTTTATGGGGAAAACAGAAAGAATTATTAAAGGAACATTGGTGAGAAGATACTCTTTGCTGCAGCAGTTTAATCTCTCTCTACACCCTCTGGAGCTATATTCTCTCCAAGAGCTTGTTGTTTTTACCACCTGTGTTAATCCCGGAAATGTCCAGCTCAGCATGGCATTTTCACAAGCTCACTGAGGCGTTTTTGAGTATTTTTATTATTATTGATAGGAATATTCTTTCGGAATCCTTGAAATATTTTTTTTTTCTTAACCATTAACAGGATGCTGTTCTGGAAGCAGACACTGAATTTTGGATTTCCATTTGCTGCGAATTTAATGTACGTTCGCAGTTCCAGAGCGTGATGAAAATAATCCAATATCTGACAGAGCTGCCAGAGAATAAAGAAGGTAACTGCAAAACAGAGACAGCAAATGCATCTAAACCTTCCTAATATAAGAGACAAGGGGTAGTGGTTTTAAACTAAAAGAGGATAGATTCAGATTAGATGTAAAGAAGAAACTTTTTACTCTGAGGGTGGTGAAGCACGGGAACAGGTGTCCCAGAGAGGTGATGGATGTCCCATCCCTGGCAGTGTTCAGAGTAACATTGCTGGATAGGGCTTTGAACAGCTCTAACTTTACTTTGTTTCTGTGATCAGAAATGAAATATCTTTTTTTCTTGGATGCAAATCTGTTTCATCAATGTCTTCAACAGATGATCCTGGGACAAAAAACTTTAAAACGTGTAAGACAAAGCCAAAAAATCAGGATGGGCAGCTCTTTAATGTGGAGTCTCACTCTGACAAACAACTCCGGCACTTCAAATTCTTGTCAGTCTCCTTCATGTCACAACTTCTGTCCTCTCAGAGTTTTGTGAAAAAGGTAATAATGGCAGTTTGCTTCTAGACTGATCACAGTAACTGATTGTGCCATATTGTAATAGCTGAGGTGTCATTTCCTTTTTAGTATGACTTTTATGTTAAAAGGGGTGGCACTGTCCAGTGTATCTTACTGACACCTTGATTGACACAGTTTTGAAACGTCTCATTAATGTTATTTATTTTTTAATAAGGCTTTTGCAGACAGTCTCCATTTATGTGACTGATGCATAGGTAACCAAGTGAAATTCTGGTCCCAGTGTACTCCCACTGGCTTTATGGAGCTTGGGATTTCACTCACAGCCTGTGTAACTCCAAATTCAACATGGAATTCATGCTGTCAATTGAAAAGACAAAAATGTTATGAATTTCAGGCTCTGACTCCAGCTGGTAGTTCCAGTTTTGCAGCTGAAAATCATCCACCAGCATGAAATACATTTGCGAATGTGACTGCATTGCCCAAGGTTCTCGGATTTCCTTCTAGAATGACAGCTTAAGTACAAGTGTAGGGTCTCATAATTACCATGTTAGTGGATATTTGATTCAAAAAAACCAAATTTGTGTATTCTGGTATTTTAGTTTAATAAGGGGAGGTAAGTTTCATATTTTCATTCTTGCTTTTTAAACCAGATAGTTGAATATGAAGAAACAGAAGAGCTGCAGGAATTGGAACAGAGGTATGCTGTTACGCTAAATATGGCCTACTCCTATTTTTAGCTTTTATTGCAACCCAGTAATATCTTTAAGTGTAGTGCCATTAGAATATCTTTTACTCTAATGATACTTTTTTGATGTCCTCTGCAATAAGCAGCATTTATTATGTGCAAGTTACTTGGTTTTGGTTTGGTTTTTTCTTTTAATAGAATGTGGAGTTTTTTAATTCTGAAAGATTGCTCTACCCAATATCCACTCTTTTTCTGTATTTTTGACAGAGGTTATTTACATGCTTGGCCATAGCTGTCATGCTATTCATGTCTGAATCACTAAAGGAATTCCAGATTTTTAGCAAAATATATTGGTTCATTGGTAGGGAAAAAAAAAAACCTAATCATTGTTCACAGGTGCCTCTGTATTGATGTAAGTACCAGTACTCAAAGATGACGGTTGTAGCCACTGTGCTGTAAAAGCCAGTGATACAAAATTGAGGGTTTCTTTTGCAGAGGCCTAACTTTTATGTTTGTTCCAAGAGAAGAAGGGTGTAAGATTTATTTTAAATGCTGTGTTCCATGAATGCTCATTTTTAAATTTTTCTGCTTCATTTCCTTGTGTTTTTGTTGTGTTGTGAGATTTTATGCTTTCCAGTAATAACAATGGACTTCTTTAGTCTCCTTGTTACTTGCTAAAAGTTACTTCCTTTCTGTCTAGGCTGTTAGAAGAAGTTCTTCACTATATAAACACTGTGGCATCTTCAGTGGAAGGAAATGTGGACAAGCCAACGGCCAAATTTTGGAGGGTTCTGCTTAGCAAGTGCTATGATATGCTGGATAAAGTATGTCTCCCTAGCCCCCATGTTAGCACTGGGACATCGCTGCTTTTGCTTGTTAATATGATTATAAACTTCCTAGGGTTTCTGTTGCATCAGTACTATATTTCATTGAATGGTCTGCAGCCTGGTATATCCATATTTAAACTCAGCTAACAACTTGAATAACTACAGCTAACAGCTTCTTAGAACAAGCAGAACAAAAATCAGGAATGCTTGTTTCCTTTAGTTTAATATTCTAGTGGCTGTAAGCAGTCATTTCACTATGTCTGGTGGAGAAAAATGGCTCTTGGCAGCATTTCTCACTGTTAAGTCATAAAATAACTTAGCTAATGCTGTTGCATATTTCTGCATGAAATGAAATCCTTACACTTTTCATATTACTATTTTTTCTTATTAGAAATATATTTGTAGAATTTGAGTGGCTATCTTGTTGCATAAGTCAGAACATACATATTTTTACAGCTTGGAAATTTTTTTTACCTGTAAAGCATATTCCAGTTTTCATGATGTACACGCAGAGGGCATTGGCAGAATTATTCTGGGTAAAGAGGGATGGCTCACGAGAGCAGACAAAAGGGCTTGCTGAGGAGCTCTCAGAGCTAGTGGGTAATGGCTGCTTAGCAGCCAGTGAACACAGACTAGCTGGAACTTGCTCTGTTGTTTTGTGTGCCTCAGCAATGCTGTCATTGCTGGCTTGTCCTCTCTTCTTTGAGCCTGAAACCCATGAGGGAAGTGGAAGAGAGTCTCATCAGGAGGCTGTCATGTCACAGTGCATGCAAGAGCACGTATGGTATTGTTTTGTTTGTTTTCTTGTAGGTCAATGCCTTACTGCCAACAGAAACCTTCATCCCTGTGATTCGGGGACTGATGATGAATCAGCTGCCGTCGGTGAGACGCAAGGCCATGGACCTCCTGAACAACAAGGTGCAGCAGCGCACCAAGTGGCAGAAGAGCCAGGTGAGGCAAAGGGGTTAAGCCCAGTTCCTTTAGCAAAAGCACCCAGAGAGAGATCGATGTGCCAGTGCTTGACCCCGTGTAAAGATGCCAAGTACCAGTGCCAAGCCTGGCAAGGGCTCTTGAGCAGTGACACGAAGGCTACCTGCCCACAGCTACCTTGCAGGTCCTGAGTTTCTAACTGTATGTCTGATGTGTGTGTTCTCCTGTCCTCTCAGATCCTGCAGCTCTTAGAGCTGGTTCCTGAGCTCATTTCCATTGTCAAGTGTAGAAGAAAGGAGGAAGAGGAAGAGCAAGCCATCAACAGGCAGACTGCTTTGTTCAGCCTCAAGCTGCTCTGCAAAGGTTTTGGCACAGAAAATCCAGCAACATTTGTGCCTGTTCTGAAAACTGCCATTGATCTTATTTCTTCAGAGAAGGAGGAAAAAAATGTGATGGGAAGTGCTTTGCTCTGTATAGCTGAGGTCACCTGTACACTGAAAGCCCAAGCGATACCTCAGCTTCCAAGGTACTGTTGGGTTCTTCTTAACAGAACCAGCTGCAGCAGGAATTAGTTGTACCAAAATGCATTACTGAAGGAATGCTGATGAAGGCCAGATGGCAGTCTGCCCCTGTGTGCGTTTTGTGTAGACAAGATTAAAAGTATTTCTAGTGCTTGAAGGTGCTTTGTGGTCATGGAACTAAGAAACTAGTGGGGAAAATTGTAAGACTTTTATAATGCACAGTAGAGTTCCTTATACAGTCTGTTGTTGTCCCTCGAGAGGCAACTTTTATGGCTTCAGAAAAATCAGACCATAGTCTGTATTTTTTCTGTAGAACAGATTGCATTTAAAAACATGAGAACGAGTACAGTTGAAAACCCTTCATGCTACATTTTTTATTCTCCCTATTCAAGAAGAATCCAAGTATCTAACTTGTTCCTTGTAAAACTGTTTCATTTCTTTTCAAATATAAGTCTCTTACTGTTATTAAATCTTTAAACTAAAGACAGGGCTTTGAGTAACCTGATAGAGTGCAAGGTGTTGATTTAGATGATCTTTAAAGATTTCCTCTGACCAAACCATTCTGTGATTCTAAATCTAATATCCTTCATTAGGTTCAAAATAAAATATGGCAATGAGCCCAGAATACTGAGCTTTCCCAAATATGCATGTAAAAATTCTTGTGAAAATTGTCTCTGAAAGCTTAACAGATAGATTTATTTGATTGGAAACATACCTCCAAATGGTCAGTTATTTCACCTTTCTCTCTTTATGTTTGGTTATTCACAGGCTGATGCCGGCACTCTTGAAGACTTTAAAAAGTAAGAAGGAGCTGGTCTCCAATGAGATTTACCTGCTGAGTGCCATCACTGCTCTGCTAAAGGTTGCAGAAACACTGCCACACTTCCTTAGTCCTTACCTTTTGGAGTGCTTGTTGCAGGTGAGCTCTGTGACTCCTACAGGTGTGTAAAGGGGGGACAGGACCTGCCCAGATCCCAGGAACTGTACAGATTCCTTTTTTTTTCTCTGAAACTGAAGTAGGAGTGTGTGCCAACTATGTGAAAGCTCATAGCATACTACTCTTCTACTGATTTTCTTATGCAGGTAACTCAGATACAGAGCCTAAGAGCATCTCCTTCTCCTCCCTCAGATAGGTTGTATTTTGCCTCTTTGAAAAGGGAGATGAATCACAAGAGATCATTCTGTAATATTCAGTATCCTCAGATGTGTATCTGACACTCTTGTTGGAGTCATTCTAACCCTCTGCTGCTGACACAGGCACTTTTCAGTGTTTGTCTTCTGAAGACAATGAGATTTTGTACACAGACAGCTTAATGTAAGGTTCCAAGTGGTGCAAACAGCAAAATTCCTGTCTGACATTTGAAGCAGACAACTACTATAAAATAAGTTCTTAAGTTGCTAAGTAGGCCTAACTTTTGTTGGAATTCCTCACAGGTTGTCCGCTTGGAAAAGATTGTGGCCGAGTTTGGTCCTTCTTCCCAGATAAGTGTCCGTGTAGCAGCACTGAAAACCATCCTAGCAACGAGGCTGGCCCCCCGAATACTCCTGCCTGCAGTTACCAAGTGTTACAGTGAAGTGCTGCATGCCCGCAAGGTAAGGAGTTTTTTCATCCTTTAGTACTGTGATAAAGAAGGAGAAGAAAAAAAGAAACAAGCAGGCCAAAATTTGGTTCAGCTGTGTCCCCTCCCAGTGCCTTGGCCACCGCCAGCCTGCTCGCTGTGGCAGCAGGGTGATAAACAAAGGAAGTCTCACAGGCACTGTTCAGCAATAGCTAAAACACCACTGTGTAATCACCATTGTTTTGGACACAGATCTAAAACACAGCACCATGTGAGCTGCTCTGAAGAAAATTAACTCCATCCCAGCCAAATCTGCCATAGTCTTTATATGATAATCTCTGGGGTTTTTTGTACTACTGCGGTGATTCAGGAAAGGTGGAAGAGTCCCAGCAATTTAATGTCCTTTGCATGTTAGATGATGAATGCTTGGAAGAACGTCCCATTCATAAAAGACTTAATTTATGTGCTAGGAACATGAGTGAGTCAGAATTCTCTCCAGTATGGCAGAGGGTAGACAAAATGCTTTTCAGGAATCCTACTAATTTAAGCCCCCAAAAGTACCGGGAAAAAGCTTGTTTATTTTGTTGACAGTATTTCAATGAGTAAATGCATGGAGTACATAAATCCAATTCCCTAGTTATGTTTTTCAGTTACTGTCAATATCACAGTTGCCTTTGCATTGCTTTGCTTTTGTTTTGGCAGAACTGCCTGGGTCCCCTTATGAACATTTTGAAGGAGCACATTGCTGGTATGGAGAAGGAGCACCTGATGTCCCATCAGCCTGAACTGACAGCATTTTTCATGAAAGTCTTGGACTTCCGAACAGAGCATGCCGAGGTAGCTTGATTGGGAGGATGAGCAGCAGCTGCACCTCTCTACATGCCAATTCTCTCACTTTTTTGAAAAAAGATTAGTAGATTCCATTGTACACGAGCTCTGAAATTCTGGGTATCAGATACTCTGTTCCAAATTGATTTTATGGTGGAAAACATGGTAGTTCAGTATTTCATCTGAAATCGACAAAATTAAAACGAGCTTCGAAAGCTCAAATTCTTACATTTCAAACTTAGAATTATGTTTTCTGATTTTTCTAGGATGATTTAGAGGAAGTTGGTAAGATAGAGGCTTATATTATTGACTGTCTAATCGGTATGGTTATGAAACTTTCCGAGGCTTCTTTCAGACCCCTCTTCTTCAAGGTAAGAAGTCTAAACGTAATTCATCTGCATCAGCATGTTTGTGTTTTCCACTGCACAGACACAGGAAACAGCTAATCTGCCTTTCACTTTCAGCTCTTCGATTGGTCCAAAACAGAGGCTGCCCTAAGAGACAGGCTGCTGACATTCCACCGAATAGCAGACTGCATTGCAGACAAGCTCAAGGGTCTCTTCACCCTCTTTGCTGGTCATTTAGTGAAACCATTTGCTGAGACACTGAACCAGGTCAACATTTCTAAAACTGGTAAGTTGTCAGTTACTGGCTACAGAGAGACTTAGTCTTGATTGCTGAGAGGTTAATTTTAATTGCAGAAATTTTAGTTTTACAGGATGTATTTCGCAGCACACATAATTAATTCCTCTCTTTTTTCTTCCTCTGGTAAATGAGAAATCTTTCTCTGATGGAACCAAAGGACATTTTTCATCCATGGGCATGGGGCTGCTATTACAATGTTGAGACCAAATGAAAATTTTCAGTGTCAGTCCCAGTGAGTTCCCTGAGTATGAAATTGTGTAGAAAGAGGGAGACTTGTTTCTCTTCCTACTTTCTTCTTTTTCATTCACTGACTTCTTTTATATGCTGCCTGGTGTATTCAGACTCCTCTGCTTTCTTGGGCAAAAATAGGTGTTATTATTTTCTATCAGAAATTTTGCCCATTTCAGTTGTAGTGACTTGAAGAAATTCTCCATATCCACAGGTGTGGTCAAGCTCTCCTCCTGTAGCCTGTGGCCATTCTCTTTTATTTCCATAAGTAGCAGACCTGCTGGGGCAGTAGCTTAAAGCCAGATAATATATCACATCCACTTCATTGTTCTGAGTGATGAGTATATAATTGCTATGTAGTACGTCCCTTAGCTACATTGACAGACTAGCAATGTGTCTGTCCTGCAGGGGGAAGTTTTGTGTTTTCATTCTGTTGATGATATTTTTTTTCTTCTCCTTGGCTCATGTGTAGATGAAGCTTTCTTTGACTCTGACAATAACACAGAAAAGAGCTGTCTACTGTTGCAGTTCACCATGGACTGTCTGCACAAGCTCTTCCTGTTTGACACCCAGAAGTTCCTGAGTAAAGAAAGAGCAGAAACCTTGATGCAGCCTCTGGTCGATCAGGTATTGACAAATCCATAGAAACAATTTGTAGTTGATTTTTTCTTTCCATAGTTAAAAAGAAAATCAGGTGTCAGTCCTCCCCCTTAACAAAAAGGAGGGGATTAGTTCATTGTCTTTGGGCCACAGACAGTATTGATTTCTTTGCCTAAGGCTCTGAATTACTGATGTTTTTTATTCCTTTTTTAAAATGTCTTCATTCTATAAGGTTCATGCGTGTTTATTGAGCTCTTGCAGACCAGTGCACTCACACTTTGATTTAATTTAATAATAATTTGAGCTTTGACTTAATTTTTGAGTACCTGAAAGCCAAAGCTAGAAGTGGTTTTGGCTGGGTTTATCTGAGCCTGGATCTGTTTTACTTCCACAGCTAGAAAATGTGCTTGGAGGAGATGAGAAGTTCCAGGAAAGAGTGACAGCACACCTGATACCCTGCATAGCTCAGTTTTCAGTGGCAATGGCAGATGATTCTCTTTGGAAACCACTGAACTACCAGATCCTGCTGAAGACAAGGCACAATTCTCCTAAGGTTGGGAGCTATCAGAATTTGGTTTCCTTTGTCGTGCTAGAAAATGGGAACAGCCCCCAAAATCAGAAGTGCATTAACCAAGTTGTTGCTGAAATACTAGCCTAAATTAAAATACTGGTGCTGTACCACAGTACTCCCAAGTTGTAGAGATGGGTGCAGCATACTCTTCTCCTCTCACTGTAAGCAGTCAGTATTCCATGTCTTTCATACTGTGGGTTTTAGGCTTTTTGAAGATTTGGTATCTGTTGGAATAAGAGATAATTGTGTACAAAGAGAGGGGAACTTTAGAGGGGTAACTGGAAGACAGTTCAGCTTTCAGACCTGTATAGAGTGTTGTCAAGATTCTGCTATTGACAAGTTGTAGATATCAAGGGAGTGTACTTGGTTTTTCACAGTGCTGAGCTATGCCCTGATACAGTGGAAGTGGCATTGTGACAGGAAGCTTGCTTCTTGCAACATGATTTTTATTTGCCATTATGTTAACCCCAGATGTTAATATTTAAATTAGCTTAAAACTACTTCCCTTCAGTAATGAAAGATTATAACCTTATAATGAATGGAAGGAAGGTAGGGGTCAGGGAAAACAGGGAACTGTACTGTAATACTTGTTTCCTTACGTAATTGTTTTGGTTTAGGTTCGATTTGCCGCCCTGCTTGCTTTGATAGAAGTTGCGCAAAAACTGAAGGAGAACTACCTGGTCCTGCTACCAGAATCTATTCCATTCTTAGCTGAGCTTATGGAAGGTAATGTTCTAAACTGGCATTAGTGAAGGGTGACTTATTTCAAAGCTTCAGCCAGGCTCATTGGTACAACTGCTATAAATCTTTTGAATTTGTATATGATAGCTTATACTGTGCAAAACGCAAACTAAAATGGGTTATGTCAAACACACTCACTAAGTTCAGTTAAATTACGGTGGTTTCTTCAGTGTTGTAGCCTGTGCACATCTCCCCATGTGCAAGTTTTAGATCAGTGTTAGTAGAAAGACTTTGCCTAGTTCAGTGACAAAATATTTCTGAATAATAATTTCATATATGGTGTTTGAGGATGGTTCTAACCTTGATTGATGAAGCCTTCCTCAGGTAGCCTTGTAATCACTGGTCTACTTAATTCCTGCTTAATTTCTTTTGCTAGATGAATGTGAAGAAGTTGAACAGCAGTGTCAGAAGACAATTCAACAACTGGAAGTCATTTTGGGAGAACCACTCCAAAGCTACTTCTAAGTTTATGCCCTTCGTTTTCAAATTTTGTCTGAATTGTGTGAGCTTTACACATTCAGATCTTACAGGCAAACTGTCATAACAATTTTTATCAGAGACAAGATTTTAACTTTTTAATAAAATGTTTTAAGAATCTGGCTTTATCATTTCTGGATGGACTGGGGACTTTTCTTATGATTTTTCCTTAACTGCTCTTTTCTTAACGGTGGGAAACTGTAACAGGCTATAAACAAATCCTGAACAACAACATGTGAGACTCACTGAATTCCACTGTGCTTGGGCCATACAGTTACTGTCCCAGTGGAGGGGCTGTCATGCTCCAAGCATGGTCCTCACTGGACCAAGGCACTGCAGTCCTGATAATCTGGTTTTTTCTGTCATCTGTAGGGAAGTAAAAAGTATACACACTTTTTTACTGAAAAAGAAGTTCCAAGAAACTTTGATTGATGTAGGAACTAAATCTGTTTTACAGTCTTTAAAGACTGCTACTGATTAGCTGAAGTTCAAGAATTAATTGCTTGCTATGATAATGGATTTAGACAAAAAATTATTACTTGTTTTGCACCATGCGGTGCTGGTTCATTACACTGGTAATAAGAAAGGCACTCAGACTCTGTAAAATAGGATCTAAAATGCAACGGGGTAGAACTGACACTATACAGAGGATAATGTTACATCCCATTGGATGCTGGGAATGAGCTTCTGTCCAGGATGCAGCATGCCATGTAGATCCCATATGTGGAAAGATTACCACATCAAGCTCTTACAGCATTTTCTTAAGACTGTTGTGTCTGCTGTCCAACAAAAAGGACATTCTCATGAGAACATCTGCTGAACTCTTAGCTAAAGGCAAGGACACCCAAGCGGTGTTACTGCCATGAGGAGCTGCCTACCAGCTCCTCTGTTCCAATGAGTTTATGCCAAGGGGCACATACAGCACAGCACTGTCCTTAGGCCACCCCAGCATGGCCACAGGGCAGCCCCAGCCCTGCTTGGGTTAACTGCTGTGTAAATTATTAATTCCTTGATGTGGAAATGCTTCTCCCTTCAGGGTCACTTTGATAACTTGGAGATACTGGTAAGACAATAACGAAACAAAACAAGATAACAGACCAAAAAGGGATCATAACCACTTAGCTACACTTGGAGAAAAGTAGAGTTCATGTATGTTTTTATTGATGCTTTTTACACATTAAATTTGCTGATCGAAAGTCTTAGTGTACATCTTGTTCTTAAAATTGCTTCACTTTCAGCACTCTTAAGATATACAGGGACATCCTTCAGGTATGTACTGACAACCAATAGTAACTTACTTTTAGAAAGGATATAAAAAGACTGACATTTGTACAGAAAACTGAATAGGAACAGTTTATTTCACATAGATAGTGTTTTAATACAAGACTGAAAAAGAATTTGTTCTCTAGTCCACTGCTGAGGAGTCAAGTGCCATCTCAGCTGAAACCCTACCTGGACTACCTGGATTCAGACATATTCTGAAAATGAAACCCACAAACATCTACTTCAGACCCCAAGGATTCTCAACTCAGTTAGGAGCCACTTCAGATCAAACAAGCTTTCACAAGTTCATGTAATTGAAACCATCTAAATCACTTTCCTGAGTTTCACTTTGGAAAACTAAAAGCTAGAAATCTTGGGCCCTTGTAAGCAGGAGGTGACATAACCATAGGTGTCAGAGGAGGTGCTATAGCAGCAGCAGGCTAAGAGGTAAGATGAAACTTCTTGCCTTTTGCCAGAAGTAAGGGGTCAATTGTTTGCTTAATCCAGCCTCACTGTAAAGGTTATAGGTGCTAACATAAATTACAACACAGAAAATTATAAGACATAGTTCTATATTAAATAAATTATAAACATCCCTTTTGAGGTGGATAACTATCTTTGGATTCTATTTCACTTTCATTTCTACTTCACAATATCGAATGTATGGTGTCGGGGAATGCTAAATGGCAGTTTAACTTAAACATACACAGTGCAGTTGTTAGACACAGTATGATGCAGCATTTTCATATTGCTAAGTTCAGTAATGCAGGAGACTTATCTGAGCAAATGCTAATTTAGCTTGCCAGGAAATGTAAACGAGAGAAGGATTTAAATTTGCAGTTAGCATTTCTGGTACTTGCCTAACTCAGAGAGGCAAATGCAAAGCCTAGATAGATTAAAGGCAGGCTCAGCATGAGTCAGCACCTGTTTGTACTTGACAAGGAGGCACTGTCATTAGAAGAGATTAAATTCTTTTAGTACTGATTGAAAAGAACTACCAGCTCCTCACATCCAACAAGTGAACATCTCCCGTGACTTCCACTATGTTGATCTTTTCAAGTTGTTTAAAACGATGCTTGTACTCCAGAGTGTGAACACCATTAATAGCAACGTTGAACTGGTAGGCATCACAGAAGATAATCAGCTGAAAAGCAAGTAGAGAAATAGTTAAGATTTAAGCTCAGGTAAGATGTGAAAAACAACCTGATGACCTAGCATAGACTTGGGCAACGTGTTTCTGTTACAGAGAATGTTTCATGCAAAAGCAACATTTAAAAACAAAAACAGGGCATCAATAAAATACACAGAATCATAGCATTAAATTGCAAGGGACCCATAAGGATCCTCAAGTCTAACTCAATTTAATTTACGTTTGCTCTTAGCACAGGTTGAATTTTTGCGACTACTTAAAAAGAAAACTGTTACTAAATAAAGACAAATCTCTGCTCTCTATGGTCCCATTTAATCCCAAGTATTTTCAAGGCATGAAATGCAAGAGTAGCAGTTTTATTTAAATCTGAATTAGTAATAAGACATTTAAGCACCAATGTTAATCCATTTGGCAGATTTTTCAGTTTGCTGCTGTTTCAGTTAATCTTACCTCAAAGTACATCCCTGGACTAAAAGGAAAGTTAGCAACTTCCTTTTCTTCTTCTCCCCAGCTGTCACGAAGGTAGGAGTTTCTTACAAAAACTTTGTTTTTCATTCGGGGATTCAGATGTAAAGCAATGTCCTTTGAGTCACTTGGTCTCAGATTTATTGCAAAGCTGGAAGATATTTTTTTAAAGTTTACTGCACCAAGGGTTTACAGACACAACAACAGCAGTCAGTGCCATTTACCAAGTCCTTAGCCAATACTCAAGCTGTTTGGGAGCCAGGGCTGTGATACACCTGAAGAACCAAGCAGGCAGCCCGCCAGCATGCACTTGTCTCCTCTGCACAGAAACCTTTGCTGGAGGCGGCAAACGTAGGACGTGACCCCGCTAGATCCACTTCATCACTCACAGCTTTCTGTACGAGTTTCAGCAAGTAGCTATTGAGCCAAGAGTGGCTCCCCTACTGCACTAGCAAGCAGCATCCTCACAGGAACATACGGAGCTGCCTGCTCCCCCACCTCTTCCACTCAGTCAATGGAGAGTGGGAGCCTTTGTTTCACCTGAAGACATCATATTCTTTCTGCCAACAAACTGGTTGGACTCTAAGGAAAAGTTCAAGGTTTCTCTCCATACATTTAAGACCGCTGGGACGCCATGCATACAAAATGTTATTTTGTAGGCAGCAAAGCTCTGCCCAGGCTGATTGAATACTCTGCCATCTCAGACATGTCCACCAAACAGGGTTCCTGAAGGGGAGCTCTGGAGAAAGGTGATTAGAGGGAAGAGTCATTCAAATTCAAATGAATCCTTCAACCTGTGGCAAAGACCTTACTGTATTTGAAGAAGAAAATATTTCCTCCCCACCTAAATTAGCTCCAGCTGTCAGACTGTTGCCCTCTTATGAGAATTATTCAGTCCAGATAGGAAATATTGCAAGACTTCCAAGCTGTGAAGTTCTTTTTCACCAAGAAAAAGAAACACCTAAAGCTGTGTGAACTGAAAGACATGAAATAACTTATAAAATCTGTAAGTTTTAAGATTTCAGTTTTAAGATTTAAAAGCATAAACATAAAAAGCAGACAACCTGCATGTTTTAACAGCCAAAAGCCTCTTCATGCTTATACACATCAGAGCTCATTCAACACTTGAAAAGTGCTAATAAACTTTTCAAGCAAAAAGAAGGAAAAGAAATGCTACTCTGCAAGTATTAATTATCCTATTCAATCTGAAGTCCATCCAAACTTTGTGGATAAGGATTCCAGACCTTGGATTACAGTATGAACTCTGAATGCTGTTCAACTGCAGGGAGGAAACATGCCCTGAGGAAGCAGGAGTGCAATACACACACACAATGTGAAAACACACTTCTCATAATTTTCATTTCTCATTAATTGCTTCAATTCAAGCATGTTTTTGCAGAGCCAAAACCACCCTTCAAGTAAAGGGCATGCTGAAGCACAGACATTTCCTCAGCTCCGTTTTGACTGTGTTGTGCTCCCCTACTCCCTGAGCTTTATTTTATGTTTGGAAAATGTGTTCTTTGCAACCCTTTGTTCCTAATTTGCTATCAAAATTATTGCTCATACTCCCCTATCAGCTTTCACGGAATCATAGAATGGCCTGGGTTGGGAGAGACCTTAAAGCTCATCTCATTCCAACCCCCCTGCCATGAGCAGGGACACTTTTCACCAGACCTGGTTGCTCAGGGCCCCATCCAACTTGGCCTTGAACACTGCCAGACATGGGGCATCCACAATTTCTCTTGGAACCCTGTTCCAATGTCTCACTACCCTCAGAGTAATGAATTTCTTCCTCATATCTAACCTACTCTCCTTCAGTTGGAAGCCATTCCCCCTTGTCTGTCACTACATGCTCTTCTAAATAGTCTCTCTCCGTGTTTCTTATAGGCACCCTTCATGTACTGAAAAGCCACAATTAGGTCTTCTTGAAGCACTTTTTTTCCCAGGCTGAACAATCCCAATTCTCTTAGCCTTTCCTCTTAGGAGAAGTGCTCTATCCTTCTTGATCACTCAGTTCATCACTGTCATCACTCAGTTATAGTCAGTTAGGCACCTTCATGCTTATACCCAGGAGGTTTGTCAGAGAAGTACTGTAACATGCAGCATTTGAGCACACCAGCAACTCGCCTCGCTTATGTTTCACCCACTTCTGCCAGATCCTTACTCTTGGATCTCTTTAGAATAAAAGCTGTCTCTGTACAGTACATTTGGTCACACTTCCTGCACAATGGAAAGCCCTGAACAAACACACAAATTTGTGAATGACACAGATTAAATAAGTAAGACACTCAGGTTTTACCTTTACTTTTCACAACAGAGCTGCTCTTTTAAGTCCTCTCTAAAGCGGTAATCCAGCTGGTTCCTGAGGAAACTGCACTGTAGTTTCAGATGATTCCAGATGCTAAGTTGCAAGTGAGTAAGGATATACAGAGGCAATGGAAAAGCCTACTCATACTCAAGAGCACCTCAGTTAAGTAACAGGAAAAAAAAACATCAGTAGCACATACCTCTTTGGGTTTTTATTCACTTCTCCTTTAATGGCAATTGTGCATCCTGAACGAAGTGCAGTATCAAGTTTCCCAACATAAGGAACACCCTGGAAATACACCCCCAGTAAAAATTTTGACCGTGACTTACTTTTTTAGCTTTTTTTTTTTACAAGCTGAACTTTACTACAGCAGGAAGAAATTTTGGCCTGCAATTGCAAATCTGCACTTACAGCTAAAGTTATTCCTACAGCATATTGCGGGATCCTAATACCATAGTGGAAAACTTACACTGAAGTAAATACATCAGTGTACTGGGTTTTAATTTAGACTACCACCTTGGGTTGAAAACAAACCTTATTTACAACTACTTCTGCCACCACTAACAGTGGAAGGAGGGGAAGAAGGGGGAAAAAAAAAAGAAAAAAGTAAGCATGAAATAGCTTAAATTCATATCACATAATTATTCAGGCTTATACCTGACTTCTCATCTCTGGTAGTATTAGTTTTGCTTTAGAGAGTAAGAGTCATGCTAAGGTATATTGTTGTCCCATGGTCACATAAGTACTAGAAGTAGAGTCACTGTCATCCTGGCAGCAGTTCATAATGACAGACAGTGCAAGTATTTTATTCATCTTACTTTTTCATTGTGTTAGAAGTTATTTTTACCAGGGAAAAGAAGGGAATGGAGAAGCACTTCACTTTTATGTTTTTGCTCAAGTCTACCACTTGCAAATTATAATACTGCATGTTACTTGGTTTGAAAAAAAGACTGAAGAAGGCAGGCTGTCAAGCAACAAAGCATCTAAAGTAACACTGCACTGCACTCACTGCAACTTCACTTTCTCCACAAATTCTATTTGTATATATTCCTGGCTTCAACCCCTTTTCAGTCTGAGTGCAGTCCTTGCTCCAGTGTGGATACAGTCCACCTGCACAGGTTTTTGTAAAAAGATGAGCACTCAGTGCATCTATACTCTATGTTAGCTGGGTACAAGTTCCACCCCTAAGGTGTAATGCTTGCATCCAGCTACCTACAGTGTACACAGGGATCTGGCAGCAAGAGGAAGATGTAGCAGACAGGTTCCACACATGTTAACATGACTGCAGAATACTTTTGCTTTGCAGGCATTCCCTAAGGCAGAGAAAACAAAGTATCCCTACTTGAAAAAAAAATTCAAATGTGACTTGGTCCTTTAAAACTTCAGATACTTTACTTTTAATTTCTTTGTTTATGATTGTGGATGCTGTGTTTATCTTTTGGGTCTTCTAAATGATTTAACGATAGTCTCATTTGTACTAGCAGCAGAGAAGAGGATTACCCTCTACAAAACCTCACTGATGATCTTTCTCCAGTTGACTGTCAATTTCTTTCTTCTTTTCTTTTGTGCATGTCTTTTCATGAATAACTTAAGTATTTTTGATTTTTTTTTTATTCTGCTTTTGCCACAAACTACAGGAAACACTTACCAATTGTGAACCATTTGGCATTTCCCCCTACAAGAGAAGAAAAGAACATTATCTAGCTTATCAGACAACAGGGAGATTCATTCAACCTTTTACAAACATACGTACATTTTCTGTGCTTATCTTTGTTACCCCCAGAGACGATGGCTGAGAGCCTTGTAAAGACTGTAGAAAGAGAGAGATTTAGGTGTCATTGCTAATATCATTTAACTTTAGCATAAAGTTGGTTTAGAACAATGTAAGGATCATCATGCTTTGAATGGTGAACTGTTAAGATGGAAATTGAAGGCTACGTCAATGAAAAAGACAGCCAAACCCCTACAAACTACAGAAAAGTCCTGAAGATCAACTGCTGAAGCCAAATCAAGATTTCTGAAGATCACCTCATTACAATTTGAATCTTTATTTAACAGTCAGAGCACTATCAAACTCTCAGGATCTCAGGGTACCCATAGAGTTTTCCTCACTGAGGCAGAAATACCAGTATGGCAAGTCCACACAGCAGGGTTCTTGGGATTCTAAGCAGCCCTCTACATTGTTGTCCCTTCTCATGCGAAGGACAGATGAACAACGTGGCCATGGCAGAGACAGTTCCAGCTTAGCCCTAGCAGATTATGTCTTCAGGTTGTTTATTTCAATACAAACCTCCAACTTCCTCCTCAGAAAAATGTATTAGACTCAAAGACTAAAAGGAAAGAATTGCCTTTCTCCATTCCTTTCTTCCACAAAGCATACAACATCAGCACGCACAGATTAAACCAAGTGTATGTTTTGTGCTTGGGTCAGAAACCAACCTACAGCACCTGCTTGCTCTCAAGCTCTTCTTGGAGTCAGTCCTCCAAGATCAGGATGCAGACAGCTTTTGCAGGAATATTAATCTGGCAACATGCCCATGGCCATGAGATGGGACTCATGAAAATTGATTACTAGCTTTGTAAATGATCTTTAAATACAGCAGACCTATGTTTAAAGCTTAGACTTCATTATGCTCAGCTTTGCCTCCTACCAAAACAATTATTAGTCTGCTGACCTGAGTTAGACCTGATATTTGGCAGCAAGAGTCAAAAGCTTTGCCCACAACGTCATGAAGACTGCACCAGAGAGACCCAGAGTATTTCACAGGAATAGGTAGGCTACCTAAGTGAGTGACAGAAAAGGAAAAAGGCATTCACCTTCTGTATCTCCCTGGAATTTATCACCTTCAGTTTCTGTTCTAAAAGTCTAACTCTTCCAGAACAAAAGGATCTCTCCTTCTGCACAGGGAAAAACTCCCTGTTAGTTTACTATCAGTAGCAGAGCTGGCAGCTGAGAGGAGGCACAGCACAGCCTTCACTTCGAATTCACTGCAGTTTGGTCCATGTGCAAGTCAAGCTACAATGTCTGAGAAAGAATACCTCTTCTCATCCCCATAAATGTACACTTCTGACTTCATTCAACAAATTGGTCAGCTAAGCAGGAAGAACAAGACTATGTGCCCAAGGAGCTCCAGCTGTGGCTGACCTTGGCATTCCAAAGCCAAGCAACAAGTTACAGCCATGGCTAAACTTGTCACTTAAAAGCACTGAATACTCAAGAGTTCATTCTGGAGCCTAACTGAAAAGCCTAATCCACTCCTGGACTAAGTAACCAATCAATTCTTATACCATCTGTCCTGTTAACTTTGTAAGCTGTAAACTCTTATCACCTTCTTGCCTCTAACTGCAAGACTAAAACAGGAAGACAGAAATCCTCATGAGAGTCACATGCTGAAATGTGGGGAAACCAAAATCTACTTACTAACACTGGACTGTGTCACTGCTTCTCCCTCCTTCCTTTTCACCATAAATCCCACTATGCAGTTTAGCAGGACAGCATAAATGAATCAAACAAGTCAGCTATCTATGCAACTTACCTTAGAAACAAACTTTATGGTTTTGATCTGCACTTTGCCATATATTCCAAGAGTATCTATTTTTTCAAGGCTAATTCTGTGGCTGTAGAGCAGCAAGTGCTTTTTGTTTACAGTCACCTAAAGAGACAGTAAACAAAACAGAAAAACTGTATTAAACAAATATTACACCAGCCATGTATCAAACTCTATGCACACACCTCTGGTTTACACTGGTTTGGTACAGAAACAACTTGGTACAAAACACTCCTAGGAGTGTCCTAGAAATATCAGATCAACTAAGCTCAGTTCACTCTTGATTCAGTCTCTCTTTCCATCACTATGAGGGAGATTCATTTGCTTACACTAAAATTTGCATTTCACGCCTTTTTTCCTGACACCTGATCATTTACCAATGTGGTATTATCAATGTAATAGAATCTATTATTGCAGTCTAACAGAGCAAGACAAATACACCTCACATGTCCCCTCCAAGAGGACTGTCCTACACTAGTCACGGAACAGGTTTATCCCAAGATTAGCCCTTTGCACATACAGAGGGAAGGGTGGAGCAGCCATTAGCTACAGCAGGAAGTTCCTTGCCTACTCATCCAATTTGGAGGGAAGCAATACAAAATTAAAGGTCTGATTTAATTAGCACCTCTTTAAAGAAAAGCTCTAAACTTTTCTGTAGTTAGACTACACCTAGGTAACAGAGACACCTAGACCACCAATATTTATTTTAATTATACAAAACACCTCTACTTTATTGGCCTGACAATGGCTGCAGATGAAGAATCAACCCAGACTCACCTGGAACTTATCTTTTAAAATCATGATGACAATCTCAAATGACTTTCCTTTTTCAAAGGGCATCTCATAAGTGATCTCCTCCCAGCCCCACTTCTCCCTCTCCAGTGTGTTGCAAACAATGCAGCCAGACCTTTTGAAGCGGGGGTTGAAATGGAACGCCACATCAGCTCGAGGCTTTATGCTGCTGCCACACTGTAAATCCACCTGGAACCTAACCATAAAAATAAGGCAAACCACATTCAGCTCAATCTCTCAAGAACTCACCTAAAGGCTCAGTACATTTGTGTTTTACTGTGGAGCCTCAGAACAGGCAGATACAATGAATGTGACTGGCTAAGAAAAAAATCCCCAAAGAAACATTTGTCCTCCTCTCCTCCTACACAGATGTGAAAGGTTCTCCCATGATCTATTGCAGTGAATATAAATGTTTAAATTTATTCAAAAGTCATCATCCATGTCATGTAAATTCCTCATTTACTGTGCTCACCACATTCCCTCCCATCACTTTCAGCAGAATATATCAAATGCATCTTGGATAAGGTCAGGGAACAGAACCCCCGTACTGGGCACAAGCAGTAGCCCACACCTCCTTATCCCAGTTTAAGTTAATTCCCACACACAACACATTCAGTTATCAATTTTGTTAGTGTCAGATTATCCTTTAAGCCTGCATTCAATCTGATGCTATCACAAGGATTTAGATCAAGCCTTTGTGTGCCACCTTAAGTAGGACCCCTGGAAACATTTCACCCTTCACATTATTGCTCACATGGTGACGCTGCAAAACATGACAACATAGCCTCTACCTGTCTGCATCATCAGGAACAGCCCCATGTATCACAATCAGCTCTCCAGGAACAAGGCCACCATGTATTGTCCCAACATATGGAATGATCTAGAAGAGGAAAGAACAAAAAAAAAAAAAAGAAAAAAAATTCCAGTGCCATTCAGTGATGGAGGCAAAAAACACCGAAATAGTTTAAAAATTAGTATTCTAATCATTCATTATATGATGCTCTACAACATTAAAAAAACCACTAGTTTTTAATATAAAAGAATCCACAACAGGAAGGGAAAACCTGGCATATTTCCCCCTGTGAAAACCAAGCTTTTCAGATAAAATTAAAACTAAAATTTCCATCCTTCATTCTTAGCTCTGAAATGAAGAGTCATAATATTTTATTGCCTCACTATTCACAGAGCATAAAGAGGATTCACCTCAAATTAGGCCATTCCCAAAGGCTGACTATTATCAGCCCCTTGCTGGTACCAGGAGGCAACTTCCACAACTTTCCTAACCCCAGACTACAGGAGATGCCCTTTTGCTTGCTCTTGCTCCATTAGGGAAAACAATGATAGGAAGAGACTAAGTCACAGAGCATCTTCTTAGTAAAACCTACACAAACACAACAAAATACCTCATCCTAATGAGCTAAAACCTGCAAAGTGCACTGAAACAGCCCTATTCAGGAGTCTTGGATTTTATGGTGTCTACTGTATGCAGTCTGGCTCAAAGCCTCACTATCTTTTCCTCCTTATCAATAGCTGGAGAAGGTAACATATGGATGTTACACTGAACTGAAATGGCAGCATGGTGAGAGTTGTTAGGCCACAGAGAAGGATATGTCAGTTAGGATAAAAGCCCCAAACACCCCGGCACAGCTCACTAGCAAAGACTCAGACGTGCTCACAGAAGCCCTACCCTCATCTGATCTGATTTACCAGAATGGTAAAAAATGCTGATCATCCAGCATTTCAGGAAGATATTTAAAATTAAACTGTGAAAGTTCCCAGGTGCCTGGCCCAAAAGCAGAGCAGTAACTCTACATCCCATCACATGGGTGATGTGCTTCAGACTGAAAAAGGAAGTAAATGGTAGAAAATTGCATTTGCTGTGGTTAACCAAAAGGAAATTTTTGGTTTCCAAAAAGTTGGTTTTGATAGTTTATAAGATTTTAGGATACCTTTGAAATGAAACAACAATTGCAAACAAGAGCTCCAGTAATTCAACAACAAAAATAACAAACACATTCTAATTACTACTCTTGAATGGAATATTGGACCATAAAACAACAAGCTGAGGTTTTTGTTTTTAAAATATATGGATCATTGCAGGAAACAGGCAGATATGAAAAGAATATGTTTACTGACACATTTTTGTTAATCTGTGAGTATTGCTGTGGTCTGTGTATTGACAAAGGACTCTTGACAATAATTTTAGAAGGCTAAATATGATTTATTAAAATGACTTCATAATTTAGAGGACTGGGCTACAATGTGCCCAGGTACAGAGCTCAGATGTATACCTCTTCATCTTTGTACCAGAATGCTAGAATGCTTACAATACCAGAGAGATAACCATTCAATTCAATTCATTCAATTCAAAAACCATGAGATTCAACCTCATAGGTTGAAAGAGAGAACCTCTATCTCTCATTACTAGGAGACAGGCAGAGCAATTCAAATGTCTTTGAAGCACAACACAGAGATTTTGTTTACAGAAACTCGTACAAAGTAAAAAGACAGTAAAAAATACTTTCTCATGGGAAGATTTTTCTGCAGGCCTGCATGCAGAGAAACTTATATGTTTATGTAACATGTGAGTAAAAAGGAATGACAACAGAAATTGTCTAAATCCAGTGTGTTGATCATTTCTGCCAGTAAGTACACATCCTTTTCTGCCTGTTCTCCACTTTCCTTATCAGCTACCCACCCACTGCATAAAACTTAATTCAGAGTCATCTTCTGCATCAGGAGAAAGAAACAGAACTTGCTTCTCAAGCAAATTGTCAGGTTGTTTTAAGTCTCATAATTTTTATTGGCTTTAGCAGGTGCAGTAGAAGAGGACCAAAATGTGAAATTAAGTGTTAAAAGTGAAAGAAAAGTGAAATCCCTTTGCTTACTGGCAGTGGCCTGGTTCCTTAAAATACAAGCTGCACACCAGAAGATAATCTTTATTCAAACAGTAAGAACAATAATAATAGAAAAAGTGTATATTGATTGTTCTCATTTTTACACTCTGCTCCTGAGGGGCAGTAGCTCTATTGCAATAAAGTAGTAAGTTACTGCTTCAGTCTCCAAAGACAAACCAAAGAAGCACACACAGGTCAGGGATACTGAGACTTGACCACTTTAGTGAAACAAAGTTCCATACTCCTGAAAAAGAACTGTGGCAAAAGCACTTCTTTATATTCAAAAGGATGCATTTATTTAAAAGAAAAGGTGGCCCATCAACTCTTCAGAAGCTCAGATGTGTATCCAACAAGACCATAATAGAGCATTTGAGCATTTTCTGGGTGCAACACTACAAACTTAATGGGACTTTGTCACCACAGAATGTGCCTGTAATTTCCTCATGTCTCAAGATGCTCTTCTACTACTTCTTCCTCATTTATTAAAAATAGTGCTTGTCACATGACATGATCTAACATCATCCTGCCTTTCTTCCAGAACTCTAAAATTTAGCTCTAAAGCCAACTGGTCAATGTCAGCTGAGTTTGAAAGGTCTCAAAGCTGATGTTCTTCCTAAACGAAAATGCCAGTTTTTATAAAACAAGAGCAGAGATTATGGTCTTGCAGAGGAAAGGACTGTGATAAAAGCTTTTATCCAGCATGCTGGATATCAGACAGCTGCCCCAACAGATGGGACATGACATAATTTCTTGTCAGATGGGTGGAATAAAGGGCATAAAGGAGGAATGCAGATTTTCTGCATGCTTGAGAACAGCACAGTAATGACAAAATACATCTCAGACTCCAACCTGTAATACAGCTAAGAAGTTCTGCTGCTAATGGAACAATGTCCTGAAACAATGACATTTTCATAGCCTGCCCTGTACAGAAAGGCTGGGGTTGGAAGACACCTCTGGTCTCTCTAACAAAATGCCTTGCTCAAAGCAAGGTCAGATAGAGCAGGTTGCTCACTGCCTTGTCTGGAGGCTGCCCCAAAGTCATCAGCACAATCTTTCCCAACTCTGCCTCCACATTCCAATCCCAAATACTCATTCTTTTTCCCACAACAGGCTCTTGACCCCTAAGCTCTAGTTGAATTCTCCTGCTAAGTCTTCTCACCCATCATACTGATCAGTCCCCTTGCATCCACCCAGTTTTGCTGGACTCTTAGTCTCTCTCTGACACTATCTATTTGTCCTAAACATCTCCCAATCCTTCTCTTCACACCTCCTCTCCCACCAAGGTCTCCATCTACCACCTTTCATCCTCCCTCTCCTTTTGCACTTCAGTCTTTCCACCTTCTAGTTAATCATACAGCTTTCCTTCCTCTTCCAGCTGGGCTCTCACGAGAGAGGTTGAAACTATCCCCCCCTCATCCTGAACTCTATTCACTTTGCAAGTAGTGACCATACACTGGGAACAACAATCAGATTCACTGAGGGCCCAAGAGTGTGACAGTGCAAAGCTGCAATAGATAAGGAAGTCCTGTGCAGGTCTGTGCTACTGTACATTCCCCATAAGTACTTCACAGATTTTAGTATTTTTAAAGGGGTCTAGCACAGAATGGTAAAAATACTATTTCCTGCAGATTCAAATAAACTACCTTTTTTAGGACACAACAGAAAACACAGCTTCAGGTCACCCCTTTAGGGTAAGCCAAAGTCAAGCTGCTGTCACAAACCATGAGAATGCTAGAACTTTTCAGAGAAAGATTCCAGACTCTGAGCTAGGCAAAAAAATCTCTGTCAAATCCAGTCTTTGCAATTGCCGAATCATGTCAGCTCAAGTCTTCTGCAGAAAACAGGATTTATTATGAATTAAGATATGAACTATGAAAAAATATTCCAAGTTTAGTTGCTCAGACTGAAGTTACAGGCACCACAAAATAAACATTTCATGAGAGCTGCCAGGCAGCACCCATGTTTACAGAGAATCAGGAGTGAAAACACATCTTATCATACTTCCACTTTCCAGCATATTCTGCAAGAATGCCAGACATCTACATAAGCTGTACATGAAATAGGATTATCCTCCAAGACCGACAGAATGTCTGTCCTCTTTTGGAAGTCCTGTCCATTTGTTTACAGTACAATTTCTAAACACCATCAGCTCTTCATGTCACCTGTAACATTCTCCCTCAAATACCTGAGTGATGCAGAGCTCTCAGTAGGATCCCTCACTGTGCAAAACAGTGCTGTTGACATAAAACAGCAAAGTCCCATTTCCCAAGGGAGACATTGTAGACATGACAAAGGAGTTACCGGGTTACTGATTGTCTTCTGTGATGTATCCAAGGGCAGTTCACGTATTTCTTTCGGTGGTGTATCCAAGGTCAGTTTATGCATTTCCTTCTGTGGTGCACCTAAGGATGTCATCTTTCCTCCTCCAGTTCAAGTTTGTCAGTTCTGTGTGGCCACTGCTGGAGTGTATGTAAAGAACTCACTGATCAGGCAACACCAAAGAAGTGATCCCTTCGAAAAAAAAAAACAAACCCAAAATTTTAATTAAAGAGAAACAAGGTGACACAACATGAAGTGAAACCCTCCAGGGTTCAACTATAAATAGCACAAGAAATGATGCAAACATCTTCCCAGTAAATCTGCTGGAGTTTTGAAATATGAAATTAAAAGGATTGCTTAAAGCACTGAGATCCCCACTGGTAAACAATGTCAGCAGCAGTGTGCTATCCCCAAATTTCCCACGGCAGGCAAGCCTTAGTGGGTGACCTTGCCTTTTCCAGCTTTATCTTAGATAAAGTTAAGAAATACTAGGCAAAGATAAAGAAGAGAAACAGAGGGTGTTTTATATTTCTTCCTCCAACACTTACAATCCCTGAACTCCACAAGTAATTACAGGAGTTTGTAAAACTAGAATTAAAGGCACAACATAAGCTACACTGCAACTTCTTTAGCAAATCCATTAACAAAGTGTCCAAAATTCAGGGCCCAATTGAAACTACTAAGTATTATTTCTGGCATATTCTGGAGAAACAAGGTAGCATGTAAGCTGTGTGGGGATGAGAAGCAGACAGGGAAAAAGTCAAAGGTGAGGGCTCTAGCCACATTATTGTGTGACAACAGCAAGCAATGTTATGAAGGAGGGGGAAAAAAAAAAAAAAAACCCACAGAAAAAACTCCAAAACAACATGAAACCAAAAGCCCAAGGTCTGTGGTCTGTTCCACAGGAGTTAATCCTCTGCAATGATTAAACAATAAAGTGGTTCATTTTGCAACATCTGGCTTATCTTGTTGGAGATTTGGACCAGATGGATATTAACTCACCCACTTAAGACCAGTATCTATACTACACTTCAGAGAAGGTGCCAACCCTGCACAACTATTGCCCTTTGACCTTCTCAAGGGGTACTACCATAAATCCACTTTTGCCTGTGCAGGCAAATTTTATTGATTTCATTTTTAAAATGCGAAAATAAAGACCAATCAAACAATCAAAATCAAACAGTAATTTTGCCTTTACCGCTGTACAGTCCCACAGCAGACCCCACGAAAACGAAACCTAGAACCCAGCAGCCTCCTATCTGCACTTCCTGTGCGTGCGACAGCAATCCAGATCCAGGTAGGAGAGGATCCTGGCACAGGATCTTGGCAGAGCAGGTGGCACTATGACAAAGTGATGAGTTAAGGGTTTTTTTGTTTGCCTGTTAGTACTTTATCGACAAGGTCGTAATAATGGAGGAAAGCTGCAATCCAGGCTCTGTTTGTCAAAAGCAGGACATGCAACTGCAAAGCTCTCCTGTATCCTTCTGTCAGAGGAATCACTACCAGGGTACGTGTTACACCAAACCTGCAACACGGCAAGTTACGGTTCCCTGACTCTGCTTTGAGAACTCAAATCCACCGGCTGCCCTGTTATCTCACACATGGCAAGGGGCTGGGAATACCTGGGCAGACAAACAGGAAACCATAGGCCAACAAGCAGCTATTATGCTTCCCACTGTGACACAGAGAAAATGTGTCCTCCATGAGTTACCTTCATGAGGGTAACTCCGGCCACTCCTTACAATTAAAGCGAGATTTTGCACCAGTGCGAACAAGGCTTCTGCAAAGAGAATTACCGAGATGCTTTCTGGATATCTGCAGGCAGTTAAAGTACAAAACACCGGCGGTGTCCCCGCGTCCAGCGCTATAAACCCAAGACTCCCGAACACTGGAAGGACACAGGACCAAGCGACCAAGCAACCTCGACCGCTTCAGCTTTACAGCGAACCGAGGCAGTCCCGGCTCCCCACAGCCCCGCCGGGAGCAGTCGCTCTCCCCGACACGCACAGGGGCGGGCAGGGGGCGTGTTCCTGCATTCCCCGCCCGGTCTCTTACCCGCAGGACGCTCCGCGGCGATCAGCAGCGCCCGCACACCCGCGGGACGCGCCCGCCCGGCGCTGCCGCCATCGCCGCCGGCCNNGGCTTGCGAAGGAAAGCGCGCTCCTTGCCCTGCGAACCCTTCGGTTCCTACGTGTGTTGTGCTTCCTCTGAAGGCCCGTGTTCCAGCGCAGCCCCATCTCCTCACGAGGCACATCTCACGCAGCGTCACAGAATTGTTAGGTCATTTCCAACGCTCTGGCGATCAAGTGCAATCCCCCTGCGAAGGCAGGGTCACCTCGAGCAGGTGACACAACAATGCGTCCAGATGGGTTTTGAAGGTCTCCAGACAGGGAGGCTCCACGACCTCCCTGGGCAGGCTGTTCCAGTGCTCTACCACCCTCTACGTAAAGAAGTTCTCCCTTATATTCTCGGGTTTTAGTTTATGGCTATTGCTCTTCACCCTGTCACTGAGCATCACTGAAAAGAGTTTGGCACCATCCTCTTGAACTCACCTTTGAGATACTTCTATGCATTAATGAGATCCCCTCTCAGCCTTCTCTTCTCTGGACTAAGCAGGCCCAGCTCCCACAGTTTATCCTCATAAGAGATACTCCAGACCCCAAATCATCTTTGTGGCCTCTGCTGGACCCTCTCCAGGAGCTCCTTGTCTTTCTTGTACTGAGGAGCCCAGCACTGGACACAGCACTCCAGATGTGGCCTCTGTAGGGTGNCAATGCGTCCAGATGGGTTTTGAAGGTCTCCGGACAGGGAGGCTCCACGACCTCCCTGGGCAGGCTGTTCCAGTGCTCTACCACCCTCTACGTAAAGAAGTTCTCCCTTATATTCTCGGGTTTTAGTTTATGGCTATTGCTCTTCACCCTGTCACTGAGCATCACTGAAAAGAGTTTGGCACCATCCTCTTGAACTCACCTTTGAGATACTTCTATGCATTAATGAGATCCCCTCTCAGCCTTCTCTTCTCTGGACTAAGCAGGCCCAGCTCCCACAGTTTATCCTCATAAGAGATACTCCAGACCCCAAATCATCTTTGTGGCCTCTGCTGGACCCTCTCCAGGAGCTCCTTGTCTTTCTTGTACTGAGGAGCCCAGCACTGGACACAGCACTCCAGATGTGGCCTCTGTAGGGTGGAGCAGAGGGGCAGGATCACCTCCCTCAGCCTGCTGGCCACACTCTTCCCAATGCACCCCAGGATACCATTGGCCCTCCTGGCTGCAAGGGCACTGCTGGCTCCTGGTCAGCTTTCACCCACCAACACTGCCAGGTCCTTCTCTGCCAAGCTGCTCTCTAGCAGATCAGCTCTCAGCCTGTGCTGGCACTTGGGATTATTCCTCCCCAGGTGCAGGACGCTGCACTGGCCCTTGGTAAACCTCACCAGGTTTCTCTCCTCTCAGTTCTCCAGGCTCTCCAGTGGCCCATGATAACTGTGGTCATTTCTGTGGTCATTTCTGTGGGACCAGACCCAAACACAGTTTCAAAGCTCACACTGGGTCATTGGCTGCCCCAGGACCTTTTATGTTGACATAAAACAGCAAAGTCCCATTTCCCAAGGGAGACATTGTAGACATGACAAAGGAGTTACCGGGTTACTGATTGTCTTCTGTGATGTATCCAAGGGCAGTTCACGTATTTCTTTCGGTGGTGTATCCAAGGTCAGTTTATGCATTTCCTTCTGTGGTGCACCTAAGGATGTCATCTTCCCTCCTCCAGGGAAGGGAAACCTGTTTCTGAAACCTGGAAATCTTATACCCAGCCCAATCTTAAAACCACTGCCCTAAGGCTGTGCTTCCATCCTCCTGTTCCCTTGCAGGCCCCACTAAGAGTGATTTTGGCAGTTTTGGTCTAGTAAGCAGGAAGTCCCATGCAGTTTTACAGCTCATGATGTGTAACAACAGTCTGCTCAGAGACACACTACTTCAGGTTCCCCCTGTTAATACACTGGATAGGGAAAAGATGAGCACAAAAATAAAAAGTGCAATATAAAAGGCTCACCAGCTTAAACCACCATCTCCTATTCGATTAAAGGCATTCAATATTTCTTTGCCTTGCAAAAAGCAGTGTATGTGGCTGTAGTGAATTTAGAATGGCATTTAGTCACTTGTCACAAAGACCACTACAGTATCTGAGCTAGATAATATCCAGTATTCTATTCCACAATGAACCAACACAAAAGCCCCATCTCAAATCATACCTACTTGCTAAAGTTCTGCTGATAGTTGTAGGATTGCTGCTTTAATGGGTACCTCAGCTTAACTATGTAAGGTTTAAAGGATTAATTCACAGAAAGGTATGATAACACTCCTTTTGAGGAGAACTGCAGATATGAGGTGCTCAGATAAATGAGCAGCAAAGCAGATTGCCTGGGGAAAGGTATCTTAGAATCATGCACGGTTGTGAGAGAAGACTGACAACTATTGTGTGTAGTCAGGTGCTAGCAAAAAGCCTGCTATTCAACTGTTCTACATAATTCCACATCACTACTTAAAAACAGAACAAATAACATGTCCTGGGCCTGAACTACCACTTAGTTTTTCTTTGAAGCTATTTTTCCAGGCACTCTAGTTGAAAGAGTAGAACACTTCAATAAAACCAGACTGACATACGTACATGAAATACACTCAATTGTCAGTATTAGACTGCAACCTCAAAGCAGATTTGAAAGTTCAGGTCAAACAGCAAAGACAGAAAATACGCTGTAAGGTTGGAATAAAAAAATGTGATGCTGAAAGGAAGAGCAGTAAGTGGCAGTGTTTCTAGAACCACAGAAATAAAGTTTTACTACTTTACTACTTCTTGCTCAGGGCTCTTCTACTTTTGGGAAGAAACAATCCAAAGGAAACACAGTGATTTGAATTATGCACTACTTCCTTACTGAAGCAGAACAGCTGTTTGACTAACATGATTTTAGGCTGAGTCATTGGCAGTTTATGAAATGTGCAGGGAAGTCCCTATTTCAGCTCCCAAACCTGATGCAGCATTGACAATGAGTCAGTTGGGTTACAGCTTCAGCAGCTTTTGTGCTACAGTGCTGTTGCTTTGTTCACAGACTGTCACTCTTCTGCTGATTTCTTGTGACTGCTATTTTTAGCACCATTTACTAATGGCAGTCCTGACAGCAAGTAACAAAGTCTTCCCTTATTTCCACAGTCCAAGTATTAATTCAGGCTTTTTCTTTTAAATTTGCTGTGCACTCAACCATTGCTGGGACTGTGTGTAATCCTGACAGCAGAGACTTCTCATGTTCCAGCAGAATTTTGCTTGCTGGAAAAATAGAAATGCTTTGTCAAGACAGATGCAGCCAATTTCAGCTGAAGTAAACATAGCAGCTATTCTTGGCCATAAGGTAGCATTTCATCGAGGACCCTGTTACCCCTAACAAATTTTACCTGCCTCTCCTGTCTTTGATGCCAAGCCTGTAATCTGTGTCACTCAGGGTAGCAAGCCATAGTCCAAAGTCAAGGTGAAAACATACATAGTCACACTTATTTGGCCTGGTATTTTAGGCACAGTTCCAATTATAAAATTTCCATCAATAATGGAGTTCCCTAGACTTCACACAAATAAACACTAGTCCCCATGAAGAAACCTGCCCATGGAAGTTACTCTTGGCTAATTTTTTTATATTGTTGTTGTACCAGAATAACTAATTTTTCCCTAATTTATACAGTACTACAGGCCACAGGAGTAAAGCTTCTAGCACATTGGACTGTCCAGGAGACATTTTGTGCTTAAGGACTTCATATGATCGTAAAACACTGACACTGTTATGTCTTCTGTAGTTTTAATGGAGCTGTTTGTGCATTACAGCATTTTCGGATGGAAATTATTCCCCTAGCTTCTTTGAAAAACTTTAGACTCAAGGAGGACATGAGTCACCACCTCTTGGTACACCAACATTAAAATTTCAGTTGACAGCCCAGCTGGCTCAGCTTTTACTTAGCTGTGAGTTAATCAGTGGCCTTCCATAACTCTTCCTTGATATGTCACTGTTTAGCTTCAGTGATCATTCAGATCTTCCAGTTCTCAGTTTAGAGCTTGCAAATCACAGGAAACAAAAAGTCGTGTTTTTTAAATGGGCTTATGGATTTGAAAACTTAAAATGCTACAGCTGCTTCAGGAACTAACAAGTATTCTAATTTTTTTGTTGTTCTTGTTGCAATGCCTGTTTTTTAAAGCAAAATGTTGAAGAGAAGCGTAAGAGCAAACAAGATACAGAATAGATATGAGGGCCAAAGGACAAACAAGATACCAAGAAGTCACTAGACCTTTTGAAAACCAATTATAGGCCATATAAACCTTAAAACATACTCACCCCTTCTTTCTTAAATCAGTGACACTTTAGGTTTCCTGAAGCAGTCAGGATTATTCCTTCATTTGCACTGCAATAGACAGGAGAGCAAACCTGTGCCTGTGCTTGCCCTGTCCGCACATCCTGCCACACCCCCACCCCCAGGCGGTTGTGCCTCGATCTGCACAAAGTGATTCAGTCCCTGCCTACCTGGGGAGATAAAAACCAGGAAATATCATGCATCTGTGCCAAGGGAAAGACTGTGTCCCAGCTGGGGGCTGTGACCAAACCCAATATCCTTAGAGCTCCCCCTTCACACCTTCATCATTCTCCTTGCAGCTGCTCTTGGATATCCCTGGTGGGTCTCTGCAGTTACAGATGAGCTCACCTGCCCTCAGCCCTCCTGCACTTTCAAGGGAGACGTGCGAGGGCTGCAGTCTCACCTCTCACCACGAGATGGTAGGTGTTTCCTGATGGTTAGACAGGATCAGGCTTTTAGTAGACCTTCGAGATGGTGAACTTCTCAGCTTCAGAGAAAGCAGAGGCAAAAGTAAATAAGGACCAAAAAAACCACAACAAACTGTTCATGGGATTGTGAATGAAGTAGGGGAAGCTCACATATATTGGGTGCAAAGACAAAAATAAATTCTCAGCTTAGACTCAAGATGTTTTTACTACTATAATGATTTGGGTGCCTCTTTCTTATCCTGGCTTTTTCTGTTAAGGAACTTTTTAGTTACGTAAATTTTTTTTATGTCATCAACAACATGAAACTTCAGTTATTTTTTGAGACAAAAAATATTCCCAAATTAAATATTGGGTAATTTTGAAGCAAACTCATAATCAAAAAAGAATAAGCAATTTCATGTGAATGGGTAAAGTTGTGTATCCATCCCTTGCTGTACATAGACACACAGAACACATTTATTATCCAAGTTACTTGCACTGCTTTTTCTCATTTAAGAATCTCAGGGAACTCTCATTACCAGAATAACAAATATATATTTCCTCAAATGACCTGCCTTTGAAATCAAGAATCACTGTTTTACAAAGGCAAAATATAGAGATCAAGCTAGTAAGTATGCCCAGCTGTTAATTGCCCCTAACAAAGGGTACAGCAACCCTTTCCCAAGGCTGTCTACTTCTCTTTGCCATCAGTTTCTTGTAAGATGGAGTCAGTCCCAGTCCTTGGCCAAAATACAAGCAAATACTACAGATTGCACCTCTCAAAGTAAGTTCTTTTAGTGCTGCTGATATTCAGCCTGTCTGATCAGTAGATCCATACCTTCCCTATCCACTTAAGGCCAATTGACCATAGCCACGGAATCAAGACTAGCTGAACTCAGGGACTACGAAAAGCACTTTCTGTCACAACAGGCAACAAGCTCACATCCTCATTTAATGGTGCTCTGCCCTTCAGTCCAAAACTGAGCCAAAATTTAAAATTTACAAGATATATTGAAAGTAGTTATGAGTAACTAATAGCTTTGCCTTCATAGACAGAAGAACATGATCTGCTGCAAAAATTACACAAGTAGGCTGCTCTTTAAGTTATTATAAATGCCATGCACTTTTTTTGACCTTGTTTAAACAATTCTGCTGTCTGACAAATAATTTCCAGCTATGTCTGGCCACAAGTCAAGAGTGCTACCCTAACTTAAAGAACCATAAGGCAGAATTTACATTTCTTTCCTCTTGCTAACAGCTTGACTTGGAACTGTGGGAGGCCTTTTGAGACAGTGAAAAGTATGCAGTCTCTTGCACTGCCCAGGCCAAGCTGCAGCTCTCCATTTTTCAGTACTGGTTCAGGAAGAACCTTTGGTTTACAGTTTCTGTACAAGTTATTTCAAATTAAGCATCTGGGACCATGCTGACTATCCCTATCCTTTATGGTAGGTTCCAAAGGACAGTCCCAATCCCATCCTGCATTCCTCTCCACAGATCCAAGGGAAGTGCATGCAGAGAGTAAGGCAAAGTGGACCCTGTCACCATTTTGCTGGGGGTACCCCATATTTTCCACACAGGAAAATTAGGTTCTCCTGGAGCACAGCACCGTAACTTTGTCATTGAAGAACAGTTATTAAGTTCATTATATTTTCGATAAGCTTGCAGGAATTAAATAATACAGTGGTTTGGCCAGCTTCATAGAAGCTAAAATTAACTCATTTTTCATATGGAAAAGATGAAAAAAATGCATCTTCCTTTCTTCAGCAGCAGTATGTGTTGCAAACATAAGTGCTTTAAGGCATCATGAATTTAATATATAAGGTACTTTTTACACAGAACAACTAATTGATAGTTCAGTAATTCCAAGGTGACTGGTGAGAAGGAAAACAGCTGTTTTCCTAGCTGTAATAAAAACAAATACAATAAAGTCAAACATTAACAACTATATTTCTTCTAAAAATAGCACACATTATAACAGAAGACATAAGAATAAATTGAACACTCAGAACCAATATCTTGTAAACAGATATAAAACTAAAAAAAAAAAAAAAGAGTGTGTACATCTCCATTTATGCCATACAAGGAGGAAAAAAAAGTATTTCAAGTATAGTAATGAGTAATCCAGTGTGTGGTGAAGTTTAAGGCTAACATTTTCAACCTTCAGAGCTGAATTTATACAGAATTCACCTATGAACTCTCAGAAGCAGCTTTATTTCCATCCGACATGAACTCTTGCATCTGACACTGACTTCTGAAGAGCTTCAAGGGATCAAACTCACCTTCACAAGACAACAGAGTTTCTTCAAAATTTTAGTTTTTACCCAGAAATCAGAAAAAGGCGTAGATTTCAGTTGAACATGTTGATTCAGGAATGCTACTGCATCATTTCATATTCCCATTCTGATTCTTAGGTGAGGGTTCCAGCTCCTAGCTGGTCTGGATCTACCACAGCACAGCGTATTGTAATACCACACAGATATACCTGTGGTGTGTTGTGGGAGGAAGAGGCTGTGTGCATACATGCCAGCACTCATCACTCAGAAGAACAACTTAACACACAGACATATGAACCTAAATCCTGCATGCAGTCAGCCCAAGGTATGGGAATTATGTTGGACAAGCTGCACTATGAGCTATTTGCACATCAGCAGTGAATGCCTGTGTAGGAACTGAAAGCAGCAGGCAGCCCAGCCCCAGCAATAGTCCTCAAAGGTGAATCTAGAGCATCTAACTCAAGACAGAAGATTATTTGCAGAAGTTACAAGCTGACAGGCATCTGTTGGGAAACCCCCACTCTTAGAAGAGAACCATTAAACACTTGAACTGCAGCCCCAACAAGACAGAGCAGTAAAATTTCCTCCTTAAAATACAGCTAGAAAACTAGAGTTCTAAAGAGTAGCAGCTTTTTTTGAGGAATGGTTAAAAAAATTCATTAAAGATTCCAGTCTTTTCTAAAAAAATAAAAATTCAAACCTCAAATTTAGGTCAATTTCTTTACCCTGAAACAAGAATTTCAGCTTCTTGAAGTCACTAAAATAAAGTTAATTTTATGTCAGCCCAGAACAAGTGCCTGACATTGAAAATGTTAGTCTTTACTTCTAGCTCCTCTGTAACCATATCACTCAGTATCTATAGTAAAGTATTACTAGAGGTCCCTTTTCAAACTCTTACAGTAAGAAACTCAGCATATAGCATTAGACTTCCCTCAGCTTTGCTACTAATTCTTACTATTTCTACTCAAGAAAAGTAAACAGTGTATCAACCTGCACCCCATTCTAGTTTTGCCCCACATCTTGACCAGTGCTTTGGTATATACACCTATGTACATACTACATTGTCTGAGATGTCAGAAGAATGGTAGGAAAAAGGCCGACTCTGAAACATTTAAAATGTAAACAGTGTAATTCAGAGTATCAAAATCCTTAAAAAACCATTAGTCTAAACCACTATAAGTGCTTTAATAATCATCCACCTGGGCTGTAGGTGAATTCAGCTGTTCATTTTCCATTAGAGTGGCTTTAATCAATATATTGTGCTCGTTTCACACAAGACTGCAACTGCCTTGGTGTGGGACAGAAAGCAGGCCAACCCACAGGCCTGTAAAGAAAACCACAGCCTGTGAAAAGGGAAGTTACAGTCAATACTTACAATACCCTGTGGTGCCATCATCTCACACTGCAAAGTAAGAGGGATTTGATACCTACACTCAGAGTGTACATTGTCTTTAAACCTTTGAAAATAATTTTAAGCATAGAGCCTTTTAATTGGTTCTTCTGGGCCCTAAAGGTTATGGGTTGAAAAGTCTCTCTGAATTGCATTTCTTCTTAGAGTAAATATATGGGCTATGATGTAGTAGCATGTGAGTAATTATTTTGTTTAACATCTGTTATTGTTTAATGTCTACTCTTGTTCATAAAAGAGACTTAATTTGCTCAAATATGATGTTGAATATTCAGTTAATTGTAACATTCAGATCCAAATTGCTGCCTGGAACACTGAGGTGTTCCTGTGCCAAATACAGTGTGACAAAGCTTAAAAAACAACTAAAAAGGAAGAAAAATATTCCACCTCATTTTGTACTAGGTAGAACATACAAAATTGTGGAAGGGCTACCAAACCAGTAAGGCCAATAGACGAGACTTCTAACTGTGGCTTTCCCAATAGCAACAGCACACAAATGATGGTTCACAAGTGCTGCAGTAAAACAAGTGGTCTGGCCTTTTCACTCCTTTTCTGTTTAGGAAGGCTGTGAACAGCAGCAAAGAAACTGAAGGTATTTGCAGACTCAAGAACACAACCTGGATGATTCCATCCACTTTTGGGAAGTTATCTTTGCAACCCTGAAGGCATAAAGCTTACATTTGTGTATACAGTAGATAAAGCTTACACAGTACATAAACCCTCAGTACAGGCTTTCTCTCTTTTGCAAGGGAAACTTCCAATGCATTAGTGGTAGCTAGCATTTAACACATACAAACAACTTTCTTTGACCTAGAAGTCATTCTGGTAAGTTCTGTTCCCTCTCTTGGGCCATTCCTCCTCCACCCATTTCAGCAGCACTTTCACAACATCAATTCTCTTATAAAATTTACAGAGATCAATCAGCTGCTCCACAGTCCGGTCACTATTCCGTAGCAAGAATTCCAAGGTGGGACTTTGGGGCTTTTGTTCAAGGAAACACAATTCATCATAAGTCATCCCCCACTTGCTTGCTAAATTTCTCCAGTTTTTCACTGTTGGATGGCAGGGATCCAGCTTTAGCCTCACTGTGTACAACAAGTCCTCATCATCGAGCATGTCACTGATGGTTGGTGCACGGAATAAGCACAAGGAGCAGGTGACATTTTCCTTGCAGGTTTTCTTGAGATCTGCAGTGAAAACCATTACATGGGAAGAAATTAGGATCTGTTGCTGTGGTATCACCAGGAACAAAATGTTAAAAGCATAAAGGGTTGAGGAGTATTATGTTGCTTTGAATTGCTTCTGAAAAAGTCAGAATAGTGATATGCAATGCCTCTCTTCATAAAGAACTCATGAAATTAACTTTCTAAAACTTCTCTCTTCACTACACTCTAATCAAAAGTGGCTTTAATAGAAAAGACAGTAATTTTGAAAGTACCATATTTATACTTTTACAGAAAAGACATAGGATTCAATGCAGTGTGTGAGCTAGCATAGTCCCCTTTTTTGTTTTTGGAACAATGTTGCTTCCTTGAATCTGCCCTAACACCCACTTACATCACCAACAGGATTATGTGTGCATTCCATTCATCTTATGTACCTGTGTTGTAGAATGAAGGAAAAGGTTCTGCATTTCTGAGCTGCTGCCTTCTTAACAACATGAAATTACGTGCACCAGGAGAATCTCTGCTGACAGATCCAAACACAACTAACATCTAGTACTTTAACACAATGAAAAAGTAGATATGGTCCTTTGCTTGGTAAGGGCTCTTGCAATAAAAACTGTCCCTGTTTTACCAACAAAGCCTATTTTAAATTTACATCATGAAAATGAATAAAGTGCATACTCCTCTACATGTGAGAAACAAAAATACCAAGTTTAGAAATCTCCTACACATCACAGTCAGCATCTCCCCCAAAACTGGGAACAATGTGGTGCTATCAGACTATATTATATATTAATACCCCTTAAAGCATGTAGAAACCAGTCCGAGTCATACCTCTAGCCAACTCCAATACCAAGACTTTTAACACTGCAACAGTGCAGGACATGGTCTGAGCATTTTGGCTGCAGATATAACCTTAACTCTTCGTACTCTTTTTTGAAAGCAGGGAGAATCTGGTATCTCCAAATCATAGATAATGGACACAGCCTAGAAGCTTTTTATAAAGTTTCGGTGCTCCAGCCTCATTGTACAGCTTGAAATAGGAAAGTAGCTAGTCCTAATTCAGACTAAACTCTTTGAAAAAGGGGCTGATATTAATCAAAAGTTTGATTAAAAACAACAGACAACAGTGACACACAATTTACAAGTGCTGTATCAGAGGCCTGAACTGTATCTCTGGCAAAGGACAAATCTGGTAGTTAGTGCCACCTACTCATAATGACAACAGCATCTGTTAAAGCTGTTTGTTTGTGGGATTCTGTGGCTCTTTTTTTTAACATCAATTATTTATTTTCAGTAATTATTGTCAGATTGTGAGAAAATTCCAGAATATAATGTCTGCACACATGTTGTATTTTATTTTTAACGAAAGAACAGGCTATTGTTAGTTTTGTTGCACTGCTCATCAGATTGGTTTTTTAGCAGGCCAAGGACAACTTCTGAAGTTTTCAACAAGTTAGGATGTGCAGCAACAACATTGCTGCAGACACATGACTTCATACAAATGCTTAGATTCCCTGTTAAAGGGAAACATGTTCTGGTGATATCTTAGCTCACAGGTATTCCACAGGCCTTGCAGCTGTTCTTTACAGAAATATGTATGTTAACTCTTCTCTTCTTCTTGTGCACCCTAAACTTGCTGAAGTGAGAAAAAACTTTCTTGCTTCATTCATACCAACCTTTCCTTATACAAACAACGCAAAATTAACATAATTCAATCAAATTTCTGGCTGAGCTTAGATGGCAGGAGAGCACCCTATCTGAATTTCATCTTATTTACTCTGGCAGGGTTGCCAGGGTAAGTTTTATCCCCCAATAGAAACAGGGAATAAGGGGTAAAGAAAACCCCTCTGTAAAACGGCACAGATATATGTAAACAAAACTAAACCAACCTGCTCCTTGTGCTATACCATCTGGAAGACTATCAAAAGCATCACAGAGAATCCTGCTTTTCTAAGGTGCCCCTGTGTTAGACACTGACAAGCACTACCCAACTAATTGCATGATCCTAATGCTACCTGATAGGACAAGCTTCTTTACTAACAGCAAACTCTCAATTTCTTACTGTCAGACTAAGAGAACTGTATATCATACACACACAGCCCTCCCCAGCAGAACTCACACAAATGATGGGATAAGCACTCACAGCCTACTGCCAGCTTCTGCTCTCTCCTGACAGCTATTTACACAGCACTTCCAAAAGCAGAGGTAATAAATATATTTGGAAAGCCCAACTTGCATATTTTGTATGGTCTGCATTATTGATCACCATCCTCTTAGAACAAAGGGGAAGCTGTAAATGACACTGGTAATGAAATGAGCTCCATAAGCACTAATTACCCAGGCAGTTATTTGTTATGACAAATAGCAGTTTTTAAAAAGCACTTTCAGACATGGAGAACAATAAAGCTGACATATTACCTGAAAGCGATTTGTCAGTATGGTTTTGTGTGTCTTTGTCTTCTGGCTACAAAGCAGAAAACAAATATAAAGTCAAAATAAGACAATTTAATTGAACACCAGAATAAGTATTTGACTAATTTAAAATCGGCAGGAGATTACTTAAAAGAATCCCAAGTTACTTGTAAAGTCAGACAGGGAAGATACATATAGTTTTGAGGAATTGCTAACAATCTGCAGTCTTTTCAGGCAGCATTTCCGTGCTCTGGCTCATAAAATTGCCCTGTTGGTTGTATGCACTGAACAACAGCATTTTTATTCATGATATGCTATAGCATTGCATCTTTTGACTAACGCTCTCTTAAACGCCCAGAAGTGATTTAACAATTCATATGGTTTGGTTAAAAAGATTTTTAAAATGTTTTGCAATGTAAAACCCAAGAATTTTGCCTGTAACAAGCAGCAATAAGGGACTGTTTTGTTGATCTAGGCAAAGTGGAGAATTTTTTTTTACAAACTTCTTTACGTATATAGGAAGCTTTTACAGACAACAGGTGGACGTGAATATTTTTGCAGCCGACATCTAACCCTCCTTCTATTTGAAGTTAACATTCCTTCAACGGTGTTTCGTCTGCTAATTAAACATAATGAAATTACTTAGCAGCCTGAGACTGTAACACACGTTATAACATTTCAATTCTACTACTTAGCAACCTCTAAAAACTGGAAGGACAGCCCCTTGATTGTAGAACTGCGGGGAAACTGGAGCTGCCCTTACTTTAACTACGCAGGTGTGTAGCCAGATGAAATAGCTTTCTTCTGTTGAGGATTCAAAGATGAAAGTAGAAGGGGATTTTCCCCTTAGACAGCTGCAATGAAGTGTTGTTGATCTTTTTGTATTGTGTCATTCTTCTGAAACTATAACAGCAGGCTTCTTAATTTTGCAGGTTGTGCATACAAACAAAAGTCAATATATGGGTAACAATATAGTGTAATAAGATACTCTAGTTCTACCTGCTACACCTTCTTTACTAAGAAATCCACTAAAAATAGAATACAGGCAGTTTCAGTTGCTGTGGTGAAGTTGCATACATTCACAATCTAATTATAAAGAAGGTGAACTCTCTCCAAAATATTTACAGACTTTGTTAAGAAAGGAACTATTTGCATACTGTTTTCAGTATTTCTTTACTCCCTGAAAACTGCAAGACCACACATGCAACATCAAAATGTCTGCTCTCTGCTCAAGAGAGATCTAACACTGCACATGCCAGTTGCAACTGAATAAGCCCTGCCATTATCTTCTAGTAGTTTACTTTTCTACCACAACAGCGTCATCTGGACAACACTTTTTAAACACAAACTTGGCCTTCATGGCAACATGCGAGCACCTGAAGTTAAAAAAAATTAAATCTGAAGTTCCTGATAATAGTAATTGTCTCCACTCCCACAAATTCCTTAAAAAGGCAGAATGTTATTACTGAGCCTCAAGGAGCAAATTCTCAGAAGGGTAACTCATTGGGGAGAATGAGGAACTTCCCAGGACAGCTCAGCCTCCCCAGAGATCTACTTCAAAAGAAATAAATAAGCAAATTCAAAACACAAAAACAAACAAACCAACCAAAACAAAACACACACACAAAAAAAAAGAAAAGCAGATACTGTTCACTTAACTGCTGTCCTGACCTTCATTTCCCAAACTTTATCAATTCATTGAAGTTCAAACCTTATTGTGAAAGCCAATGTGCCATAAGCCTAAGTGCCCTTATGTCATTATACGTGCCTTATGAGGCATAAAAAATAAGAGTGGGTAGTACTGTAAAAGGTACAAAGAAAAGCAGCGATACTTACCTGTGCCACACATCTGTTTTCAAAATTCATATTTTTACTGATCAGTCATTATCCAATTTATCAAGTCAGATGCACTCAAGTTTATTCAAGATCAGTTTCTTGTAATGTAATTGCAATAAGACAATGTAATGTTACTGCCAGGGAAATGAAGGCATTAAGCAAGAATATTTTTTGCCCACAATGAAGATCCTCTACAGGTCTAATCAAAGCCATAAACTTATGTACAGTCCGAAGGTACACAGAAAATTTTCCAGCTCTGTGGAACCCTTACCACCCTAATACACTGAATTATCTTTATAGTGATTCTAGGCTGCCAATAAATGCTCTCTTCTTGATGATGGGAAGGAACAGTTACCTCCATCATCTGTGAATATGCATACCAAACCCATGTTTGTTTCTGATGGAATTCAGCTGGGACTCTGGCATTAGGAACTCCTTTTAATTCTTCATCTTGCTGGAAAATGCTCATTCATTTCTCTTCTCCAAGTTGTCTGCTCAACCCAAAGAGAATCAATTTGAAATTCAGCAAATAACATTCACTTGAAAGATGATAACCATGGAGCATGGGAGTCACTCAGCATTGCCCTTCCTATGGCAATGAAAGATTTCACAAAAAGTGGACAGTGCTTCAACTATGGGAAGAGCAGTGTCCCAAAATCAAAGCAAAACAGTCTAATGCCTCCCTAAGGGCAAAATCTAGGATTCCTTACTTCTTCACTTCTCCTCTGTCTGGCTTTATTTTCACCAGAGGGACAGCATGCATGACAAAGCTTTAACTCTTTGCTGGCTCTTCTTCAGAACATCTAAACATTGATCAAAACCTATTTAAACTAAGAAGTACATGTTAATGATAAAATAATCTCTTATTTTGCTCTTCTCCACAAAAGCTCCCTCTTTTGAAGGGAACTCTTGAAAAGAAAGCAAATTTCTGGTCTGTTTTACTTAATAATTTTGTACTCTCCAGATACAGTCTGAAAATATACTTTTTTATTAACATACTTAATTAACAGCAGTAACTTAGTTCACATTCAAATATCATTTTTCTTACCTGTTGGATTAGGCCAGAATCTGATGTAAGGGTCTTGATGTTCACAGATGCAATTTCCAAAGTAACTTGATCTGTTAGGTATTCCTCATCTAAGGCAAAGAGTGCGAAACACTGGTTTTCCACTCAGACGCAAATTTAAATAGCAAGACAATCAAACATCAATTATAGTATAGGTGTCTAACACACAAAATTTAACTCCAGATCATGATCAAACACTGGGAATTGCTAGATTAAAAGCCCAAAATGTTAAATCAGCAGTCTGTAACAATCACGCAGAGCAAGACTGTGAGAAGAAATATAATCCTTGCAGAGATTGTATATTAGAGTAGCAGTTGTTTTCTAAACAAACATCACACTATTTTTAAAGCAAGAGTCATGTTGTTCTTTCAGAAAGCTGACTACAGAATATTAACTGAACCAATACAACAAAGTAGGCTGAAGATGTCACAAGTCACTCTAATTTTTGTTTTGCTTTTCTCATCACACTTAAAATGACAGTTAAAATAAGTACAGCATAAATATTTATCTTTTATTCTGCCCCTTTGTGAACTGGACTCATCCTAGTGATTTCTACTACACAGGAATTTGCTGAAGCACTGAAATAATCCATTTCAAAGTGTGTTTATCAAGAGCCCTGGGAAAAGCACACTGAAAAGCACAGCATTCCCTACTACAGCACAAACTCTATTAACTTTTCGGGCATTACTTCAGCCCTCAAAATGGGACACAAAGGATACATAAACCCTTTGTGAACCTTGTGCACTCTGCATGATTAGTAAGGTCCTCCTCATCAAACTATTTGCAGAATTCCCAAGTCAGGTGCTGACCAACCATTAACACAAGCTTAAAAATGGTTATATTCTACATGTTTTTACACACAAGAACGCTCCACGGGGGTGACTACATTTGTAGCACTAGTATGTTTCCATTTGTTGTTTGTTTAGTGGCAAGATCTCATTGAAGAACTTCTATTATCTTTATGAATCATAACATAACAGCAAGAAGCACTATTTTCTAACTCACTCAAGAAATTGATCTGAACCAAAGAGTTCATCCTTACATTTGCAAGAAAAAGAAAACCAAAAATCATTATTCTCCTCTTTTTCTGGTTTTATAAGACTGTTGAAAGGTATTTCATCCCCAGTAATGTCAGTGTTTATGAGGATCATCATTATTCTTTATGACTGTAGGTCCAGAGACAACAACAAAAAACCCAAAATAAAATAAAGTCTGCCTGAAAATGCAGAGCATGGGTATCAAAACTGTGAAAATAATATGTGTGAAATTTGTTCTACATTTGAGTGGAAATAGAATTATTATTAAATCATGATAAACACTAAGGCGACCTCTGCAAGATAAAAAGTTCCCTCAACTCCATTTTATTTCATAACCAGTAAAAGGTGCCAAGAGCTTTAATAAGTTATGGCTCAAAATGGCCCATTCATTAACTGACAAATAAAAGCAACAGACAGCCCCTGTCACCAGTGTACTGTCTGTTCAAACATTAAATCTGAAACAAACATAATTGCGTGTTATACAGAATCAGACCAGCACATCTGTTACAATTTTTAGTTGACAAACGCATACTTCTAAGTTTGTATTTTTTATAGAAATAACTATGAAAAGCCATTCTCAGTGAAATAATTAAATTCACAGAAATTAACAGAATACTAAGAGGTATCACATTCAACTTTAAAGGGGAAATGTCAAGCTATATTGGTAATTACATCTTCTTACACTTAGTAAGAGGAAGGAAAAATGACAATTAAATATAAACCAAGTGCACTTCCTTTTTACAGAAAGTGCTGACCTTTCTACTTATGCCTTAGCTTTCCTTTTTAAATTAGGTGCATTTAGAATTTGCAATTTTGGATTTTAAACAACCCTGACAAAATTGAAACTTAGGAATTTATCTAATTAATTTTGAGGAGGAGCTAATGTCACAGGTGAAATAAAAAACAGGATGTGGAAAATAATGTTCCAGTGTAATTGCTTTGGTGCTAATAAACAACTCTGAAGGACCAAACCACCTGCCTCCAAATAAACAGAAACTAGTTCATGGTTTCAAATAGTCTTCATCCCACATGATCCTTCCCTGCTGAGCAGCACTTCTGAAGAGTGCTCATTTCCTCTGTCTGGCTTTCTCAAGACCCAGAATAATCTCCAACTCTTCTTTAACCCCAGTGGTATACTGCTCCCACTTCTCAGCACAAGTTTCCATTGTGACAAGCCTGGTTTCCTGTGTCTGTCCCACTGCAGACCTGCTGTGCAGCACAGGATGGAGAACACACTACCTGCAGAGTGCTCCTCAGCCAAGCCCCTGCCAGTTCATTCCCTGGACAAAAGTCAATGGCAAAGCCTGGGATGACAACCAAAAACCCACCCCACATGTCAAGGAAACATAAGGAGGATATTCACACTGTGTAATCCATGTATTTCTCTTCAGAACCTGCACTCCCTCACTCCATTTTCAGCAAGGAGAGGCAGGAACTTGTGCAGAGTGCACAATAATAGGTTCTCCAGTAGATGGTATTAACACCTGCTGAAGGTAAAAGATGGCACAAAGAGTTGACTGGTTATAAGGCTAGGAATGCAGTTAGAGGCAAAAGAGACAAAAGTATTTCTTTGTTGTATTTCTAACAACATGAAGGCACTGGTAGTCCCTTCAAAGTCACCATCTAACATTATGACATCTCTACCATCTGTTGTCTGAACCCTGTCTTTCAATGGCACCACTGTAATTTCCTTTCAGATCAAGAACCCAGGTCTTCTGATGATAGTTTTAAAGTGACTTTTAGATCAAAACTAAACTTGGGAAGGAAATTTCAAAAGTTAGATATGCACACCAAGTGCAAAATTAGATAAGCAAACTGACCTTAAAAATAAAGAGGGCATTACATTTAAAACACAAATATGTAGCAAAAAGTATGAGTACTTTAATCTGTTGGGTAACACCACTGGTTTTATTGCAGCTAGCAACACAGATCAATGATATCTCAATAGACAGAATTCACAATACTTACCTTTAGGTACTCCTGTGTCTTGGACAGGATATTTTTCTGTCTGTCACAAAAAGGCAAGAAACACAGCTGTTTGTTATTTTGAGTGTAATTGTGCTGGGGAAATAGTATTTATATACTCTCTATATGTGGTAATTATGAGTTTGGGTTTTATAAATCTTCTAGCAGCAAGCCTGCTGGGTTTCATTCTCAAGGGAAACAAGAGAGATTTGGGAAGATATCTCTGGGTCGTATCTTATTCTCGGGGACATGGCTGGTGTTTCTCTGCTCTGTTCCAAAACCACAGAGAGATAGTTTTTCTCTATCTAATCAATGAGGAAAGCTGGTCTTATCAGCTCCTCACCTTGGCATTCTGGACACAGAAGCATTCTGGCAAGACACAGAGCGTTTCTTGCAGGCAGCAGGACATTCTTGTACTAAGGCACTGATGGAAGAAAGCAAATGTACTATGATTGTACCATGTACAGGTTACATGGCTGAGGCAAAAGCCTCAGTCTAAACATGCAGCCATCATAAATAAACTATCTTAAGCCTTCTGATATCTGGAGTCAGAGTCTTTAGGCACGGGGGAAAGAACCAAGACAACTGGTAAACCTCGTACAAAACAACAACCACATCTATATATATTCTTTATGTACTTTTGTAAGTGCATAATTATAGTTGTATCTCTCAAGTTGCTACTAGTTGATCTGTTCACCATCAGATACAGCAACACTCTTTTGTGAGAACTGAGATGTTGTTAACACTACTGATTAGCACTTGAAGAAGTACTAGAGATTGCTGCTTTGCTACAGTAGTTTTGAAGCTATTTTTAGTTAAAAAGCAGAGTTTAGGAAAGAAATTTTGTACTGAAGTACCAAGATAATCTCGAAAAGGTAATGCATGCCAGGAACAGGCATAACTGCAAATTCTCTTTTAGCAGATTAGGCTTTTAATAAAATGTTACTGCATTGAAAGAAAAAAATATTTTCCCCTTCTGCTCTAAACTTACATAGCTGATTAAGATGCAATAGGAAACTATTATTACTGAGTTTAAGGAGACAGCTACTGATTCCTGGGCATGACATAACTTATTATTATATCTGAAACTTACCTCCTTCCCTGTGGCCCTCGCCCTTATGTGAAAGCAGGTGTGGCTTTTACAGAAAGCCACATTTTAAAAAGTTTTCACAGAATTTCATATTACTGCCACCTGGGCAGGAGCCTGGGATGTTTGCGATCCCGACACAAGCGGTGCTCGTGTGCCAGCGAGCGCCAGAGGGCGCGGTTTGGTCCCTCCCGAGGCTCTGCCGAGCACCGCTCTTGGATCCTACTTTTCCATTACTTCAATCAGCTAGAGGAAGTAATAATAGCTTAGTACTGTTTTTAAGCCCTAGGTGGGTTTTTTTATCCATCCAAACTATGCAGACAGAAGAACATCAGCACCAATTTTTCTCAGTTGCTGGGACCTTTTTAAATTGAGATGGAACTGCCACAGCCTTTGGAGGTTATCCCATGGACAGCTCTGCTGATAATACCATCCAGTTCAGCTGATGCACCTGTTGGTATTTTTATTTACACTTTGACTGCACAGGTTAGTAAATTGAAGTTTTTTTGTGCAGTCATACAGATAAGCAAAATCTTGTATCTACACTCACAGTGTGAGTTAGAACCCTTGAATGCTTGTTCTCACTGTGGCGTTACATAACCAGAGAGAACTATAATGATTTCAACTGCACTGGACCAGAAATACATACCATTGTTAAGGAAAGAGTGCTTGGATCCGTATCCTCCACTGGCTCTTTTGCTGCATGATCTGCTGGAAAAAAGAAAACTTGATCACTGCATGATAATGAAAGTATTTCTGCCAATTCATATTTTACTTCTTTGTCTGACCAAGATAAAACACAACTATGCAGCCATTACATGCAGTATGTCATATGAAAACATGACAAACTGGAAAATGTCAGAACTACTAGCACAGAGATGAGAAACTACACGTAATAAGGATACCCAACTCCAACTATACAAAAGATAGACTTCAACTAAAATCCTAAACTATCTTTAGTGAAAAAAAAATCACAAAACATGTCAGCAATAACTAATAAAAAATTCAGTAAATTTTCTAAAAGCTAAGTTCTATTTTCCTATGACAGCATTCAATTTTTTCCTCAAAGAAATAATTCAAACAGGAAACGAACACACCCATTACAGCAAAAATTGTCCAGGCAGGTGGGACATGATCAGAGGGGTAGATGGCAAGGGCTGAGCACAGTCTTTGTACAATGAATGTTTTAAAAAGGCAGGGGCCTATGAAATTGCAGTTGAGCATTGTTCACACTGCAAATTAGGAAGCCATATGCAGAAGAGGAAAACAAACTAACTAACTAAACCCCCATGTTCTTGAAACGTGTATTTTTTGGTAAATATGAAATCCCTGCTCCAGAAACACAGTATTAACAAAATGTTATGGATAAAGCCTGCTCTGATAGCAACAGTCAGCACAAACTCTCAAATACAGCGAGGCTGAGAGTCACTGGGACATGGGAAAATGCCATAAGCTGGCATAAGACATTGCTTGAGGTTAGGGCCAAACATAGAGGCTCCTAGTGGGAACTGCAGTGGAAAGCTGCAGAGGAAGTGGGGAAAGAGAAGCCCACCCAGTAAAGGAAAGATTAAAAACAAGGAGGCACTGGGAGCCAAAGAAAGGCTCTAGGGGAGAAGGCCAGTCCAGGCATCCCTAGTCTCACTGTTTTTCCACTCAAAGCCAGTGGCAAAGTATGCACCTTATTGTTAGTTTATTCTGGAGGCCTTTCAGCTCCTCCTTACAGATTCTTAGATGAATTAAAAAAAAAAACAAACCAAAACCAACAAAGCAACCAGCCAAACAAACAAAACAAAACAACCCCCAGAACTTTCTTTTTCCCACGTAAGAGGAGCCTTGAGGCAGGTGAAGGCAGACCCCATAGAACGTCCAAGCCTTGATGAACCCCACTGGCTACTGTAGCTATGGAAAGGGCTCTGTCCCCTATTCTCTGTTACATCTCCATGACACCAACAAGGTACATTTTGACACTGGTAACTCACTTTCCACAATCCAGAGGGAAGCACTGGAAAAACTGGAGAAGCTCAGAGAACACAGGCATTTGAAACAAGGACTTGACAGACCCAAGGGTATTTCTGCAAGAGGTGATGGGGTGCAAGGGTGGTACCTCTCACTCCTGCTTTCTAGGTCTCACACATAAACACAGTCATGGGAATCTACATCTTTCTTGCTTAGCATCCATCCTGAAAAGTATTTTAAAATGTATTTCATTTCCTATACCTCAATTGCTTCATTTAATAGTTCTTTACAAAGAATAGTAATTTCCATTGATTTGTTTAGGTTGCAGAGCACTACCAAGTCCCCAGTTTTTTTGCAAGTGACATGTATGTACATGAATATTTGCACCTAAGATTAAAGACTCCACATATTGGGCTGCAGATGATTCACCAGGGTCTTGTTCACCGCTCACAGTAGGCAGACAATCTGAAAACCATAGACCTAGTATTTTATTGTGAATAAGGCAATTTGAATGTCCTTTCTCTCTTTCCCACATGCATCTGCCCCAACATTCCATAGCTCATGTCATAGAGCTGGACACAGGTGCACAAAGCAGTAGGGAGGAAAGTTCTGTGTTTATCTCAGATGTAAACCATCCACAGTTTTGCTTGCTGAAAGGCCAACAGGAACTGAAGGTATCATCTGACTGACTGTCTGATTACATGGTTACTTTGACAGACAGCTTCATAACAACATTACCTGAGATCCCTCTCAAAATCACTACCACCATACTCGCCCCAACAGGATACAGACACTGGACCACATTTACTTCCCCACACATCTGCAGGGAGCCACAAGCGAGTTGACTCAAATGGACATAAATCAGCACGTGCACATTGACTCGGACATCAATCAGGTTCAGTGGTTGCTCCTGAGGTTCATTTCTGCCATGCAGCACCTGCACACTGCTCAGCAGCTGCCACAGCTCTGCCAGGTCCCATCCAGTATGACCAGTCTGCAAGAAGAGCAGCAGACTTGTACCAATGCCCACCTTTTCCCTCTGTTCAATACTGCTGCTATAATGGTGATGCAGTGCTCTGCACTTACCAGTGCGAACAGTTTTTCTGCTTTTCACCCTTGCATTGGAAGGAAGTTTGAAAACAAGTTTTAGAGACCTCAGGATTTTGACCTTTAAGCAGGAGGGGGTTCACAAAGCACCAAGTAGCAGAGACAGTATTCCCCCCTGTTACAACACAGTCTTGACACCACCAGTAGTGGTCGGCTGTAGTTACATAGTTCAACCATGCACGTGTAAGACCTTTTTCACACCAAGGCCGGGCATGCACATTAATGGTTAAACTTAGCACAACTTAAAAAAGTAATCACTCTAATACTAACGGTGCTCATTGAGATGAACTCTTTGACTAAGCCCAAATAAAAAATGTTGCTTTGACTAGAGGCACATGACTTTCAGATTTGAATAGGAGGAGAAGATATGGTGAATTATACTAGAATATTCAGTACCCTGAAAAGCCCAAGTACATCAGCACTTGTGCATTTTTGTTTACTGTTAATTGCTCAAAACGGTCCCTGTCTGAGAAGATAGGTATGGAAAAATCTGGGATGCTGGCACACCACAGGTGAGGTGCTTAATAGTCATTTGCACCATTACCATTATTATGTAAGTTAATGCGTGTGGACTTCGTAGGCACCCGAGCTCTGGGCTTCTAAGAAAACGTCTTTTAAAAAGGTATTTTGAACATGCTCTTAACTAGCATAGTTAGTAAAGTAACTTACACGCTAAATACTGGAGCAGGCTTGACAAGACAAGTTACACTAAATCACATCAGCAGAGCACATGCTTAAGTATCACCGTACTTAACTGGCTTGTGCGGAGGCGAAAGGGAGCANGCAGGTAGGGCGCTCCCGGCAGGGACGGAGCCAGGCGGGTCCGACCCACCCATGGCCGTCCCGGGCGCGACGGCCGCCGGGGGAGAAAGCGCGTCCGCCGGGAGCCCGCATTTCCCATCGGGAAATGCCGCACTCCCGCGGATACGTCGGGTTAAATCCTCCGTGCGGGAGGTGCGCCCCTGAGTGAAAACGCCGCGTTTCGCTGAGAGCACAGACACGGCGTGCACGTACCGCTCGTCAGGTAGCGCTAGCTCGGATCTAAAAGTGAGCTGCTTCAGCAGTATGGAATCTAGTGCTCGCTCCTCTGCTCTTGCGGACATTTACGAGTGAATCACTCACTGCTGCCGACAGAGAAAGGCGGTCTCCATTAGCGCTCAGGGTGCATCTGCAGGTGGCTCGACGTGTACGGACAGAGTTTACAAACGCAAGTACTGCAGAGCAACAATCATCAGCTGCACTGGTTTCTCACAGATACTTAAAATTCGTCCTCTTATGCTACAGGCACATCCGATACCATGACGAAGTCAAATCTTTGGATGTAATTGCTTTGGAATCCTACTGTCATCTCTGGCAAATTCTCTCACTTACGGTTTAAGATGTAAAGTTTCTTAAATGGGGTCTATGCATGAAATCCCTCTCTAAATAAGAAATATTATGTATTGCTGTTTAGTGTACAATACAAGCAAAAGAAGCCGGCACAACTGAATTTGCCATCATAAAGATCACTTTTGTGAGCCACCTGGCTCATTTATTAAAGAGGTAAATTTACAGACAGATTCTGTTCTGTTACACTGAGACAGCTCTAATTCACCAGCTGGCTTACATTGGCATAACTAAAAGTAGCCTTTGGTCCGTTAAGCATTAAAATGGAGTGCTTTACCATGGATTATTTTTCATCTTCTGTGCATGTTACAAATAATAATTTTTTAAAAGTGATAAGGATTAAATTGCTCTTATTCCCACAATTTAAATTGATGACAGTAGCTGTCATCCTGTTGTCATGAACAAACCATTTCTCACACTGCAGCCTGGAACGGGGCGGGGTGGAGTGCGGGTTGGGGGTGGAAGGCACCACCACACCCATTTTTTTTTGTTGTTTTTAGCTAACAACAGTAAAACTGATGCTTTTCAATTATTTTCTTACTGAATTTCATCCAAGATAAAATTCATCTTATTTCATCTGAGATAAATGGAGGCTCCACCATTGGGTTATCCACACAAACATACATATATCTCTATATATCCTAATCTCCAAGATACAGCTAACAGATCACTAACAGATCATTTCTGCAACTCATGATGTGTAAAAAACAAAGATTTTTTTTTTTTAGGCCTATCATTGGAGTCCAACTGTTCAAGGAGTCAGGTGCCTCTCATTTCTTCCATATTCATATTGAAATTCATCCTCAAAAAATAAGGGCTTACTTTAAAAAGGTAACACCAACTCTAATTAGAAATAAAACTGCTGATTCTGTGTGATTCCCTAGATTTCCTTAGTGGCACAAGGGTTTTGGTGATGGATAATTAGGCTGAGAGCAGAAGAAGTTTAATCTTATCTACACAGAACTGCACAAATGCTATACTAATAATTGGAGTCTCTTTTTTAATTGTGAAGAATGACACAGCCACAGTAGAGCTAAGAATGTTCTAGACTCAAACCTGTCAAATTTATGCTTCAATCAAAAGAATGCCGTGGCTATCCTGAGGACCTCCATGTATGTATTGCCTCTGTGCTTTTCAAAAACTACTGGACTTTACCCAAAAGTAGACACAGTGACTGCAAAAACTTTGGGGAAATATATTTACAATCTACATTAAAATGTATCCATTGATTTCCTTCAAAATATTCCTAGTGTACTATTGTTACACAGATGGCTGTAAACAAGGCTACAAAACACCAGTGCTGGGGGCTAAGTCAGGTTTTACAATCATGGCATTTACTCTTCTCATAATTTACAATCTGAAATCTTCCTACATGAGGATTAAAAAATTATTTCAGTAAACAGTAATAAATATGTTTAGTGGAAAAACACTTGTGCCAGCAGCCAAAACTGGCTAATGTTGTTCAAAATAATGTATTTTAATAAATGTATCTATGAATTAGATTGGCTTTTCAACTCGAAGCAGATTTTTTTCTTAAACTATTTATGGAGAACTGTTTAAAATAATGAAATTTAATAATAGAAATGAATAGTTTAGATAATATTACTGCTTTAAAACTTAGGTTAGTAATCATAATGTAATGGTTTTTCCATAGTACTGAAGGAGGAGACTACAATTACTTACAAGTATAAGTATCTCTAGAGTACTGGTAACAGTACAGATTAAATTGGCTGTTGCATGCCTGTTCTTGTATCATTCTTTAATGAGTGTTGTCAAAATCTTTGTAACTTAGCTAACTGACCAGTGCAGAAAGCCAGCAATTATTTTGGCAAAACTAAATACAACCGTATCATAAAAGCTAAGTCCAGAATGAGATAACTTTAAGCAATGGCATTCCACAGAATGCTGGATTAGTTTTCTTATCAAATTTCTAAACCTAAGTACTATCTGTACCTTATCTTGCTGTAACCCTATAAGCTACTAAATTCAGCATAACTAATCATAATGGGAAGAGTTCAGAATTTTGTAAATATCCACTCAAATGCAGAATTAGTAATTGGAAATAGTTTTCACAAATCAAGTTTATGCAGATCTCTTCTCACTCCTTTCCTCTTGGCCATTAAAAAAAACCCAGCCATATTTGATGAAGTCAGAGGCTTTTCTCAGAGATCTACATACTATCTAGTAATATATACCTGGAGAATTTATAGTTTGAAATAGCAATTAACACAGTCTGATGGGGCTTCGCACCTTCTGAGCACAAGATTGCAGACAAGACCATAGACAATGTATTCCGCTCCAGAAAAATATAACTTCTGTATCCCCACAACAAAAAGAAAAACAAAACCATACACACAAAAACCATACCCCCACAAAAAAAAACCAACAACAACCAAAAAAACCTTAAAGAAAACCAAAACTTTTTCCCAGTTGATCCTCTGTAGCTTTTCCATGTGGAAATAGAGAGATTTGGTTCCAGATCACAAATGCTGCTATAACACAGAGGATCAGTAATATTCCCCATGCCTCGACACAGGTTGCCAATAGTCATGGTAACTGTGGGCCTGCCAGAATCACATGGCAACCTTGTTTATTCTTCCTCATCTCTTTGCTTTCTACATTTCAAATATCTTCACTTAAGGAAGTTCACATTGAGGAAAATACCTCTATGTCAACATAAACTCTTCACCCCTCCTGTATTTCAGGAGATTTAGGAAGAAACCTCCCTGGATTTTTTCTCCCAGTATCTTATAAATGGTTTTTAATTGTCAGCAGCTTCAGACTCCTGCTAGAAAAGTTCTTGAAAATTCTAAGACTGCTTTGGAGTAGGGATAATTAACCAGCAGCTAAAAAGTTAAAACTATTTTCTTTGCCAATAATGATATTGGTGTGCTCTTTTACAGTTCTCTTACAGGAACATCACGATTTTGACATTTAATTGACAGAAACAGCACTATATGGAGAAAATGTAAGAAATGACACATACCTAGACCATTTTATGTACGCCTGTGGGAAATTTGTTTCCCTGGCAGGACTGCACGATATGGAAATGTTCCCACCACTCCAGGCTGTGCTGTGTCCAAGTCAAACACACACCACAGAAACAGTGAAACCTTGCTTTCTCTAGATTGACATGTTGAAACTAAGCCTAATATGACTGATTTCAGGCTGCAGCTTATGCCTCTGCAGGGGCATCAGCACAGGGACCCCTGCCTGGCTGCTTGTTTCCATAAATGTACAATTTAGATGAGATCTGTACCTCATGGTCAGATTTGCTGACAGATAAGCACACACACTGAAAAGAGCAAGTGCACAAATCTCAGGCATTTTTTTAACCAAGATTATGTATTTTCATCACACCCACTGTACTCAGAAGTTTGACTGAGCTAGTAGACTAATTCCTATACTGGCATTCCTTCTTAAAAAAAGTATAGGTACTACAGGAATGACAATAATGCTCTATATATTACTTCTACTCTTCACTCAGATCATGCTGTTATAGACTACACAAAACACTTTGTTAACATCCAGCTGTAACACACACACGTTTCATGTGAAATATGGAAATGAGAAGAGAGGTGTACAGCTAAGATTTGTAGTTAGTTTTTCACCACCTACAAAAACTTCTTAAAAAATGTACTTCCTCCCTGTAGTTTGCTTTTCTTTATTTTTTACTGCATTCTATCTTTCTTGCTTTTTTCCTCATAGTCACTGTGAAAATACTGCTGTATTTTCTTATTAAAAATTTACCTTTTTTTTCCACTACACTGAATTTGACGTATTGTTTTGCCATTTACAGGCCACGCTCCAGAGATAACCCTAGACATCCATAGGTACTTTTCAGAAGATATTTGCACCCATTGCCACAGACTTGAGCATAGGTTGTGGTTTTAAGGCAGACATCAGTAGGTGGGGAACAAGATGTCAGTGAGGCATGACTTGCAGGGAAACATAACTTATATCAGGCCTAATGCCAGCAGGACAGAACAGGGGTGAGGGTGTACAAGCTTTTCACAGCAGAAAGCCTGACAGACCACAGAACTTGTGCCCTGGTACTTGGCTGCTTTCTGTACTTACATCAGGTGGTTTACTGAGAGCTCTTACCCACAGCTGTGCCTTGATGTATCATTTAAACCTAGACTACCACAAGATGTTCCAATGCTCAACAGGCACTGCCCTCCCACTGCTGCTGTTTGCCAGACTGAAACAGAAGTTTGTGACATATTGATTCCTCTGGTTTACTCTCCTAAGTTTAGGAAGGACTCATTCAAAAGTTAACTTGGAAAAATAAACACAGGCAAAAAATAAATAAAGAAAAATAAATAAAGGCAAAAGTTTCAAGGGCAAAAAGTTTCAAAATAAAAATCCACATTTCAGGTTACTGAAATCAAACAGAAAGTTCATGAACTTGACAAAGCAGCTGGGATTTATCAAGTTTCTCCTAACGGGAAATAAGAAGCCACCCTTTTTTACAATGCATTTTCACTTAAATCAGTTCATAATAATCTCTAAGATCCACTTTTACACACTTGATGCCCATAGATCATTATTTCTGTCTACAACCAGAGTCCATAAGCTCAATTCTGGCGAATGAGAGCTGGCTAAAAAGCACCAATGGAGGTAATACAATAAAACTTGCAGGACTTGATCAGTTTCAGGACAGAGGCAAGTTTGTTAATTGCAGATTTGCTGCATCCACTAAAAGACTGTCTCTCTCTTGTACGTCCAGATCTGTGCCTACGCTAGAGAACATGACAGGGTCATGAGGAAGAGGTGACTCTGATGTGCTTTACTTAATTCTTATTTAAGAATAAGAATACTGTTTTTAGTTCCTGTGTTCAAGGCTTTCTTTCCTTGCACATACAAAGACAACACTAGTGCTCGTAAATGAAATACGTGTAACAGCAGTGCATATTATGAAATCACAGATGTTTGTTCCTATGACAACCACACTGAAAAATTAAATATATAGGCCAGACTCTTCATGACCCCAGCAACCTGTAAAGTGATTATCCCTCTCCCCAGTAAGAGCTTGTCCTCAGCCCTTGCTAAAATGTCATAACATCATGGCAAATTTCTTTAAAAGAAAGAGGCTTAGTAGACACTCACAGCTTTATAATATGCTGTTGAGTTTTGATTGCAATTGTAAGACTGCTTCTTCTGCAGGTCTTTCCTGAAACTGATTTCACACAGAAATCCTATATTAGGATTTTTATGTTTGGGGTTTTTTAGACATTTTTATACCACTAGCAAAGTAGCATTCATAGATCTAAATTGACACTAAGACATAAAATAAGATTGAAAATATCCTAGAGTTTAGAAAACTGTGTAAAGCTACATTCAGCTCTGCTGTCTTAGATAATACTTGCATATAAAAGGAATATTTTTATTGCCTCTTAAAATTATCCATTATATATTTTTACAGCCAATTCCTTATCCTTCTAATGTGGCAGTAAAAAGCTGAACCACAACTGACTTCTGGTACAAGCATTTCAGAGGTGAAGAAATAAAGTACCCTCTGTAACTAACATAAAGTGTTCTGAACTGAAAACTCAGTGAACACGATGACTTAAAAATATGATAGTTTACTTCTAACTTTTAGGGTCTTTTATGTAGCCCAAGTGTGTGACAGTGCTTCATTCTTCGAAGGTTTTAGGGCTTTTCTAAATACTTGTGATAGAAACTTTTTTCTAGAATCAAAGGTACAAAATGTAAACAAATACAATGAATTCACCTTAATCTGCTGAACAGAAACAGTTTCTTTGTGAGAAGTACAAACCACTTGTGATAAAGTATGGAGTACTGATACTGAGAGCAAACTATGGCAATGTAAACATTAACATTAGCTATTCTGCTAATTTCTTCTCAAATATCTAGCTAATGTATTGCTCCACTGATGCTGGAAGTAGAAATAGGTTCTCATTTAGTCATCTCTTCCCAAATTATAGTTGTACTGCCTGTACTCCAGAGAGGAAAGAAAGGAGCATTTACATCATCTCTCTGAACCAGACTAACTACTGCCTACTTCATCTTGTGGTCTCTGTAATTCCTAGACACCATCCGTTTGAGACATTTTCAGCAATGCAAAAATCTGTGACATACTGGCCCCTTAAGGACAAATGTAAAGGAAAGCTAATTTTAATTAATTTGTAAGTAAATAACAAAGGTCAATCTTAAAACTTTTAAGCTCTCTGACATAGTTACCCTAGACTTAAAGCTTGTCTCCACACTCCAGTAAAGGGGTATTCTCCAAATGGAAGGGTGTAAGAAGAACCAGAGTTAGTGTCTGAATCAAAAATAAAATCCTGATTTCAGCAACCCTGCACATTAAATCAGTGCAACACTCAAGTTTTTCACAGAAATGTGACTTCTAGCAATTCTGGAAATGAATTAAAGATAAACATTTAACTGTTGGGAGCAAAAGATTTGTTCTGAGCTGCCCCACAGTGGGGCAGGGGGTCCTGTGGCCCTGCCCAACTCACCCACATAGCGCTGGGGCAGCAGCTGGGTTATACTGGAGTGCACTGGGATATAGTGGGCCAGACTGGTTTATACAGGTCTGGACTGGGTTGTACAGGTTGGACCAGTATTGTTGTGGCCCAACGGCAAAACAGGACTTTCTGACTCTAGTATTAGAAGGTTTAATATGATTTATTAAGATGACTCCATTGTTCAGAAGGCTTGGGTTATTACGTGTTTAGGTACAGAGCTTAGATGCTTCCTTCTTTATGCTCAGTACAAGAATGCTAAAATACTTACNAACAGGACTTTCTGACTCTAGTATTAGAAGGTTTAATATGATTTATTAAGATGACTCCATTGTTCAGAAGGCTTGGGTTATTACGTGTTTAGGTACAGAGCTTAGATGCTTCCTTCTTTATGCTCAGTACAAGAATGCTAAAATACTTACAATTCACTAATAACAGTTCTCCACATCATTAGTTAAAAAAACCCCCCTACATCCCCGATATTAAGAGACAGAGTAGGAAAACACCACCTGTATCCTTGAAAACACAGCTCAGAAATATGTTTATAGAATTCTGTACTGAGACCGTGAACTTTCCCCTAAAAAAGAAAAACTTCAACAGACTTACACCCGAGAAACTCGTAAAATGTCAAAACGACAGACCAGGTTTAGACTGGGATCACAGGGAGATATGCTGGGACATACTTGGTTTGCTCAGTCCAGAGAAGAGGAGGGTGAGGGAAGACCTCATTGTGATCTTCAGCATCCCCACAAAGGGAAGTGGAGGGGCAGATATCCATCTCTTCACTCTCACGACCAGTGACAGGACCTGAGGGAATGGCCTGAAGCTGAGTCAGGGGAGGATTAGGTTGGATATCAGGACAAGATTCTTCACCCAGAGGGTGATTGGGCACTGGAACAGGGAAGTGGGCACAGCACCAAGGTTGACAGAGCTCAAGAACTGTTTGGACAGCGCTCTCGGGCGCGTGGCGTTACTCTCGGGGAAGGTGCTGTGCAGCGCTGGGAGCTGGACTTGACGATCCTTGTGGATCCCTTCCAACTCGGGGTATTCTGTGGTACTGCGCTAAACCGGTTGGTACCGGCCTGGACCCCGCTATACCGGAATGGACTGCCCTATACCGGCCTGGACTCGCTTTAGGCTGG
>VXAX01004977.1:738675-1101040 GCA_013399835.1 Leptocoma aspasia
GTCGTAGGGCAGCTCTGGGCCGTGTCATGTGTGAGCTCCCCGCGGAGAAGTCGGGGGATCTCTTGTTGGAGTCTGTAGCCCACGTCCTTCCCCTTCCCCACCCTGCGGCTGGCACTTGCCGGGATCCAGCCCGGGGCCGGTGGCGCCGGTCTGCGGGGAGAGGTTGGTCGACCTGGGAGCCACGGGTAGCATCGGTCAGTGGGGTGTGTTGAGGATCTCTGGGTTAGGTCGTGCCCGTGGCTTCAGGCAGAAAGTTCGGTGCCCTGATGAAGTCTGCGAGAAGCCATATGTTCCAATGGTGGTGCCAGTGCCCGAGCTTGGCTTGTGCATTGATCGTGTCTGTTTGCCCACATTATAGGCAAGGATGAGAACACTCCTTCCTTCTGTAAACTGCCTTCCCAGCTTTGGGAGGACATGTGTCTGTAGTTAGGAGCTCGCTGTTCATCCACCGAGTGACCGTGACTGAAGTGATAGCTGGTGTCAAGTAGGAGAGGCTTTCATCTTGGGCCAAAGACGGTGGAGTGAGTTTATGGAGGAATACACCGTCCACGTGGAGCAAAGCTTGTCCTCGGGATTATTATTTTTCTTATCTTTTCTAAATTTCCGTGTATAATATGCTATACTGTAAGTGGCCGCCCAAGGTGGTGATGACAGTAGCACAGATAGCTTTTATTGCAGCTTTTTTTGTTGTAAGTTGGGGCTGTCTCTGATTAACATTATTTTAGTAACTATTTTAGCATAACTAAATGCTAATTCAAATGGAGTTCTTAAAGAAGCACTTAATAACATGGCATGGGGTTTCTTGTGATGCTTGGCAGAGAGATTGGTTGTTGCTGTTTCATAAAATTGTTAGCATATTGTGTTCAGAGTTCGGCTTGTGCAGGGAAAGATAAAGTAACCAATAGTTCTTGGAGTCATGTTACCTAAGGCTGTTCTCTCATTCTGCAGCCATGGCAAAGTAAAACATCTGAGGAACAAAACCAGGTGTCCCAGGTGGTCTTCTAATAGTTAAAGCAATTAAAGTACAACAGCCTGATTACACTAATAAGGTTGTTTATATGAATAGGTTGCTTATTATTATATGCATTTATTCAGCCTTTTTTCCTTAATATTAAAGTACTGACTGTGTTTTTCTTTCTAGATTTCATAAGGAGAAATTCATGCAGGTTGGACATTGACCTTTTCTTCTGAAAGGTTGATTTATCTTGGAGAAGATAAGTTAAAAGCTTCACTTCTCCAGTATAGCTCGGATACCCGTTTAAGAACTAAACTAGGTTTGACAATACATGGAAGTACTTTGATAAGCATATTGGAAATGTAGAAAAAATGGCAGCTACACAATGTCAAATGACTTCTTGAACACAAATGATAGTAGGCTAATGCTTTCAGAGTTTATTTAGAGCTTAAAGTGATTAACAGATGAAAAGAAACCATGATACTTGTCCATTGTAATAGAAGTGTGATAACTTACAGTACAGTTTGACTTTATATTTGTGGACTAAATCAGCTACTATAGTTCAATTTAAAAAAGGCAAAGTACCGATTGTATGAATAACAAAGTAGGTCTTGGAATATGTAGTTTTAGCTGTGTAGTACACTGTTTTATTTTTATGTCCCCAATTTGAAAAAACAAATTCATTGGAAGATCCAGATGTTGACAAAAATGAAATTATTTTCTGCATGTTCTTGGAGTGTTCCATCATAAGTGAGAGTACTGAAGCCTGCACTTAGGCTAATTTAAAAAACCTCTGACTGGGGTACTTGAAAGCAGTGCTGCTGTTGCATCACTGTGCTGTGAACTGACTCCACTGCTGTGCAGTATTAGTGTTTCATATATGCTGTTAAAGTATTTTATAATTTGTGGTTTGGTACAGATACAGCTTAGTTTAATTTTAGAGTATGCTTTCCAAGGAAGCATTGATTTTGCTATTTTATGTATACAGGGAGCTAACCGTTCCAGTTCTGAAAAAGCTGTGATAAAAAAAAATGGAAAAGTTAGTTTGCTTGCTCTGATACTTTGAATTAATTCTTCTCTTCATAATTTCCTAGATCAGCTCTAGTTTTTGAGGACGATTAATTTCTGAAACTTCACTGATCTAGGTAAACTGTATTGCATTTTCAGGGATGCTCTTAAAATTGAGGTTTTAGTTAAGTAAAACGGCTGCAGCTTTTTATTTTTCCATGAGGATTTGACATTGAGTGTAACTATTGCTTTTATCTGGGACATTTTTCCCCTGAAAAAGCATTTTCCATTTTGCGTAGATGGTAAAATTATTTTTGTAAGCAGTGGATAGCCTTATGAGCTGGGCATCAAAATAGTTTCCTACTCTTTATTTTCTCAGTCCAAAAAAACTTTCTTGGATAATGCTATTTATACAGTTCAGTAATATTTGAGCAAAATGTTTAGAGGTATCTTTTTGCCTTTTTATATTATAATGAAATGTGACTCTGTTTTCTTCGTGGTATGGTGTTACCTGTAAGGGCTGCACCTTTACAGATTTCTGCCTGTGTGTGATGAATAAGAAAATTTGAAATTTTAAATGAAATTATTATAGATTAAAGTGCATGGGGGTTTTATTTCTGTAAGCATCATTAATAAAAAGTTTTTTTCTTCTGGCTTTGAAATTGGCAGTCATGTGGGCTGTGAAAAACCTGTAATTACACATTGGCTCTTGGACAGTTGTTTGCCCAGGTTTAAAGTCAGATAACATTAACAAGGCAAGCATAACAGCAGGAAAAAAATTCAGTTAAAGTAACTTCCCTTAAATTAGTTTTACTTCACGCCATTATCTGGTCTACAGAATTGTGACAGCTATTTAGTGCCTCAGGAAAAGTAGGATCTACATAACGTGAATTTTCCACTTAAGTGCTTTATTGCCATATCCTCACCTCTTTATTATCACAGAGAATTGGGGGAAATCCATTTTCCAGGCCTCCTTTATGCCTCATAAAGGAGCATAAGCCTACAATTTGTTTTCTAGTGGCTCTTTTACATCAGGCTTGGTTATATAAGGGTATCTGTTCTGTAAAGTACAGGAGTGATTTATCATGCATAAAAGAGATTAGATGATTTCATAATCTCATCTATGTGAAATATGTGGAGGAAAAAAAAGCCACAAAATATTTTTTGTCTCCTTTTCCACGTAACATTTTAATAGTTAGAAGTTCTTCTAATCCCATGCAAGATATAGGATGTGTGGGCATTTCTGTTTTAAATAATTTCTAGGCCGTATTGGATGCCAGTGAATTTCCTGTCTGCTGAAGAAGAACAGAAGCAGTGAGCACCAGTGTTTGGTGCCATTCCCTTTCAAACGTCTGAAGCCTTCAGACATGTTTGTAGTAGTTCGAGAAGCTATGCCTAAGAGAGTTAGTTTAGATTTATTGAAATTTATTATATAACTGTTCATAGAACCACACTTTCAGTATTTCCACCTTTCAATAAGACACTGCCAGGGTCTCAGCAAGAGTGTTGCCGTAGCCTAGTCTGCGATGTTAGTTGGAGCTGTCCTCTCTGCTGCATGCACAGTCCAGCCTTCCCTTTCTGTCTTGGCAGTAGAACTTCTGCACTTGTGGTGTGTGCTGCTTTTCATAGAGGTTGTCTTAACCTAGTGCAGTAACAGTACAGCTTGCTGTCCTGGCACGAGAAGAAGGATGAGACCTGGAAAAGTCATACTCAGTTTCCTGATAGATTCACAGCATTGCAATATCGATCCCTGTGCCTGGTTTTCCTTGTATTTATTTGTTGAATTTATTTGTGAAATTGCAAACTTCTTGGGCACAGAAGAACCTACACGCCTTTTCCCCATGCCTCTAAGGAAACTAGATGGAGCATTTTCACACTTTGAGAAGAAATATGAAAATAAGATGACAGTGTGTGATTGTAGGGTTTTTTTAGGCAATTCGACTTGTGTGAGCATTTGGTAGGAGAGCAGCTGATATGCAACTTTGCTAATATACCACGTGTTTGTAATTTGGAAAATCTTCTTGCTCGTTCTTCAGAAAGTTCTATATGCTGAAAGTGTCAACAAATTTGAGGGGTGAAATTGTTAATCTTGCTAACATTGATTTAGCAATGCATTTGGAGGTGGGCTTGAGCTCAAAGTGCTACAGTTTTACTTTGAGTTTGAGGTATGTTACAGAGTATTTTGTGATGAGAAATATTTGCTATGGAAGTGCATTTCACTAGTATTTCTTTCAATTGCCATCTTTTTCTCTTTAAAACATTTTTCTGCAGTTAATATTCTATTTCTATATTAAAAATAAATGTATATGTATTTTTTCAATAGCTCACAGGAGTCCTAGATGATTGTTTATGTGACATAGAAAGCATCGATGACTTCAATACTTTCAAGATCTTTCCCAAAATACAGAAACTGCAAGAACGTGATTACTTCAGATATTACAAGGTACACTTAGAATGGTATTCTCCTGAATAATTTAAATAAAATGCAGTAAATATAGGAGGGATTGCCTATCAACTCAACTTGCCAGTGTTAAGCTCCCTATTAGAAGCCCACAGCTCTTTAATTTGGTTGAAGCAGGTTTTCGGTCCCTGACAGTTATGTTGGTAATAAGTCATGTTTGTATGTTCATCCTGGAGTCAGTGACAGTAAATCATGACTGCTTTCATTCAATTGATAAGTGGTAATTTTAAAGATAGTGCCTTTGTACTGCTGCATCTGGATAAGGATCATATTTTAGCAATTTTATGACAGCATGCAGTGCTTATCTTCTAAGAAATGTGTGTAATTTGAAATGGAAATATTGCCGTGATTTACTTTTCTAATAAGTTGCTGTCTTATTTCTGATTTTAGTGTTTCTTATTCTTTTGAAAAATAGGTAAAATTGTTCCTTTTTCAAGTAGTATGTAATATCACTTTTTATTACTTGAAGCCTTTTTTTCCTCTGTATTACTATCTGATGTGAAATGAAGTATTGAAGCCTGATACTTCTGTTTTCAGATGTGCTTAACTTGAAAGTGAAGTTGCATTTTGACTGAGCTAATCAGGTGGCTGCTTGCCACCGGAAAGAGGGGCTCACACTCCTCTAGGGCAGCATCCTGCCCCTTTGCTGCTTTTACCTCTCAGTTAGACCAATGCATCTCTTTAACCTGGTAGATATTTAGCTTGGGTGTTTTGGTTTGTAATTTGGTAGGGGGTTTTGTTGGTAAGGTTTTGTTGATTTCGTTGGGGTTTTTTTGTTGGTTTTGGGGTTTTCTCTCCTCAGGATGTAAAAAGTCATCTAGCCGATCTGGAATGAGACAGATGTTGAACTCGCACAGTCTGGGGTTATGAGTGTGCAGAAGGAGAAGAAAGCACTTGACTCTTCCCTTTCTAGCTTGAGCAAGCAGTAGTGTACCTTCGACTGCACCTTGAATCTCCTGCTACATGATATAGTTCTAAATTCGCTTCTCAGGAGAAACGGGATATGTGCAACTTCAGTACTAATACATCCCATAGTAGTGGTAATGAGATTCTCCAGAGGCAGCAGAAAGATACAAAATAAAGTACGTGAAGATGAGGAGCAACAGGTATATGAAACTTCATACAACAGCAATTTCATCTTGCAAATTTAGAACTCATGTTCATTTCAACAGCAGTTCTGCAGATCATACTCTAAAAGTGTGTTGCAATCCTGCCTCATCTTTTATACTGATCTTCCTAATAGATGGGCAGTTCCAGGGGCCTGTGTGCAGTCCACCCAGCACCATACTTCACTTAGTACTTCCAGTGGTGGCAGGGAAGAATTTGTGTTGAACAAGCAAGCAAACTGAGTAAGTCAGTCAGAACATTCTTCACCCTTTCCTGTTTCAATAAGCAATGGCTTTTTTGATATCCCTGTCCAGAATGATGGAAGTGATTTTAAGCACATAAATGGATGTGGAAATTGTGAAGGTAGGTGTTGTGGTTTAGGAATGGTACTCCCCACCAGACCACGCAACACTCACTCTTGTTCCCCTGTTTTCCTGTCCATGCTAAGTCAGGATGGAGATGAGAATTGGAGGCACAAAAGGTAAAGATCATGGGCTGAGATAAGAAAAGTTTTCTGGAAACAGCAATGAGATACGAAAATGAACAGTAACAGCAATAGTACTAATGACAGAGGGCATAAGAAAGGAAGTGATTCACATGGAGGGGAAAACAATAATAGACAATGTCAGATGACTCCCTCTGCCACGTTTTCTTGACTGGGAAGAACCCCTTCTCCCTGGAAGAAAGTCCTTTTCCCCTGTCCCTGGCAATGATGTGAGGAGGTATAGCAGAACTCAAACCTTAATAGTGAATGGATGAGGTAGTTTTTATTTAAAGGCCAGAGAAAACTTCATAAACTATTGCAGAAATTGTGCTAGGTGGTTTCTAAATAGGAGAACACTTCCCAATGAAAGAAACAAAGAAATAAACATTTGTGTCTCTAGTTTTATACATCAAAATACACAAACTGTAGAAACCTCATTATCAAGAAGCTGTCTTTTAATTGGTGAAAGGACTGAATATTACTCAGAGTGATAACAATGAAATCCAATACCTCATACTCTGAAGAAGATCAGATGTTCTGTGTACACAGTACATGACTGGTTTGATAAAGGTACAAGTGCAATACAACCTCAGTTTGTGTGTGTGCTGGTTTTCAGTCATTGTGTGTGCTCTTCAGTCATTCTGGGACTGGTACATCTTGATTTGCATGTGTTCTTTCTGAATTAATCTGCAGTTTAGGCAGCAGTATTCTTTTATTTACAGCATTCCTCTGCGTACAAACAGTAGCTGCCTAGTTACTTATATCTTCCTCGGTGTGTAAGCATATTTTATTGTGAGAGTTTACTTTGAAGAAGGTTGTAATTTAACTATGTTGGCTGGTCTTTTTTGATAGAAATTGGTGGGTGGCGAAAGTTTTATATAATAGGACTTACTGTGAAGGTGATGTAGAATGTAAAACTACTTTGTGCTTTATTGAAAAAGATATGAAAGAACAAGTATAAAAAATAATTTTCCATTATTTTTTTCTAGGAATGGTGCTTGTGCTTTGAATAGAGGAAATGGGGGGAAGCAACCTAAAAATCTCTGCTTTTATTGTATCTGTGCTAGCAAGGTTTGAGCTGTAATGAGAAGATATTTGTCATCACTTCTAAGAAGTCGTACCATCTGCTAAATGTCTTCCCAGGGTTTTTTTGACTGAGGAATATTTTTAACATTTTAAAATAATAATCTGGTTTTAGTTTGATTTTGAAATCCAAAATCATCCAAGTACTTATTTGAATTAGTAACTTTCAATTTAATAGTGAGAGATTTAATTTTTGCTTTAATATACTATGTGTTTGTGTTTATTCACTGGAGACTGTTATCATTAACAGTTTTACCTTCATGCACAAACCTTCATGTTATGTAGTTAGAGAGACTAAATAAAAGAAATCAAATGACAGAGCAAACTCCCCCAAAGCCCCCTAGACTTAAAGTACTTAATATAACACTTTTTTCCTTGTATCCTCTCCTTTAATTTAAAGGATTTCCTGATACTGGGAGCTTTCTTCTACAGTTGCCTTATGTAAGTGTGGATTCTAAACTTCTGTTTTTGTATGTTTAGGTCAACCTGAAGAGACCATGCCCATTTTGGGCTGACGATGGCCATTGTTCTATCAAAGATTGTCATGTAGAGCCTTGTCCTGAGGTATGGATCAAATAATATATAACAGAAAACGTTAGTTTTTCAAAAAACAAGTTTGTTTTGATCTCTATAGGAGTGATCCCATATTTGTAAATTTTAATCAAGCATAAACACTTTTCTGAGCAGTGTAAAAGCTGTGATTTTTTTTTTTTAAGAGCAAAATACCTGTTGGAATTAAGGCTGGGAGCTCTAATAAAGTAAGTACTCCTTTATTTTTGAAGTTCTTTCTGAATTCTTTTTAAATCTCAGCTATTTATAACAGCTATGTGACTTTTTAGTACAAACCTTCAGCATTTGCATACAGATGAAATAGTTGAGATAACTGATCAATTCCTGTATGTGGCTTTACCTTTTTACCTTTATGTATAGTAGTGTTTCTGACATAGCTGGTAGTCTTGTGTCATTTTGACTCTGTTGTTGCTGGAAAGCTGGTGGAGACTGAATCAATGAATGACAAGGGACAGCAGTGCATGGCCACAGAATGCCTGATGCAGAATTGTTGCTTCATTTGAGTGCAGGCCACCTTTTAAAAAGCTATAGGCTAAGATGCACAGAGGCAGTAGCAGTGCAATCTTTTTTAACAATCATAATTAATCACAACATCTAATATTAAAAGAACCCAAATGATTGCATGGAGTTCTGTTATGCCTTCTTTTCAAGAGGACATTTGGTCATTAATCTAAAGACAGTTTAGGCCAAAGTGGCCAGTGCAAACTTAAGCTGTCTGTCTGTGTTGTTGGCTTTTGCTTGCATCTCTCCAAGCCATCTTCCCTAGATCACCAAGTGATCTTAGCAAAGCCAAAAAAGTTGAGAGGCTATATATGCCTAGGAAAAGAGGTCAGAGCAGAAAGACTACCAATACATCCCAAACACAGTGCACAAGAATGAGGGTTTTAGCAGTTGATGGGATAATGGTGCCCAAATGAGAGATCTTCCCATTGAGTGCCTTGACTGTGTTGTAGACACTTTTACTTCTTGATTAACTGTCATATCTCCATCCTCCCCAGTGCTTTCTACCTCACTGGGCAGACTGAGTGTAGTTCACCATATCATAAAGGACTTATGGAAAGGACTGTTTGCATTAGGTTTAGATCTCATGCCAAGCAACATTATCAGAGATAGCTGAGATGAATACTTCATTGTGAATTGATGACTTGTGTGCTGCTGTCTGGAACAGAGCAGGCAAGTCTGTCCAAGCTTTAGTTCAAGAGGAAGTCTTTTTTTTTTAATACATATGTTGTTAACTCTGAAGTAAAGACTGCCTCTTCATTTAAAGGTGCTTGGTAATCAGAGAAGAAAAATCTTTCTCACTGACATAACCTAGATGTCAGTCATTCACCATTCCAGCACAAGCAGCAGTAGTTCTGAAAAGCTGACACTATCTCTGGGCAGCAGATCTTGATAAACAGATAAATAATCTGTTGCCAGTTCTTTTTTTTTTGTTGACTCCTTTATCTTCCAAGCTTGATTGTATAGAAAATAACTCCTGGAATGCTATAATGCCTCCTAAAGAGAGGGACTGTAAGACTTTAAACACTGTTTCAGAAAGGATTCTTTCTGAATTTTGAGCTTCCTGATAGATTAATCTTGAGAGCCATAAATAAGTTGTTAAATAGTAACTAAAGACTATGCAGTTCTTTCAATACTTCACATGAGCATATCAAATTGGATTTAGAAAGTGAAAAATCTGATGCCTTTTGCTTTCACCACAACAAAGAAAGTGGAATAAATTCTTTGGGACGCTGTCGTTTGCTGTATGTTCACTGCAGTGGTTTCCTTTGAGTTGCCTTGCAGGTTGTTGAAACCAGCTACAGTACTGAAAGTTAGGCAATTCTGTACCTTTAATCTGTAGTAGAAGACACTAATACTTGCTGCTTCTCTGTTAAAGAAGCAAATAATTCTGGGTGAAAATTGTCATCAGAACAGACATCAATCTTACCCACGCCATTTTCTTACTTCTTATGGTTCAGTTAAATGATCTTTCGTAGAGCCAATTAAAAATCAACAATCTCATTTAATATCCCTTTTAAGGAAATATCAAATTCATTTTAGTCTGAATGTTTTGTTTCAAGGGCTGTGCAAGTCCTGTGCCTGTGCTAATTTCCCATTTGGGGAAGTCTTGCACCTTATAGCTTATCCATAAAGTACTGGGTTAAAAAAAAGGGGTGTTTTTTTCCCCGAGACCACGTACAGTGTCCTCATAGTTTCTCTCTTCATCCTGAGAGTCAATCTTGGAAAGCTGAAAATAATCAAAGGCATCTTTTTAATAATGAGAGTTATAATCTCTTGAATAGATAGACTCACGGTACCTGTGGAGAGGTTTTCTGTGGCTTCTGTCCAGTTTCCCATTACCTTTCTCTCCTAATGTGGAGGAGCTTGTAAATTCACAGCTTTATTTAGGTTTTTGTGGGGGATTTTTTTTGTTTGCTGAACAGTGAAGAGAACAATTCTTTTGAATGCTCATCTAGCTGCAAAGACCAAGGTTACACTTGTATAGCTTCCCCATAGGAGTGCAGTTAGCAATAGAGAATGTCTTTTTAATTCTTGACACCACCATAAGCCTTTTGAAATAGTGCTGTAGAGGCACACAGTAATTTCCTTTTCTATAGTTCTGTTGCATCTGAGTGGTGAATGCATATTTTGTGGCTAGACATTAAAGCTGTGTTAATCTTTGAAGCAAGGGACAGGATACAGTTTCTCCAGGTTACAACATTCAACTTTGTAATTTACTTCCTGCCTTTCTCTTTTCTGGTTCTTTTTCCAGTAACTGGCCTTAGGAGATCCTGGTTGGCAAAACCAGATATTTTGTCCTGATCTTGTCAGGGGTCACAGAGTACTGATCCAACAACTGTTGCTATTAAACACTGGAGAATAGAAAAGGCTGGAAACATTTTTTGAGACCTGACTGTTCATTTTGTTAGAAACTTTAAATTTAGGATTCTAATCTTGTCAGTAACCATTTTTCACTTCAGGGTAGGGATTGGTTTGCAACTCTAGACATGCAGAATGTTTACTTCAGTGTGTTATTTCATCAGCAGTATCTGTTTCAGTCTAGGTTAAGGCCATTCCTTGTTCCTATTTTTCCATTTAACATCCATACAATACTAAAGAATGATGTCCCATGCCTGTCAAATCCAAGAAAATTGAGTGAGAAGTTCTTTCTAGAGTAAATATTTATGGGCAAGGCCCCTAACAAGATTTAAATTATTTGTTTTTTCTAGTCTCCTTCACTTCTTAGGTCTTCTGCTGTTTTTCCTTGTGTTGGTTCAGGCAAATGCATTTTTAAAAAGCAAATAATTTTGCTTACTCATCTGAACAGTTTTAATTAAATTTCTTTCTTTTCGTGATACATATTGTGGTGGTACTTTGCCTCTGGCATCTTGACCACAAAGCTGTCCTCAGAAATGAATTACTCCTTCTTTTAAAATTTGTAATTTATTTGTTTTATAAATTGACCTAAGGTTTACCCTGGAAAAAACATACATACCTCCCATACCCCCCCCCATCCAAAAAGCCCCAAAGGGAGGAAATTGAGTTTATCTTTTAAGACAGCACTGTTACTACCTTTTATGTTCTTAAACTTAGGAAAACTTTTTGAGCTTTGAGTTGAGGGAGTTAAATTCCCTGCTTAGGTAGTCATAGTATTATAGAATAGTGGAATATAATCTTTAATTCTTCAAACGTTTTCCTTAGACGTGTTCCAGAAGTAAGTATTTTAGTGGACTACTTTTAAAAAAATACTTCAGAATCAAAGTTCAGCTTATATATTTCCATTCTGACTTTAAAATAAGCAAAATTTGAGTTCAGCTGAAAAAGCTTGTCTTCCAGACCTGTGTGCATCCGAAGCAGACTGATGAATTGGATTAAAGGAAACATGAGGGGGAAATGGCCAAAACAAATAAATATACCTACTGAAATGAAATGAAACTTGGGATATGATTATGCTTGCAAAAACAAAAGTGTGTTTATAGGTATGATGCTGTTTGTCTTTCAAGGTCCTTTTATGACACTGTAAATAAGTATCTGAAACGCTCCATGTAGGGTGTTTCATAACAAAAGAACTCAATTTAATCAAAAGGGAAAACAAAATTTTGACATCTTTAGCTGTATTCAGCCTGATGAACTTAAGTGGGGAAAAAAAAATCAAAGTAAGAAATGTTCCAGTACCATATACTGCTTCTAGAATAAGAGGATTTTCCATAATACTAGGGAAATCACTGCTAAACTTAGAAATACCTTTCACAACACCCGTTCTTGAGGATTTCAGTAATTCATTTGCATATTAAATATGACTTTTTTTACAGTATTCAAAAGCAGCAAATAATTCCAAAGAATTGGAAGACTGTGAGCAAGCTAACAAGCTGGGAGCAGTTAACAGTACCTTAAGGTATGCTGTGATTTACATCAACAGTACAAAAATAGTAAGAAAGGAACATTTTATTTTCTCTGTCTGATGTGCTGGTTTTTGTTCTTCATTCTTCCCATAACCCATTAGAAAGTAAATGGGAAATTATGCAAGAACATCTGAAGGCAAAGGTATTAAATGATGAGTAGATTTTTTTTTTTTGTTTAAAGTATGCTTTGATACTACTTAAAAGAGGTATCTTAACAGCATCAAGAGTCAGAAGAGACTTGCAAATAAAACCACCTTTTCTCTATTCTTTGTTCTCAATAACTGTCCTGGATTAAGAGGTTTGGTCCTGCTTTGTCCCACTGTTGCACTGATGTGCCTATTTGTGATCATTCAGTGAACCAGATCAGGGAGTTGGGTTACTTTTGTTGTTGACAAAGTTATTTTTAGCTTGGATCAATTCTCTGATCTTGCTTATTGCATGGCACTGTCAAAGTTGGGTGGGAGGAATTCTTCAGGATGGTGTTGCCCCTGGGTACAAAAGTCTGTGGAACAGCATCTAGAAAACAGCACTCTACTGGATTCCGCACTTTTGAAAAATAGAAATAGAAAAATCAATTCTTCACTGTTAATGGAGGGATACGGTGTCTTTGCCCACAAATTTTTGCAATTCTACCTGGTAAAGATGTTGAAACTCTTTCTTGTGCCACGAAAAAATGGCTGTTTCTGCCTGGTGTGTGGTGTTTTAGGGGAAGTAAGAAACTATTAATTCTGTACAATTTCTGTAAGGCAGAAGAATGTGAGACTGTAAATGGGGAGCTAGAGAAAATGCCTTTATGAGAGTAGGATAGATGATTAAAGACGGGAGAGGGCAGGTAATGGATCCTGCAAGTGGGAGATGAGTTTGTGCTTTGCAGGAAAATCTCCCTGTTCTCTACCTAACAGTGCATTATCCTCTTGGTTTTGTTTTCCTTTATATTTCTTGTGGTTATCAAATCTTGTCTATGGATAATTACCAGAGAATTTCCTCACCTAATGCCAAGTATAATGTCTCCTATTGTGATTTGGCAGAAGGTTAGAAATGTATCTTGTAGAATGGCCTCTGTTCGTAGAGTTGAGCTAATTTGATCAAATGGAATGGGTTGTTTTTGTTATTTCAAGGTGCTTCTCTGCACCCTGGAGCAGAGTTCCCAATCTTAACTTTGCTTACATTTTGCTGTCAGTAGTGTGGCATCAGTAGTTCTGTGCTGCACACAGCCACAGAAGAAATGTTTTGGCACTGCTTGTGTTTTACAGTGTGGGAGCTTCAAACTACTTGTGTCTCTAGTACAGTGCACCTTTGAAAATGCTAGAGTGAGTGGAATGCCATTATTATTAAAATGGCTTAGGACACATCATATTCATAGAGTACTTTAGCTTAGAAGAGGGATTTAGACATCTAGTCTCCCAGTAGAAAGTAAGGTGCTAACAATTGCAGCTTTCATTGAAAGTGCAGGTTATAAAAACAGGGTGATTCCTCCCTCCCCCACCCTCAAAGTGACAGCTGCTAAAGTAGCACTTTGAAATGTATTAAAAATGTATTCTATGAACATATTTTACCAAGCTCTTACTGAAGGAAGAGAAGCCACTGCAGTTTGTTCAAATAATGGTGAAATATTTGTCTCAACATCAGGTTGACTTTTGAAAGTATTGCAGTTGATGATATTCTCAAGTTTCAGATATACTGACTCAGAATCCACTTCCAAGCTATATGTGGGTTGTATTTCTTTCAGAAGCTCTTATTGCCATTGTTTATTTAAAAGTTTAAAATCAAATGTGTTTTTTCCCCCCTCAGTAACCAAAGTAAGGAGGCTTTCATTGACTGGGCAAGATACGATGATTCACAGGATCATTTTTGTGAACTTGATGGTAAAATGTTTAAGCTTTTTCAGAGTGTTTATTTTATTTGCTGTCTCATAAAAACACGAAAGACCATGGGTTTCTGTACAAATAACCATTTTTAAGAAGTTTTAATTTTGTCCCAAGTGACAGAAATGTGGCAGTTCATATCATACACCCAAAGTGCAGATTTTTGCAATTTTACAAGGAGTGTTTGGTAGCTTACACAGTGCACATTCACTGTTACCTCCTTTTAGTATTTTGAACAGAAGATATTTATGTAAAATAAAAAGATGGTAAATGGGAGGGGACTAACACTTTTTTAAAAAGCTTTTTACAAAAAAATTGCATCTAGCACAAATATAAGACAAATGGCTTGCAGCTGGTTGTTTCTTACTACTATATTGTTTTGTTGCTATTCTACTGTGCTTCGACTGAGTTTGTTCCTCTTCCAGCCTTGCTGTTTCCAAATGATCTCTGCACCCTTATTGGTAGGGACTTTCTTATTGTTAAAACATTAGGATACTAGATTGTGTCTTTCCTCTCCTCCACATATGTGAATCTTTTTATTTGCTTGTAACATTCAAAGCTCAAAGGAATGTTTTTCAGATAAGTGTGAGAATTGCCAACTTCAGGATTGACTACTGCAGTCCTTTTTAATAAATATATTAGAAAGCTTTCTATGCTAGGAATATAGGCATAATGCTAGATGTTTTTATCTACCTTTAGGCTTATGTTTGGTGTCACCTGAGAAAGTAGCGGCTGCAGTTCTCTTTCAGCACTTCTGCTGTATCTGAACACTCTCTATATGAGCTGTTTCTGTAACAGCTGATGAGCATTGCTGTGGATATGAACTGTTACATGGAATTATCTGCTGTTGTCTCTACTATCTTCAAGTTGTCTACATACATTTTTTAGTAATACTGAGCTGTGAAAGTTATAGTTGAGGAGCATTTCTTCTAGAAGTAATACTAACTTCAGTAGTTCCTGATTCTAACTCCATCTCTCCTTATATCATGCCCTGCTGAAGGAGGATGTCCCCAGCTGTGTTCTTCCAGTGTGGTTTTTTTCACACTGGCTCTGGTGTGCATCTTTCTGCATGGTAAGCTGATTAGGCTTACCTAAATAGGGGGAAAGTAAGGTGCCATCTCCCTGCCACCTCCCACACTGTTGTGATGAACTGGCTTGTCGGGTGAGTTTGTGATCTGGAGCAGGGAGAGTGAGAGAGAATAACTACTGGGAGTCATGGGGAGGAAGCAGAAACCTTTGCTCTCTTCTCCTCTCTTCCTGTTGGGCTTAATCATAAACTAGATAAGGGAATTGGTCTAATTGAAAGACTTTAGTAACCAGGGTCAGCTTTCCATCTTTCTGTTGCATGGCTCCACAGTGCACATAGACTCAGTTGTATGTGGATAACAAGAAGAAAAATGGACCCCAAAGTGATCAGGGAGTGTAGGAACTGCTTAGATTAGTCACACTGTCAAATAAATAAATAAAGCTGTAATTTGACTTTCTCTTCTCTGGCACTCATTGTTGTGTGTCTTGTATCAATCTCCTTTCTTTGTTTTTGCTGCTGCTGCTGAAGCAATGCTTAACTGCTCATGCAGAACAATCTCTTCTTTTTTAGAGCAGTTTCTGTTTCTGTGGGTTTTTTTGATATCTGAGGAAGTACTGCGTGGCACTTCTTGGCCTATTCCTATGAATAAGTCTCTGGACTTCTGGCTTGTATTGTATGTGGGGTTTGTTTGAGCATGAGTTGGTCTTGACCTAGAATTTCAAAGAGGGGTTAATTCCTCCTGCTTTTTACTGCTGGTAGTTTGAAACTATTTCAGTTTCTGCAGTGTTTTTAAGCAGAGAGAGTCCTGTTTCACAGTTTTCTTTGGATAAGTTACCTGAAATTTGTAGTGAACTTCCTAGATGAGGGTATAGCTTGTTGAAAGGCTGCTTAAGTAACATGCTTCTTGTTGTAAGCAAGAGATCTGGTCTGCAATATGCTGCAAGTTTTGTACAGTTAAGCAATGTGATCCAGACTTTTCTGCCAGTATACAAGGGCATTTAGAGGAAAAATGAATTTAGCAAATAAATTTACAGTATCTACCAGCTACAAGATGTACTTTGATCTTGTCTTTATTAAGAACCTACTGTATGCAGTATACCCGTTTCATAAAAGCAACCCCCTCAACCAAATACTGCCAGCCAAACCTTAAATTTGGAGGCCATTTAAAACAAAACACTGTTTGTCTTAGCCTAGGGTCAGGGAATACAATGCATGTCAAATGTTTATGGTAGACTTAAAGAAACCACATAGATGATCATCAGACATTACAGAAATTAGAGACACCCAGGAGACTTTGGAATAGATTATGTGCTTTTGAGCTTTGTATTTAGTGGGTATATTGCTGCATTTTTACATACATTGCACTTAAAAATCTAACTGGAAGACAGAATAATATTATATGAAACCTCTTGTTTATATTTAGTTCTGTTCTATTTATAGTTTAGTTCTGGTTAAGTTAAATCTTTTTTCAATTGATCACTTAGCATATGTAACACAATTTTTCCTGTTTAGATGAGAGATCTCCAGATGCACAGTATGTGGATTTGCTGCTGAATCCAGAACGTTACACTGGATACAAGGGGCCTTCTGCTTGGAGAGTATGGAACAGCATTTATGAAGAAAACTGCTTCAAGTAATTGGGAGGGAGAGGAAGCCTATTTCTTATACTTGTACCTCAGTTTAGCTAAAAACTGATATTTGTGTTTTCTAACTTATTTTTTAGGCCTCGATCTGTCTATCGTCCTTTAAATCCACTGGCGCCTAGTAGGGGTGGGTCTTGCCTGTTTTATTTTCCAACGCACTTCTTTTAACATAGTCAATGTTGCAGTACAAGGGATACAGATAGCAATATTCAGTCTGTAGGTGTGCTTTCTGCTTTTTTAATTTCCTGTGTAGAAGTAGCTGTACATTTTTAATATTTAGACTGAAGTTTGTGATACTTTATTACACAAATGCCTAATCTTATCCATATTAATAGGCTTATTAATGTCAGGTAAGCTGAAAACTATGAAAACTAAATTGTCAGTCTCAAACTGTTTACTGAGTGTCACACTAGTTTTCCAATTTGAATGCACTCTTGTATTCTTGTTTCTTTTTTCAAAACCCATTTAATGTAGTCCCTTCAGTTCATACTTATCCTGGTGTAATGTAGTTATACATTTTTCATCCATAGTGTGCAATGTATTGCAAGTGTACAAATAATTGCATATTTGAAAGACTGGACACTTAGGAAGAATCAGTTATGTGCAAATGTGTTTAAATAAAAGTATTCTAATAAGTTGGGATTTGTTTTCAAATTTAAGTTGAAAGCTATAACCTGGTGTTTCAAATGAATCAACTTTCCCCTGTCAGTGTGTCTCATTTCCCTTAAAAATTAGCTATTAGCTGATAGATTCAGTTAAAAAAAAATCACCATCCACTAGAAAATCAAGATATCTCAATATTTATAATTACTAAAAGCTAATTGCTGATACACACAAATAAAAAGAATTGTAAGAATGGTTTAATGCAGGGATCAGAATTTCAGGAAAGATCACTGGACTAATTGTTGAACAATGCAAACTAAAGACTATGACTTCCTAGCCATCTTTCTGAAGCTAAAATACAGCTTTCATGAATATGTGAACCAGCTGGTACTAAGATTTCAATTTCTTAGTGACTTGCATTATTATAATGTGTTAAGTCTCGTGTGGTCTTGAGGAACAAGAATGGAGGGAAGGAAAGTAGCCTATTTTTTATCAATTAAATAAGGTTTCTTGCACTTTTTGAGTGTTTGTAGTAAAGTCTGTGTTTCATTACTACTTTGCTGTGGAAATTATCTTTTTAAAGCTTATGCATTTCTTTTCTTTTTTCCCCCTCTAAGGAGGAGATGATGGTAAGTCATCTTATTTTCCTTGACGTGCAGAAATGAAGTAAGCATTAGAGAGTTTTGGATTTATTCACTTTACTGTTACTGAATTAGAGAGCAAGAAAGTTATGTTTTTATGCAGATTATTGATCAGAAAATGTTTTTAATGGACTCACACTTTCATTTGAAGTGAGGGGAATGAGTGGATAAGAGCAAAACACAGTTCTCTTCTTGGTTTTAATGCTTGTAACAGAATACGTGTTGTAATAATGTTATTAATTCTTCCAGAACCCCATTGGTACTGATGTCAGATCCCTTAAAAGAAGAGGGACGATTTTTTTTATATTTTATTCAATGCCCTTGATTTTGGGAAGATTGGGAGACAGTAGGGAGAAAGTGTTTGATCTGCCTACAGTGAGGCAGACTTCAAGATTTTTCAGTCAACTGAAAGCTCTCAGGCAAAAGCTGTAAGTCTAAAGGAAACCTTTAGGCAGGTTAAGGTGAAGGCTGTCAGAACTGCACTCTGCCATCATGTCTTTCACCAGCAGTGCAAATAATCAGACTTGTGCTTCCATACACTGCTGAATGCCCTGACCAGTAGCTTAGGCATGCTCATTCTTGTATTTCTCCTATTCTGTCCCCAACAGATTTAAACCACCTTGTTAGTTAGTTGCTTCAGTGCCTATTCTCATTTTAATAGCTAAATTATTTAACTTCATGTCTAGATGGCAGCTGATGTTGTATGCGTAGTAATGTAAAGATGCTGTAATGTTGAAAATGAATACTCTTCATTTAACTATGTACTTTGTATTTACAGGAGAGTCTTTCTACACATGGCTAGAAGGTAAAGGCTCTTGGATGAGTTAATATAGTGTTATATTCACTAAAAGGAACACTGTAGCACTTTTTTCATCTCCTCAAATATTTTTCATAGTGTGGCCTTTTTAGTAAATGGTGCAGAGCTTCTGAGTGTTGTTCAAATACTTTTTACCTTGAGGCTCTTTAAAAATTTTCTCATTTACTTAGACAGCATACTCCTTAAACATTTAAGTGTTTTATCTTTTATAAAGAGGGAGTTCACTTCATTGCCAGCTAATTTGAATTTTCTGGTTATTTTAGGCATTTAAACAGAGGCATTATTAGTAGTAATATTGGTAAGCATTATTATTTGGAAACAGCTTTAAAGGACATTAAAGATTTTGGTGGCTCTGTTCCCAGTTTATAATCTAAGTCTGTGTGTTCAGAAGGCAAAGCCATTTTCTCTTTATTCATGTTGAAATGGAAATTATTATTGCAGTAGTAGCAATCAAAATCCCATTTTAGAGGTGTGCAGAAAATTAAGTGAGTCAAATGTACTTAATTTTAAAATTAGTTCATTCTGCCTTTCCTAAGCCTTTACTGGTCTGGTGGTATTGTAGGAAAGCATATAAACTTACATGGCTTTAAAAATGTAATATCTGTAACTGAGGACACATGTCAGCCTCACAGGTAGGCTTCACCATCAGCTCTTCCTGCTTCCATTTGTGGAGATTGCAGTGGCAGGAAAAATGCCCAAACATATTTTTGAGAGGGACAACCTCTTTAATTTCAAGTGTAGTCTCTAACTTTGGTTCTAATTGGAATTATAAGTAATTTCTGCTTATAACTTACATTCTGACATTTCAATGCCGCTGTATTTCCATTTATGGTGTAGAAGTCTGTATTCATCAAGTCATATTTTCCAAGGTTTTGTCCTGTGCATTTAATTCTTCAGTGAATTTACAGTACAGCTATGAAGAGGTATTTTTGCTGTTTTCCAGTGCTGTAATGTTTTCTGGGGCTTTTGGTGTTTTTTTTTTCTTTAGGGCCACTCCTCTAATTCAGTGGTAGCTCTAATTGTAATTAACATGGGTCACAGTATATTTCTGATTTCCAGACTGTCAAAATTCAACATCAATTCAAATTTATTGCTCAGACAGTGTAGGCATCTTATTTTTGTATAGCAATTTATCTATGCCAATTGAACAGATCCTTATTTGACTGTGTTTACTAGAACACTAAAATAGCAAGCAGTAAATGTCAAATGTCATTCTTAGTATTGCTTTATATAAAAAATAGGAGGCAAACTTTTCCTATGATGGCTATAAGGGCTTATTAATGCTTATAATACTCAAGTCCTGTAATTGTAATTCTTGGAAATCAACAATGCAGACTTGCATCACTAAAATGTCAGGGTATATTAATTTTAATAAACTATTTCCAGTATTTAGTTTGGGATCTGTTTGTCATTTCTCCTGGACAGGTCTGTGCCTTGAGAAAAGAGTGTTTTATAAACTTATTTCTGGACTCCACGCTAGCATCAACTTGCATCTGTGTGCAAATTATCTTCTTGAAGGTATGTCTAGGTAAAATTGCTGAATGGAATGTTACAATATCTGTAGTATGTATTCTGTTTTTTTCTGAAAATTGTTGGGGTGTGCTTAGTTGATTTTGTGTTTTAAATGTGTCTCTTTTACTACCCCTGCCCCCCCCCCCTTTTTTTTTTTATCTCTGTAGAAACGTGGGGGAAGCCCCGTTGGGGACCAAATGTGAAAGAGTTCACTCGCCGCTTTGACCCTGCTGAAACGAAAGGAGAAGGACCAAGGAGGCTCAAGAACTTGTACTTCTTGTATTTGATAGAGCTGCGTGCCTTGTCCAAGGTTGCTCCATACTTTGAGCGTGCAGTTGTCGACCTTTACACCGGCAATGGCCACGAGGATGCTGAATCTAAAGCTCTCTTGCTAGATATCTTCAGGGATACCAAGTAAGGCATAAGGGTTTTTATCAGTAGTTTGAAATTTTCAGTTATATTTGGAAATGAGAATAGGTGACTCCTGGATAGGATAGGACAAGCAGGAGAGTGGAATGAAGAAATAAAATGTAAGTAATGGGAGAGATCAAGGGGAATTTGTACGTTCGATAGGAGACTAATAGTTTCGAGGTTTGAATATACCAGTCTTTAAAAACAAACAAACAGAAAGCACTCAAAAAACTCCAAACAACTCAACACCCTGGGCTACTCCCTGTGTGTTGCTTTTTCTGATTCTTCAGTATAAGATGCACATGATTTATTTTTAAAAGGAAAGTAGTACATACAGTCTTTTAATGGTCCACTGAGTAATCCAGCTTTTATCACAGACTTAACCTCTGGTGGTTTGGCCATCCCCTCTTCCTTCTATTTATTCCATAATGTTCTTAAGTTCAGTTTCTTTGCTCTCTTATTTGCTAGTTTTTGTGATTGGTAACATGTTGTGTGCTTTCATTGCTGTCCCTAATCATGGTCTTGCTGGGTAATGGAGGTGTAGTCAGGCAATGATCCGTTGGAGGGCAAACGTGAAGCCAATTTCAGTATTAATTTGAACAAAACTCTGAAAAACAGATTGCAAGTTACAGTGATTGAGTACTAAAATTGATACCACTGCGTAATTTAAGGCCTAATTTGCAAAGACTAGGAACTCTGAAAAATATTTTACACTGATGGCATCAGCTGCTCACCAAGCTTAACTGAACATGGTAGTTTATGCCAGCATTTGTTTTGATTGCATTTTGTCTTTATTAGGTCCTTCCATATGCACTTTGATGAAAAGTCTATGTTTGCTGGAGATAAAAAAGGAGCCAAGTCACTAAAGGTAAAGCTAGTTTTCTGAATGACATCCAAAATAGCCATTTTGAAATTAGGCTGTGTTATTTTGGAAGGCCCTTCTGCCTACCACAAACATACTGCTGAGAGTAAGGTTTTCTCCCTGCCTTTTCTAGAGTTGTATCTGAGGCCTTTTAATCAACTTTATGGTAAGGTGCTGTCCTGATCCAAGCAGACTGAAATCTCTGGCTTTGTGCCTTGAGTCTGGCCTGTGGTGGGGCAAATGAGTATTACCAGTAAACACAGTGGTGCTTATTTTTAAGTAGAATATCTGTTTCACATAATTATCTGGATACAAAGAACCCACCCAGTCATGTTTGCTGTATAAAATGATGACTTATATAATAGAATACACAGTATAGTCTCATAATATAATACTTAACATTAGAAAACATAGTTCCTAGGCATGGGAACTTAATGGGAATGCTGTACCTACCCATCAGCTTCCAATGTTAACATGCCACTGGTGTAAATTGCAATTCCACAGTTGGCGTGGTGCTTGGTAATGAAGTTCTGTTTTAATATTTATTAACACTTAGCAACACTTATTTCAGTAGTGGTTTGGAATGTCATCAGCATTACGAAAAATGCTATTGGAAAAGTGGCAGTGTTTTATCAGCCCAGCTAGGCTTTAATAAGCCCAGCTTAAAAAATTGAGATCAACTTAGTTCTGCACTGTGCTTGCTCCTGCTCTGTGTGAAGTTGCACGGCAACAATCTACCCATAGTTTTGAACAGGAGATATCTTTTCGTGAATTGTAACCTGTTTGTCAAAAAGGTGGTCGGTTCAAAAGGGATTTGAATAATGGAAGAAAAAATGGGCAGGGACACAGATATAGTACTTACAGCTCAGAAAATTTGGAGAAAGTTGGTGAGAAATCAGTGTACACAATCCAAGCATTACCCTGCATATTCTCAATTTTGAGGGGATTTTTTAAAAGAATTAACTGTTAGAAGTAGCTTGGAAACCAGATTCTGGGTTTACATGGATCTTTGTTATGGCCTGACTACATAAAGCAACGGTTTTGTTCAGTTTTGGTAAGAGAATTGATATTCTATGGTACTAGATTTCTAGTGGTACTACATTCATTAACATTCTGGTTTTGTAAAGCTAAGATGTACATTAGCTTAAGCTTTTTTTATTTTGTTTTTAACTGATAGGAAGAATTCAGACTGCATTTCAAGAACATCTCCCGCATAATGGACTGTGTTGGATGTGACAAATGCAGGCTGTGGGGCAAGCTGCAGGTACAGTTTATTTTGTGTAGGTGTGTGTGTTCTGGCAGGGGCAGGTCCCCAGATAAGCATCTATTTCATTTTGGCAGGACACCTCTTACCTTAGCATTCAGGCTTTCTGCACTTGGCTGGTCCTTGGTATCCTTACCTATATAATAAAAATAGATATATGTTTAGTTTGCCATTAAACATTAATATTTTTTTTCAATTTATTTTATTTTGTTTAGTCAACAGCTGTGTAGTTTACTAAAAGGTAGAGTTTGTGTTCTAAAAGATACTTTTAAAGCAGATGCTTCATGGTGAGATATTACTAACAGTCAATATCTTACCTGTATTCAGTGATCAGATGAGCCTTTTAGAATTACTGATGGGAAACCTTCCTTTAAATACAGCACTTACTTGTTAGGGAATCCAGTGTGATATTTAACTCCACAAATTGAGGTGAACAGAAAGAAAAAGAAGTAATTTAGATTTTCACAGTTTATGCAGAGGGCAGCAAATGAATGCAAAGGTGCACACTAAAGCTGAAAGTTGAAAACCGGTTTCATTTTCTTGGCGCTCACTATTTTTATTTTACTGGCAACAGTATTTTAAACCTCAAGACTAATGTTAAGTCCAGACTGAGAAAAGTTATTTTGGAGTGCCTGATATTACTATATCACTGTATTACATTAAACTTATCAGAGTGCAATTTTCAAAGAGTTTGTAGCATCAAAAACTTGATGGTCTCTGCTGAATTTCTGGTGTTCTGCTTATCCTGTCCTAGTTAATGCTTCTGATCTGTTGTTGTTTTTCTTCCTCACTAAGAACTAAAGAAAGCAGGATTTCCTGACCCATAGAGTTCTCTTGCAGCCAGCTTCAAACACTTTTTGTCAAAATCCAGTGGTTGCTTATGTAGCCCCATTAAAAGTGAAAATAAGAAAAGATACTTCTGTTCTACTCCTGCACAGAAAATAGTTGTTAAAATTGTTTGCCACTAGAACTGAAGGTGGGAAAAGCACATCTGTTGTGATACCTCATAAAAAAACTTAGTTTGACTTAAAAGAGGAAGGGGAGAGGAAAAGGGGAGATGTGCTCCTGCAGGAGTGAGGCATTTATAAGGTAAGGGACAGGAGGGAGCTGGAAGTGTTGTAATGGGCATATTTTCATATGCATAACCAAGAAGGAAAGAGATGAGAAAAGAAGAGATTAAAAAGACAAGGATAAAGAGCAAACATACTTGAGGAAACAAATGTTCCTAAATAAGTGACTGAACCTGGTACACATTTGCTGTCATGCATTTGCGTTAGTGCCCTGGTTTTTGTACGGTTGTTTGGGTTGAGGGTCAGTGTATGAGAATTGGTACTAAAGTTTGCCTAGATTAGTATGTTTTTATCTCCTTTTATGGTTCTGTGAGTATTTGAAGGAATGATCTTACTGATGTTGAAACGTTGGACTTTTCTTATAGACTCAAGGCTTAGGAACTGCTCTGAAGATCTTGTTTTCTGAGAAAGAAATACAGAGCCTTCCTGAGAATAGCCCATCAAAAGGTTTTCAGCTCACACGGCAAGAAATAGTTGCTCTTGTAAATGCCTTTGGAAGGTAAAGTATTATAATTTTAAATAGTAGAAAAACATAAAACTTCAGTGTCAATACTCAGTTTCTGTGGAAAGACGGTATTGCACGTGTAGCTGTAGGTTTTGAAAGGCTGAATTACTACCAGTGATATTGGTAAACTTAATGCCTTCAAGCTGAGCACATGGATTATTAGCCTTAGTCTTCATTCTGTGTTTGGATCTAATTCATCCCCTCTGTCTCAAGTCTCATAAATCTACCCTCTACAAGATGAAATTAAAGTCTCTTAAATTTGACTAATTTTTAAAAAATTTATCTCCTTCAAATGATGAAACATTTTAACAGCTTTGAAAGAGGTGTATGTAGAGCATGCTTTGAGCAGTATGTTAGTTCTTCAGATCTTGAATATAACAATCTGTTCATGTTTAAACAATCTATTTAAACAATCTGATAAAACAATGTAATAAACTTTACTACCTGTGGTTAGGGATTTTTAGATGTTTAATGAAGCTGGGACGATTAAACATTATATATATAACTTTAATCCCTGTCATATATTATGTTAATGTAAAATGGAGAGTCAATAGACCTTTTGAGAGAAAATGTATCTTAAGTGTGTTAATCTTTGGAACAGAATTGTGTTTGAGGAAAAATCTAAAGGAAAATGAATGTGATAACTTCTCTTCTGCTGACACTTCAATGGTTTTTGTTTTACAGGCTTTCAACGAGTATAAAAGAGTTGCAGAATTTTAAAGTTTTATTACAACAAACTAGGTAATGCAGGTCTTTGCACAACCTGTTAGTGAAGATCATTTACATGACTGCATTGAGCAGAAGGAACTGATCCTTACAGGACTCACATGAACTGATGAAAAGTTAAATCAAATCCCAACTTGAATATTTATGTTTAAACTAGGAATGGTTATTAATTAGAAAATATATTTATGAATGAAATATATAGTTTTTAAATGTGTAAATTATGCTGATCTTTTTATTTTGTAAGTTTTCTGCTCACAGTTCTGTTGTACTGAAACTTCATAAATTTTCTTATTTCCTTGTCTTTCTGAGACAGCTGTTTTATATGAAAACATATGTACCTCCACCCTGACTTGGCCTGTCTGGAAAGAGGGGAGTCACTTCTTGTGTCTCCCCATCTACTGAGCTTCAGTGTATTCTGAGGATTTGGTATGTTAGTTCTGACTGTCAAAAGGAACGGGGGGGAAACTGCAAACAAAGAAAGAAAAAATAACATCGACAAAAAAAGAAACCATGAAAAGGAAATAAGGCTCTCGCTGAGTTTTAGCTTCTTACTGTAATAATGAAACTTACTTAAAAATAGCAAATTTACTGAGCAGAAAATTTTTTCATGCTGGGCTTCTTTGCATCATGATGATACCAACCTTTTTACCCTTGTCTTGTGCTTTTCAGCACTTTTTTTTTTTAATTACTACCTTGTCTCTGATGCAGCAGAGTTGAAAGTGACTTTTCTGCAGTCCCTTGCTGCAGCCCCTCACCTGCATTTACTTGGAGGTAGGGGTCAGGGCAGGGGGAGATGGTTAGTGGAGTGCTGCTAGCTGAAAAACCTCAGTCAATCAAATTTCTGTTTACTCCATATTATTTTTCTAGATTGTAATCACAAGTTCAGTTTCCAAAAGTTGTCTTTTTAGTGTCTTAAATGTTAAAATGGCACACCTTGGTCTTTGAGCCATGAAAATAAATTTGCTCCTTATGAGTTATGTTTGAGTGCTATGTTAAAAGGTCAGTGTAAAAATAACTTGCTTTTGTAGTCACTTCTAAAAAAGATGCTTTTTAAAATTCATAATCATACTGACATTTAATACCACATACTCTATCTATGCAAACCCATACTGTATCTTCTTTAAAAGGATATTCAACATAAAAAAACGGGTATATTAATAACATTACTTTCATAAAATAAGAAATTACTCATGTATCATTGTCCACAAATGTCAGTGATAACTTAGCAGTGTCAAAACATAATTAAGAAACAGCATTACCATTAGTAGCAACCAAATATTGGTTTAAATTTAAAATGAAGTAATAATTTCTTTTAAACCAGCATGTTTAAAAATGAAGTTAGGTGTTATGAATGTAGGAAGTGCTGGTGCAGTGTAGATACATCTCTTGTTTTTAAAAACAAGTCTTCACAAAATTAAGTGCTCTTAAACATTTTTCACCCTATCAGATACTGAGTGACCTATTTATATAATAGATTGTAACTGTATTGGCTTCCATAATGTGTTCCTTTACTGCTGAAATTTTCTGAAGGCTGGAATACACTCTGTCCTTTGTTTCCAGACTAACCTCAAATTTCTACCTGACTGGAAATGAAATAGACTATTCTGCTGACACTTGGCTTTTTTAAAAAATGCTGTTGCTTAAGAAAGTTAACCCCTTTGTGTCAAACTGGGATATGCTAAATGAAAGTTTAAAAAATAGAAAGGGAAATAAAAAGCCAAACAAGAAAAACCCAATCCACCCTTACGAAGTTGTGGTGATAGTTGCACAAATTGGCAGTGGAACTGGTATCCCAGTGGAAGTTTCTGTTCAACCTTATAGGTAATTGGACATGGTGTTAGGGGAAGCTGATGCCAGTTTGGGAATGTTATGTTTTTTCCTAGTAGCCTCTCTGGCCTGTGGGCACCTATGTCTGAGCAAGTCATCACAGGCTTTCCTTTTCTAGTTAAGCAGAAGGTTTCTAGGTGGAGTCTTCTGGCCTCTTCCAAGCTCTGTATTTGTACCCTCAGAGTTTATTTTTCTCTATTAAACTGAAGTGGGAATCTAGGTAAGTAGCTCAGATGTGAACAGCTGCGTTTGGTAGATGAGTTACACACTGAGTATCCAAATCTTCTGAGTAATTGTATATATTGAAAGAGTGTAATTTTTAATTGGCTGTTAATTCTTTGCCTTTTGGATAGATCTGCAAGGGCTAGAACTGTAGGCTCACTTGTGTGAGGAGTGCTGTATAACTGGGATTTATCTGTATTGTTATATATTATAGTGCCTAAAGCATTAGGCAAGATTTTCTAGTTAAAATAAAAAACAAAACTGTATGACTGCGCTGCCCCAGGAAGGACCTAAGTCTCAGAAATATTTCTTCCTTTTTTCCCCGTGCTGTGTGGGGAAAGTGAATTGCTTCCAGCCTCCTCCTGGGGATGCAGCTTGCTATTTTTTTTTTCCACCTGTGCCTGGCTAAAATCAACAGACACTGAAGCAGAATCATGCACTTGCTCATGGGACAGGTGAGAGATTCAGGCATGCAGATCCTGGACACCTGGTCCTTGCAGCCCTTGTTGGCACAAGGTTAATGCTGTTGGGTAAGGACATAAAGAGATGTGAAGGTTTTCTTCTTTTCCTTTGTGTCATGGGAACACAGGAATGCAACTGAACAGCAAATTGTGTGTGTAAGTTCTGTTGCACCTGAAGGTACATATCTCTGGATGATCAAATATGGAAGGCATTTCACTTCACTGTCATTGTAGAGATAGGACATAAGATTTTTTCCTGTAACAAATCTAGTTGAAACAATTTTCTTGTCACCATCTTTTTTACTGTATTTGATGTACATTATGTGACTATGCTGCCTATGAAGTTTTTCTGTGTGAGTTGGTTGACTTAGTTCTTTATATGTTAAATTAAATTTTAAAAATTTACAGCTCTGTTTTTATACTAAAGAATAAGGTTAGTTACACCATCCATGACCTGTAAACTATTTTAAATTCCAGCTCCCTGTTGGAGATCAGCTTGTCAACACTGTCTGCCATTCATTTCAGAGTAGCAGTACATTTTCTTGTACAAATGACACAATGATTGTAATCCCAGAGGTAGTGAGAAGACAAAGACAAAAATGTTTAATTGTTCCGAAGTCATGAAGGCTTGTGTGAAATGGTGAAAAAAGACTTGGTGCAAACTGCATAGGTAAAAAGTAGGGCACTGTTGCTGAATAACTTGTTCTTCAGTGCCTGAGGAGGTAGGTCAGAATATAAATCTAAAACAATGAAATATAGAGACTCGTGTAAGCTGGAATAATAAGTGTTTTCCTAGTTTTCAGCTGATGATCTGTGCTGTCATTGTACGTGCATGAAGTACACTGTGCCACATTTTCTTGAGTTGTGTTTGATGGTTGGGTTGCCTTTATCTGACCTTGCTTTGTGCTTTTCTGGGAAATGACCTGTAATATGTTGTAAATAATCTTGATGCTCATGTTTATAAAGTAGCAATCAGCAATTCATCACTTCACAATTTCTCCATATAGCTATCCTATTAAAATGTAATATTTATTAAAATCAAAATCAATGTTGGAACTGCTTATTGAGATCTAAACACTTCTGAATCTTTGCTATGTTTCAATCTACAAAATGCAAATTAAAGTATTTTCTGCTACGCCTTCTTTTTGTGGATGTGATTTTTGGCGTTTTATTTGAAAATATATTTTTTGTTTTTCATTTACCTTTCAATGACACTTGGTAGCTATTACATAAATTACTTTTGTGATAGTCATGTAAGATTAAAATGAGCAGATTTTCACTCTCTTAAATTTCATTCAAAAGATGAAGGTAACCTGTATATTTCTTGCTGTTTACATTGCAGTGTGGTGTGTCTGCACATCAGAAATCCATTGTAGAATTACAGTATGTTTCTGTATGATTTTTGCCAAATTTAGCCCCTGCTTAAGTCCGATTGTTTTAAGAGACAAAAAGGCCTATTTTGAATTGAAGTCTGTTCTATCCCTTTCTCAGAATAGCTTATAAAATCAATTTTGTAATTTTTTTTTTGGTTTGTTCATCCAATGGGGGTCTTCATGTTGAAATTCTTTCCCTGAAAGAGTCTCTCTTTTTCCTTCCATGTATGCATTTTTAACAAATTACCTTACTGAAAATCCGACAGACATATTTCATCTCCAGCTTAGGTAAGTGCCTGTTACACAGGTGATGATGAAGATAAGATCTTAACCTTTCACACTGTTGTTCAAATCTGTGTTTTAGAGTATTTAGTTCATTACTATGGCTGGTTACAGTCACTTGCCATTCCACTTTGTTGTGTTGCATACTGTGGCATAGGGCTGAAGTTTGTTCTAAGTGCAGAATTCCCTTAAGATTTTACTGTGCAGCTGTAACAGCTGTGAACAAAATGAAATTCCTGTGGACTTCTCTTGCACTTTGTACAAACATGATAGTAGAACTCCAAAGGGTTTAATGAAATCTCAGTTCTTCTCCCAACCCTGAGTTACTTTTTCTAATCTGACTGATAGTTTAATTAGCTTTTTTTTTTCTTCAGTGAATATATATGAAGAAGGCAATGTAAGCTTTTTGAGGGCAAATAGTTTACTTCTGCTGGAGGCAAGGCTCATGCTTTGGCTTTACTATAGAGACCCCAAAACCCAGAGATGCTGTGGAAGACTTGATGTGAGAGTATGACACTGCTCTGCCTTTGGCTTTCAAGAAGATCTGATCAGATCTACTCCCCATCCCTTCTTTTGTTACACTGTATATTCTCTGTGAAATGTACACAAGAATTCTCGACTACTTGTACTTCTTGAAGTCGAGCATGAGGAAAACATGAAGCCCATCCGCCATTTGGGAAGGCTGTAGTACACCTCAAAATGGAATACCTTTATAGAAGTAAAGATGACTGGAAGTAGGATGTTGTTCTCCTGGGGAAATGTGGATTGAGTTACAGTATTTGTTCCACAAAGGTAAGGAGAAAGAGATGCTGGAGATACAGAGTTCTTCACTGCTGAGAACTGGGCATAATAAAAAGACCTGAAGTAGAATCAGGGTTCCTGTTTGCTGTGGATTAGTAATAATTACTTTTAGGCTTATGCTCTGCAGTGTCACATCCTGGAATGGTGTTTATCCACCATTTCCCCCCACAGCTCACTACATTTATCCCTGAAGATAGAAGGCTGAAGCACAGCTTTTCTGGCTTGTTTGTTATTCAGGCACTTTTGAGGTTTTTCTGCTTTATGTACTCCTGGCTCTTGTTCTATTCCCACACTGCAATTCCCAGGTTCTCAATAAATAAATAAATGAATCTGTACTGTTCCATGTATTCCTCTCCCTGGCAAGGTATTTGACTTATTCTTCTATGTAATATATATTGATCTGATTGGTGGACATGATCACCTAACTTTAATTTTTCAAACATACAAATTTTCAGCTTGTTTTGCAGCTCACAGTGCTCCAGTTGGAGCAGATGCCCATCTCCACTCTTCTGAGACTGCCCCTAAAGCTGCTGAGAAGATACAATTTTCTTACTTTCTTGGAAGAATACAGGGTACAGATAACTTCTAGCCTCCAACTATCACACCACACTGAGTAAGCAGTGATATCCAAAGAGTAAATTGTGCTCAGAGAACATAGCAATAACTTGAAAAGACAGTATTTAATTGGGTTGATATTTTTTTTCTTACAGGCTTTTATGTGCACGTAAAAATTGCAACTGTCATGCATTTGAAAAATCTATTCATGTGTTTACAGTATATTGATCATAATCATGTATTTCTAACTTTATACACAGTGTAAAAATAAAAATACTTAGAAAATAATTATGCCATTTCACTTCATGAAATTTGCTCTTTTAAAATGAGCATAAAAATGATTAAATTATACCTTCTAACAACTCTATTCAAAGCCACAATACCAGGGCTTAGAACAAGGTATTAATTGGAACAGTCTTCAAAGTTTAAATCATTAGCTTATACTTCTCCTTGAACTATGAAAAGCTCATGGCAAGGTTCTTCATTTATGTGTGCATAGGAAAATTTCTAAAAACCAAAAGGTGAAGAAAAGTTGCTAAGCTTTGTTTTTTGGAACATTGGTTTTAATATCGGAATGTCCTGGAATGCTGTAGTTGATTGAAGTTAAATAGGGCTTGGCCGGTCTGTGTCCAGTGCTGGATCTTGTTGGAGGGATCCTATGTAAGCTGTGAAGCTGTTGTTCTGATGGCTCCAGTCATAGTAGTCTGGAGAGAAACTTAGAAAGAAAATAGAAGAATTAGTGACTGGCAGATAGGTTCTGTAGGCACCTGGTTAGAGAACATGGGGAAAAATGCAATCATGTAGAGGTAGTTCTCATGCTGAAATGCAAAAATAAAATAAACCCCCAACCAGGGATACAGCTATTTATTTTTCTGATCTGTCAATTATTTTGGCCTAAGTGTTCATTATGTATTTCCTGATTATCTTGGTTCACTAAAGACCCTCCCCTTTCTGATTTGCTGTTCCAGAAGGTGTTGGAAAATCCCAGGAGTGGTGCTGCTCATCCCTGCCAAGTACTGGCACTGCAAGGGCCTGTCAGAGATCTAAACCTCCTGTGTCTGTGTCCCGGAGACCAGGACATGGTTTGCAGCTCTGCCATGCTGTCTTTTCTCCCATGAGCAGCATGACACAATGCATGTGGCTGGTTTGGCTTCCACTGGGAGCTGTGCATGTGTCACCAGTGTGGCTGGTTCCCTGATGGCTCAGTGTGGAAGAGAGGATGCCTCTGGCTCAAGGAGGGGACATCAGGCTGGCTCAAACCACCTCCAGCATCCTCTGTGGGCTTAGTTATTATGTGAAAAACTAATTAATGCAGGAATATGATGACTGATAACTGTAAATAAGGAGTGTACAACTTTACTGAGCCATATTTAGTTCAAAGCACCCAACTTTACTGGGCTCACAGACAGTGACTATTGTGTCTCACCTGAATGAGTGACAAGAACTAGATCTGGGTTATGTTAACTACAATTGGCAACTTAGCCAGCATTTTGAGTGGTTACATTAATCTATGCATATCATAGTGTAGCTATAGGAACAGCAAAGGGATAACATGACTGCAACTCCTTTCAGAGCAGGATAGAGTCCTGTCAGTACCTTTCCTTCTCTGAATTGGGTGCTACCATTTTTCATGTGAACTGCCCCTTCCTGGACCAGAATCCTTACCTAAACCTCACAGCTGTATAGAGAAGACAGAATTTTTGTGCCAGTTCTGGGTTGCGTGGGATTTCAGCAGTTTGGTGGATTTTTCTAAGCTTTCTGTGGGAAAGCAGATGCTCCCTTCATTTCAGGTCACCCTCAAGATATTTAGCCATGTTACAGGGCAAACTAAGTTGAAAGGCTTCTCGCTACAACCGTCACAAGTTGCTGCCTCTGCTGTCCTGCTTTTCCCTGCTCTGCCTGGGCAGGGAGAGAGCTGTTTTTCTAGGCAGTCTTGCTCTCACACTTGAATGAGTAAATGGCACTTCCGAAGCCACTCTTGGAAGAAATAGAGGATGAAACAAAGTTCTGACCCGAGTTTTTCAACGAGCAGTACATTGGTACAATTCTTAAATTATGTAACAATTTTCATTCTTTATAGTGTCTAAAGGGTCCTTGGATCCCCACACTCACTCAGTGCTGCCTTTCCACTTCAGCTTCCCCTTTTGCATCCCCTCACCCTGCTGGGATCTATGCAGCAATTGCAGCTAGACAATTTACATCCATCTTCTGTGGTGTGTCAGAGTTCCTCCTCCTCCAGTTTCTGTTTTGGGCAGCAAGGGGCTCACTCTTGTCTCTCACCTGCCCTGTGCCCCCTGTGGTGCAATATTCCAGGCTAGATCGTCATCACTGTCGTATCTGCGGGGGTTGTCAAAGAAGTAAGATCTGGGACTGAAGCCGTGGCTTGGGACCATTCCTGCGTTGGCCTGAGGGAAGGGAAACCTCAAGTCAGTATTTGCAATGTGTATCAAATAGCTGTTTATCAATTGCTTGGTGCCTGACTTCTAGAAGAAGCTGCTGCCAACTTACTTCATGGTTTCCAAAATAAAACACGCAATTTTGCATTTGCTGAAGACAACAGAAATAATTTTGCATTTACTGTTCATCTCTACCAGCATAGTGATACTGATCTCAACAGCTTTTATTTATCCTTATTTCTTAGCTAACACCTGACTTTCTTCTGAAACCACCCTCCAGTCTGCATTCAACCTTTCTGCTGAATTCCTGTCCATTCAGGACACTTGGTGCTTTTAGCCAGCTAACTGGAAGTGAGCAGTAGGAAGCAGCTATGGAGGTGAAGGAAACATATGAAACATTTAAAGAGATTTGATTTTTACCTCCCACATTGCTAACACTCCCTCCTGGTGTCTTACCTCCCTTACCACAGGAACTGATCATGTTGAAGCTTGGCATCCTGCTTAGTGAACCCACATCTGAAAAGTCCCTTAGGCCCTCACCAAGAAATTTCAGTATCTAATCTATAGTGCTGTGAGGGTCAAATCCTGAGGTCAGGTCCTTTGACAAAACAGGCAAATGAGTGTACAAATAACTCTTTCATTTACAAAGAATTTTCACTTTATTTCCCTGTGAATCAAAACAGAAAACATACAAGATGCAAGAATGATTCAGACACTCAAGAACCTGCTGAGCCTCACCCACTGATCCACTGCTCCCATCCCCAGGGAAGAGAGGTTTGCTGTGCCAGTGGATAAGCCAGGATGACATCTTCTCTCTGGCCTTAAAAAGGAGATCTCCCCCTTTAACACATAAAAACGTGTTAAATAAATTTGACAAAGATGAAATGAGGATTAAGTGCATCTCTGTCATGACCCCATTTTCAACATTTGTCTGGTTAAAGCTATGGCAAAGCAAAGGGCCACATGCTGCTGTAATCCTGTGTCAGCACCAGAGCAAACAGCTCATTCCAGGCTATAATCACTTCTGGAAAGGAGTTTCATATTTGAGCAATGCTGAATGCAGGATGCCTCTACTCATTTTTCTGAAGTCCCAAATGAACCATGAAACCAAAGAGCTATTTCTCAGGATTGTTTATTAAAAATAAAGAATATTTTTGATTTTTACCTAATCAGACTTGTTGTGATTTTTTTAACTAAAGGAGGGTTTGCTTTAATTCTAACCCCATGCTTTCTGGCCAAGTAGCAGCCTACTGAATGCATTAGCCTAAAATTCTGTGGCCCTTGGTCTCCCTCTTGTGGCAACCTCACACTGAAGTTCAGTTTTCTCTTGCTACAGTCTCTTCATTTGTTGTTCAGTTCTACTTATTCCTGGTCCTCCTCTAAATATTTGTCCTGTGTGAGAAAAAAATCTGTATATGACCTAACCCATCTGACAGATAATGTTTACCCTAAAAAAGGCATCCATAAAAGAAGTGATATCACTGATTGCCTCTTCTGAACTGTGTCTTTATGGAGATTTAAGGCTTTCTGCAAATCACAATGCAAAAAAATATGTTATATGTGTTACTGCAATGCTCCTGTTGGAGAATACTGCCTGTTTGACTCCATTTGAGCTCTTGTTTGGTTAGCATTCCAAGCCTTCATGGGATCAGCTTTTCAAAATGAGTGACCACTTCCATTATTTTCATTCTCTGTGAATCTCCCCCACACTATCCAAACTTGGCCACCAGGTCTAGCCTTACTAAGCCCACTTTAAATGAAATGAGATCTCTCTGTGGTCACTTTTTAGAAGAGCAGGACCTCTGGCCTGTGCTTAAAAACATTTCTCCTCTCCGCAGTTGTCTTGGTTAACTCCTAAGCCAGGAGTGAGGCTGAGGTGTTTTTGGTCACGGACACTGGGATCCATGAGGTTTCTAAGTTAAATGTCAGGTATTACTTCCTCGTTCAACTTGGCTTTATCATTGTCTCTGAAATGTGCATATGAGGATAAACCCCACCACCTTGTCTAGAAAGTTATTCTTTTATTTGCTTCTCTTACTTGTGTATTTACTATTCACATCCCTTTTGAGTAATATTAGCTTTGTTTAATTTGGCCTACAGAAACAGAGACATTACCTCAGTAATCCTAGTGAGGGCTGGCATTTCCTGTCTGCCTGTCAACCAGCTAACCTGGAGACATTGCCTACAGCTATAAAAAAATGTTTGTCCATCTATTAACTACCTAGATATTAAGGATATTTACTGGGAATTACCCTTACAACTCACACCTTAATCTCTGGTCTTCTGAAATAGCCAACAAGCCAGCAAGTGCTTATTATGGCCACTGATCTTTGACTTGGAAAAAATTCAATCTATTATTTCATAACCCTGTTGAACACTTAGCACACAACCATTTTCACTGCTATGTGATGAAAGATGCCAAGTATGGGTAACAAACTTCTTTTCCACTGATTCCAATAAAGTGCTGTATTATCTCAAAGGGAAGTTGTCCCTACCCTTAAGAAAGTTCCTGATTTTTAAGATAAACTGCCTGAGAAACACCTGACCTTCCTTCTGGATAAACCTGATGAGTTTCTTTTAAGAGGAGTTAGCATAAAGAAGTAGGAAGTTTTGGTTGCTTTTATTCTGCCGAGGACATGTTGAAAAAGAGAAGTCAGAATGTAAAGAAGCAGAAGATCCCTCAGCACCTGAGCCCTTCAGACCTGCCTGGACATAATAGTAGCAAATACACCAACAAATTCCACTTACTAGGTCTTTTGTAGGGTTTCGGACACGGAAGAAATACACAACCAAGGAAGTAGGCAAGAGCTCCCAGATGAAAAGGATCACTCCAAACACTATATAACCTGCATCTCCCAGCTGACATTTCAGATCTGCCTGTTGAAAAGTAAAAGAGTAAAGTGTTTAAAAATAAAGATGGCTGCTCATTTAAAGGTGCAGGAGGCAATGCCAGAAATTCCATTCAGTAGAGCCGGATCAACCTGGCTAATGATTAAAGACATACTAAAAAATCAATATGCTATCTTTGGTACATGATTTCCCTTTCCTCCTCCTGCTATCTTTCCTTCAGAAATATCAGTTTAATGCAGGGGTCTTCCCAGCTTAAAAGCCTGGCAAGCAATCACTTGATGAAGTGATCAAATTCAGGTAATGAGAAAATAGTTTTCCAGTCCCTTTCCTGCTGGGAATAATTCTAAAGGAACAATCAACAGTCAAGGGCATTACTTTTAGAAATTAAAGGCTTGGGTCTGTTCAAATTGGTGCACATTCCAGGGTTGAATAACCCTGCTGTCACTGCAGCACTAGCTGTGATCTTCTCTCTAGATCTCCACCATTGCCCGTAGCTACAGAGGGCAAATCCTGATCTCCCAGTAGGCAACCTCTGCCTCCAGAGGGCAAACAGGACCAAGAAAGTCTGGCCATACCAGCCCCTGTTACTCCAGACTGTAGGAGTCAGAGCAAGAGTTGTCCCCTGCAAGGGGTCAGCAGGAGCAGCAGCAACTCCTCAGGGCTTAACAAGAGGGAAAGTGTTTGATTCAGGAGACAAGTCAGAGCCTAACGCCCTTCTGCCTAAACCTGTGTGCTCTCATTCCACTGGCAACACCTGCAGTCCTCCTCTCTGTGCTGCAGCCCTTGACAGACCCTACTCAACTAACACATAACAAGGTCCTCAGTGCAATCCTATCCTACTCCTTACCTACTTCTTAATTAGAGTTTTACATCCTGCTCAACAGAAATTTGTTAATGGCTGCAGGTCTGCTTGGCTACCTGGGCAATACAAGGTCCTTGTGTGGCTGGGAACACTGCTTTGGGTCTGCAGGTGCTTGCTGATTGCAGGGGAGACATGGGATTTTGAGGCCAAATAAAAGATACTCATGATCCAGGCCCAGGCCTCCTGTTTTGCCTAGCCTTGAAAGAGCTGGAAAAATACTGGGACCTAAATACATTCTTCAAAGAAAAGAAAGGAGCTAGATGCTGAAATTTATTAAAGTTCAACAAAGAATCCCCTGCTATTTCCTTTAGTGTTTTTTACTGTTAGTTTTCAATGTAAATTGTCAATTGCAATTAAAGGTTGGGAAGAGTCGTAGCCTTATCCTCAAACAACAGAAATTACCATGCTAATTCCAGAATTAAAGTTAATAACCCCACAGCCCTGGATGGCAGTGGGAGATGTTATGATGTCTTAGAACTGAGGATTTCAGTGGAATCAAGTACTGTTTTTCTGCTTCTTTAAGTACAATACATTATTTATAATGGACAAAATACCTGCCTGTTTAAGAAAAGGTGCTCTTTCTTCTGACAATAAAATCGAGGTTAAATAAAAGACTGATTTTTAAAAATTATTTGTCTTATGGTTACTGTTTTCTTTTAGCACAGAACTAGAGTTTTTATCCTTATGCCAAAATTATCATAAATTTTTATTCCTGGAGCAAAACAATCTCAGTGCATTGAATAAAAGGAAAAAAAAAAGGTTTGAATATATTTATTTCTCTTGTGATAGCATTTAGGAAGTCAATCATCAGATAAACAATTAGTTTTTCTCATTAGCCAATATTTTCATACTTGCCTGATCTGACACGTTGTACCAATCATAATCAAAAGAGTTGACTTTCTTGGTTTGGGAAAACGATAAGATGAACAAGTTGTAACAGGCTCGTGAGGTATAAAGCAGTATAACAGTCACTCCTATACTTGTCACCTGACAGACAGATGATCCCTGGAAGAGATTTAAGCACAGGTTATTATTCATAAGGGAAGTTGAGAACACCTTTGCTTTGCATGGCCTTCGAGAGTTGTCATGCTACTCTGTCTCCTGCAATTGAGTTTTTGTCTTTCCTTCTTTGGACAATACATCCTATTTTATGCATATGCCTGTGTTTTATCAGCACAGTGGTTTCCAGGCAATGGTAGCAGTTCCAGCTCTTACCAAGATGGGCTGTGACTAATTTTTACATTTTATTGAATAAGTGCTGTTTTCAGAGCAGTGAAAACATGTAAGACCCACATTTGGTATGAGGTGGAGTGACAGAATTCAGCCTTCAGCTCTGCATTAGCTACAGAGCATCCTGTATCAGATGCTGGCTAGCATGATGCAACCTTGCATCTTTTTACAACTGCTTGCTTTGCACCAATTTCATAAGTACGGAGCAGGTCATAACAGTCAGCACTTAAACACAGCACAGACAGGAACAGAACATCCTGCCTTAGCTAATGTCAACACAGAGGAGACAAAGTGGAAGCACAGGCTATGGGCAGAGTAGCCATGGCAGGGCAGTCTGAGTGGAGTGGCAGCTTGGGCACAAGGGCAGGAATGAGACTGCGAGTGTGAAATTACAGTAGTTCCTAAGCCCTAGAGAGAAAACCAGACAAAGCAGGGGAAAGAGCCTGATCCAGTGAGAGGAGTAAGTGCCTGGCCACTATGTCAAGTGGGCAGGGTCAGTCTCAGGGGCTGAGACACCAGCATAGGAGTTGTAGCAGGAAGGAAGCATGGAAGGAAGGAATCCAGGAGCCATGGCTGCAGGGATCTGCGTGTGCCTGATCAGAGAGGCAGGCAGATGTACAAAAATGGGACTGGCTTTGAAAGAAACTCAAAGTAAATTCTTTGTAGTTGTCTCTGGAATAGTGCTTTGCACAGCTAAAAGAGGAAAGATAGGTTGAAGTGCTGTGTGCATTTAAAGGTAAGTTGCCTTGCAGTCATTTGCTTCTCTATCCCTGCCCTCTCCCTCTCCTGGCAGAGACCCACACAAGGAGGATGGGTTCCTTTCATCTATGTCAGAGAGATAGGCCAAGAGAGAAGCTGTTTCTCCCTGCCACAGGACCTTTCAAACCAGTGCAGGAGACTGGAAAGTCTGCATCTTATTCCCTCTGTTCACACTGTCTGCTTCCAGATTTGCAGCTGAGGGGCAGAGGTTCAAAGCACTGTGCCCGGCAAAGCAGACATAGCAGAACAGCTAAAGAAGTATCAGGGGAAGTCACCAAGCCACCATGTCCTGAACTCCTGCACTTCAGGAGACTATGGGGGCTCCAGTGCTGCTCACCCACACTGTTGGCTATTGGCCCTGCAGCTTTACTGACCCAGCTCCTCAGTCTGTTCTCCCCAGTGAGCATAAGTTAAGAGGAGCTCAAGGAGTATTTAGAAAAGCTTGCAGAAAACAAGCTTGCCTGCCTTCCCAGCAAAATAACATTGGTTCAGTGAACAGCAGGCTCTGAAAATACCCAGTGCAATCAATGTCTCTGAATTCCAGCTTATAATAGCCTGGAAACACCACCATTCACCAGGCCATAACCTGCAGCCTTGTCAGGAGCGAGCCAAGAGACTCCAGCTACTCAGGAATTGAAGCCAGATCCATAGCAGGCAGTGGTAAAAGCTGTGGCAATACCAGCAAGCAGGAAATGCTTTACAGAGGAAATGTTTGCTAGGCACTTCTCTGTTCTCCTTCGATACTAACAAGTCAGTGGTGCTGTCATGGAAACGGAGGGAGAGAGAGCAGAGAGAAGCTGCTGACTGGCACATACCATACCCCAGCTCAGTGGCACTTACAGATGGCAGATAGCAGAAGCAAAGAGCAGAACGGGGTTGGTATTTCCCTGTATAGATTTCCCTACATAGCTGTCATTCTTTAACAGTTAATAGTTAAATGTGTAGAGATTTAACAAACTTCCATCCCTCCAAATACAAAAAAGCAGATAAAAGTGTCCTGGTTTTGCTTCCAGTCATATACACTTAGTGTGTCAGTGAAGGGAGAGAGCAGCAGTGAAAGTAAATCCAGAGGAATAGTTTTTCAGTCACAGGCCCCTGCAGAAAAGAGGGGGAGCCCCAAGCTGCTAGTGTGTCCCACCACATGATGCATTTGGCCAGCACAGAACTGGCCCAAGTCAGCACCTAAGGGCAGGGCTGTGCCCCTCCCTGGCACTGGCACAGCCCTGGCACAGAGCATCACGATGGTTCTCCATGCCAGGTCATGGGAATGAATGTGTTTTCACATGTGGTCAGAAGATATATGCCAGCAAATGAGAGATGCAAATAAAAGGCTGCCAGTACTGATGCCTACCTACATGCACCACAGAGCATGCATTATCTCCAATGCTATTTCTGTCATATCACTGCAGAAAATTGATTTTTCTTCTCTAGATAGATTTTTGGCATAAGAGTAGCAGATAAAACCAGGATGTTTTATTCACTGCTAGTGTCAGTCATCTGTATCCCTAAAGTATGTGCAGTCAAACCCTACTGGAAGTCCTCAGAGGAACTCCCATTTCAGACCAGCAGAAAGGAGGAGCAAATCGCTCTTTAACTCTCATTTCCACATTCAAATTTTCATCAGCTGAGTGTTCTGTCCTTTCCTGTCTGCAGTAATGTTAAAGATTCTTTGGGTTTTGTGAAATAGTTTGGAGTAAAGAAGGTTGGGTTCCCTGGAGGAAGAGAAAACAGAACCAAACCAAACTAAAACAGAACCAAAGCCTCCTTTAGGTTAACACTGCTTTTTTACAGAGATTTATGCTCCTGTGATTTGCAGCACAAGAAAAACTTTTCTTAGTAATAAAAATAATCCATTGCCAGTGCCCTTTGGTCAGCAAATGACAGGCTTGAAAGAAACAAAACTGAGCTGTGTTTTTAAATCTTCTATTCAGCCCTGAACTTTTAGTTGTTATGCAGCATGGCCAGATTTGATTAAACAGGAAATGTACTTATTTCATCTGATTAAGTAAATGTAGAGAGGAATTCTGTGATAAGGTTTTCTAAATAGCAGCTGAACCTTAGATTTTTAAAGGATTTGTTGTGGTAACAGCAATGTGTTATTGGTTAAACTGATAATTTAAGATTTAGCTGTCTTCCGCAAATGCAAGGACTTTTGAAAGCCCTGTTTCATTATTTATAGATACAAAACATCTTCACTGATTTTATAATAAACACTGCATGCTTATGTGATGCCATCCAGCTCCTTGACCACTGAATGTGTCCAAAGACATAAATCTAACAATATTTCTTTAAAGAACATCACACTTTTTAACCCTTTTCCCCAGGTGACTAAGTTATAATGTATTAAGTCTTTTAAAACATATTCTCATTATCTATAGGAATATATATAAGAATATGCAGATGTATAAAGGGAGATCCATATTTCTCTGTCTGGCTTATTTTCAGCATGCTGCTACCTTAAACAATTAACTTAGTCCATGATTTGACAAGCTGAAGGATTTTGAAGTATAGGCCACTTCTATGTTGCAATGCTGAAATGAAGTGGTCTTCAGACAAGGGACCCAGAGAAAGAAGTGTCCACTTGAAAAAGAGCTGTGAGAAACTCCAGCCAAAAAGTTATGCAAAATCTGCCTCAAAAACACATATTTGTTATCACTGGTTTTAATCAAAAGCTCACTTGCTACCATTTAATATTTAATTCAGGTACTGAACACGATGGCCAGCCAAGTGCAGGCTGTGAAGTTTAAGGCCTCCAGCCCTCAGGCTTTGTGGCTTTGCCTTGCACTGCCCTTGTATCTCAAAGGTACTTGAAAAGAACTGAAAATGTACCTTACCTTGGACTCCAAGTAAATGTTGGCTAAAGACATCTTGGAGATCTTATACAGGCAGATGGAGAGTGAAACAGCACACAGCACAAACAGTGTGTCATTAATTGCCACCCGGACAGAGACAATGATTTTTCTCTCTGAATTCTGTGTCCTCACCAATACTGCACATGTTAAATTCACCAAGAGGAAGAGGAGACTTATGAAAAGAGAAGCCAGGTAGAGGGGCAACCTGGGAAAGTGAGAAGAAAACAGTTTTAGCAACATTGTTCAGCAAGTGTCAATCATGAGATGGAAGTTGCACTCCGAGAAATGAAATCTACCTGTGTTGGGCTGCCACAGCTGACAGAGTAACCAGCTGCCTGAGCCAAAATCAAAGTGCTCCAGATTGCTGGAGAGATTAACCTAGCCCATTTCAAACCTGTTCTTACAGTTACACAACAAGCTGTAAGTAAAGAAACTAATATCAAGCAGCAAAACATGGAAGACTGCAGCAAAAATTCAACAGGACAGTTCTCAAAAACCACTTAAAAAATACACGTACCTTCTTAGACCATGCACTTCATACACAGCACAAACCCTCTGCCTACTCAGCTCCAGAAGAAACCTCTCCAAAGGCTGAGTTGCCTGGAATAGACTGGTTTTGGCCCTGGCTTTACTATACCATCACTGCCATGTAAAGCATCACTGACTGTTAATGTTTGCCATCAGATATCAAATTAGGGAAGTGTCTAACAGCAAGAAAAATCTCAAAGTTACTGGTTCCCTAGCTTCCATGTCTATTTCTTTTTCTAAACAATTTGGTCATGGTCAACCTCTTGAAAGAAACATCAAGAAATTTAACTATGCACATTGATCCTGGGTTGGCATCTTGCCATCTAGCTCCAGAAAAAGGTGTGTTTACACAACCACAGAAGCAGACCTGGAACAAATATGTGACAGACAGAAACCCAGGAGTTGGACTGGTTTTATCCATCTGGTTCTTTTCCAACCTACGCAGCACTGATACCTATAATATAAGCATACCATGTAATCAAGGTATTACATGATATGTAATTTTTTTATTACTGCTTCTAATTCCTCCTTATGCCTACACAAACCTGTGGGGCTTTCCATTAAAACAAACAAACAATCAAAACAAACAAACAATCAAAACAAACAAACCCAAAAAACCAACAAAAACCAACAACAACAACAACAAAAATTCCAATCCTCCCCCACCCCCCCCAAAAAAAAAAAAAAAACCAACCAAAAAAGCATGTTTTCATTTCAAGTATTTGCTTAGTTTATTATCATTGCTGACCAAGGCAATTACTGATAAGATTCATAATCTGCAGTCAAAAGGTTTTGGCCACAGCTTTTCATGCCCGTTGGGAACTTTGAATTTGGCTGACAACAAACATACAGATTGTCCCTGGGGAATCCAGTTCAGATTGTTTAACAATACTTTACCCAGTGGGGATCTTTTCCTTTCACACATTCATATTCTTTTGGGTTAGGATCAATGGAGCTACAAAGCTGAAATATAGCTGGCTTCTTTTCAGAGGGCGGGAAAGGAGGAGATTTACCTTTGAGATATTTTAACTGCATTACAGGGAGAACTGAAAGCCTAAAACCTTGTGAATCAATGCCTTTCTTTCCAGCTATATCTGGCAGTGAGCAAGGATGCTGTTTTTTCCTTGCCAGGCACGGAAATTCCCTCTCAGCAGGAAGATTGTGCTCATTCTTAACTTCCCAGGGCAGGGCTCTGTTTTTAGGATAAGCAGCTGGAGGTAGTTTCTTTAAATCTCATAGTCAAATGAAGGAAGCACTGCACTCCTGAAGCTCCTCTCTCACACGGAGTCCTCTGTAATGGTGGTACATTTATAGCTTTTATTAGTACCTCAGAAGTCTTTAAGTAGTGGTCACATGTCTTCTTTCCTCCCCGTCCCAAAGTCCCATCTGTAGTCCCTTTGTGGGGGCTTGTGAGGAAGGGACACTCTTGCATCTGCCTTGCTTGTGGGATAGTAAGTACATGCCCTCCTCTTGCTCACCTTAACCAGAAGGACCTTCTGCTGCAGCACAGCCTGCATGCTGGCATGCAGCATCAAGCTGGCTTGCAACCAGCAAGGCTGAGAGGCTTCCAGGCCAGGCTCCTCCTCTGCAGACTTTAGCAAAAAAAAAGAAAAAAGGCGCTTTCACACTCCCATGCCACACACTCCCATACGTGCCAGGGTGAGCTGTCTTGGCCAGTCAGTTGTGCAGCTCTTCACATGATGATCTTCCAGCCCCCTTATTAACATGATGTGGCTGAGGAAATGGGTGCCTGATTTGCAATGCAATAGAAGCATTGTTGCTGAATTTATGGAAAAGCCCTGATAAAGATGCAGGCTGTCTCTCTAGTGGAAGGGTTTTAGGGTCTCAGCAGATTAAAGGCAGAAAGTATCTTTACAATTCAACTACAAGGGCATCTACAAAACATGAAGAAGCATATGGAGTTTTATAGAAAACAGAAAAGCAGGGCAGGAGAAGTGCTTTCAGATTGTACCAGTGAAAGTGCAAGTGAAAGTTCAAAGGCCTATTGTGCCTAATCCCCATTTTGGGACTAGTCTTTAAAGGAGCCTTGTGTAATCTGGTTTGGCTGGGGAAGAGACATGCCAGGCTGTTCTGTTCTTTCTGTGTCAGGCTGAATGCACCCGTAAGTTTTTCTTTGAGCTGAAAATAAAACCTCAGATAAATGCAGTGAGATTTGGCTTGTTTAACAAGAAAATCTGTTTGAAACTACTGTATTTTGTATGCAGTGTCTGAGACTTGTGTGTAACAGGACATGCACACATAGCACAGCAAGCCTCATCCAAACCTGGTGACAGTAAGAAATCCCCAAGTCCAGGAAGACAGGCAGAAGGACTGTTTAAATATGAAATTGGGCTGGCACAGGCTTCACCTTGAGCTCTTTTACTAATATTGTGAAGGATGTTCTGATAAAGTTTGCTTAAGATTCTGGATCCCCAACAGGATTTTACCTTTTTGGGGTTTTTTTGTATCTGAAATTATTCTGATTTCTGAGACCTCTGTCAGTACACAGACAGCAGTCCTACCTCTCAGTTGCCCCATTTATGTTGCCATCATCTGCTGCAAAAATGGCAATACCAGGCAATAAGGTCTCACACTTATTAAAGAAAATGGAGAGAAAAAAATCAGAAAGTGGGCATTCAGTAATGAAGAAAAATCAGATTCAGTAAGTGCAGATTCCAGCCCTGTCTGTAGGCCTTGCATCTCTCCCTCAGGATCTGAGCAACCTGATCTAACAAAAGATGTCCCTGCCCATGGGACATGGGTTGGACTAGATGATCATTAAAGGTCCTTTCCAACATAAGCCACTATGTAAGTCGGTGTTCTTTCACTACCTTGTTACAATTAATTCATCTGTGGTTGTACATGTATTACATCACTTCAATTGCCCCATGTAAGACAGGAAATGAGGTCAGCTTTATTAATATAGCTCTTTTAGACAGACTAACCACACTCATGCTGAGATCTAGATGTTAATACAAAATACAACTGAAATCCCTTACCAACAGAGCTGAACAAGAAAGAAAAAGCTAGGCCAGATCCAAGAGTGATTTGTATTAGAAATCCAGTGGGGAAGAGTCAGGGTGGACATGGAGCTGTTGTGAGGAGGGCAGTCTGTGCATGAGTAATTCTAGCCACAGTACATTTGTATTTAGGAACACAAATGCTCCAAGAGCTACATGCAGGTTGCTATTGCAGTCACTTGATAGGCATTGACTAAATATCACGAGCTCCCTGTGCTTCAAGAAAGACATTTTCAAGAAGTGTTCAGGAATAAAGCCTTGCCACAAGTATCAGTGACAGATGAAGTTCAAAGCTTCTAGCTCTCACCTCTAAAGCCAGGCAGGAACCTGTCCACAGACAGCCCTCCACCACCCTGAGCTGGCTCTGTGCAAAGCGATCTTCTTTGCCTCTTTTGCCCATGTGCCCCACCAGGGGCAGGCACATCTGCTCTGGGGGACCTGCCTGGGGTGTGCTCTGCTTGTCTGCCTGCCCATTCTCCTGGATTTTCTTCCCACAGGAACCAGAGTGTAAAAGGGGGGTTCAAAGCTGCAGTTCAGCCTGGAGTCCACATTCCTGAGTCAGCCATCACACCCTGCCTTTCCCATGCCCTCCCCAGCCCACCTCAAACTGTACTCACTGTACTGCCCTTATACCAAACATAGTTCCCAAAGCACTTGGTAAAGATGATTGCCCCACAAGCTGTATGAAAACCCAGTAGGATAACAAATTTCTAGAGCAAGGACAGTGATAATATTTGCCCTGTTGATACATATTTGTTGATACAATATTTGCCCTATGTTCTCCTAACAGTCAGCAACAAGTCAGATTGCAGTTTAAAATTATTCTCTTTTCCTATGCTGAATTCATATTGCAAATTCCTTCTTTAGAATGGAGACAACCTCTCTCTCCTCCTTCTAAACAGCGTTGCCCAACTGAGGATTTTAAGCATTGCCACAACAAACATTAATTTATTGAGCTCTTGTGAGCTTTCTGGACATTACTGCCCTTTGGGGTTCTTTCAAGTACATCCTGACAGCTTCTCTTCCTCAACAACATGCCAAACAAATCTCTCCACCTAAATGTAAATCTACCATAACCTCAACTCTATGGACTTGGGGAGGTTATCTATAAACTCCCAAACATAGCACCAAATTGAATCCATTCTCCCTAGTTCTTTCCCTTCACAACTCGTCTGTCATCTTCCCAAAACTTTTAAGACTTTTATTACCACTGACCTCTCAGGTTGAAACATACCCACTCCCACTCATTCCTATCAAAAAACCCAAAACATCACTCTGCTTCTTCAGCACTGGATCTGAATTTACCTAGTAATACAAATGTTCAGAACCAATAAACAAATCCCCAGGATGGGTGTTTTCTGCTCATATTTGAAATATTTGCTTTTGAAATATGTGACTGTCTAAAAATGATCCGTGTGTTGGGAAAGGACATAGTCTCCTAAAGGTCATAGGAAGAAGGTAGCTTCAGAACCATCATCATAAAATATTGGTATACAAATATGAATAGCTGAAATATGAGCATCACAAATTAGAAAAGATGTTTCTCAAACAGCACAGCTGCTCTTCTCTCCCACACTGAATGTTTGCATATTTCTTACCTGTATTTCAGTAGCTCTGGGGAATATTTTGACTTAGCTTTGAAAATCACCTGCAAAACAAAAAAAATATTGCAGCAAACATAGCATACATATCAGCAAAGAAAGACACTGTAAGTCACAGCAATTCTATCTCACCGTCCACAAGATGCATCATGACATGTTTCATTACATAATAGATTTCCATGGATTGCAAATCCCATGGCAGGCAAGCTCTAAGCAAAGCACTAGAACCACTTAGCAGGTGGTCAGATGCACTTGTATATAAACTGTCTACACTACTTTCTCTTACTCTGGTTTAAGAATAAGATCCTTTATACCAGTATTAACAAAAGGATCAATGCCAGCATAATCACAGAGGGAAATTATTAAAGGCTCTTACATGACCTGACAGTACATGTCTCTCACACAGACCAGCTCACACCAGGCCAAATGTTCCCATGAAGAGCCCATCAGAGTACCCTGGCCTGAAATTAGATATATACTTCTACATTCATGTTACATTGCCAAAAAGATGCCATTGAGAGCCAAAGTCATTATTTTACTTTGAGGTATTATTTGGCTTCTGCTGACTATCTCTTCACTGTACAATAATATGTGCTTTTACAGAGAGATAGCTCAGGCACAGCAGTTAGCTTGCTGTACTAGAAAAGATAAAAATACTGACAAGTTTTCTGTAATGTATCTAGGTGCCATCAGTGATAGTTGTTTAACCACCATAAGAAATGATACAAAAATATATTACCATGTTTTGTATCTTATTTATTTAAAATTTACTTGAAATTATCACTGCTTTTTTATAAGCTAACATGGTTTCCAAACAAACTTAGTTTACAAATGTTCATTTAAAGCAACAACAAAGCACACTGGTTACAAGTATTATAAAAACCACATGATGTGTGACTTATTCTGGGTTGTTTCCCAATAATTTTCTCCTCAAGTTATGCTATCTTATCCATTTACCTTGGTTTGGCATGCCCTTTAGTAATGTTTGCATAATATTTGCTATGATTATTATGCTTTCCCAAGGAAACGGGACTTAAATGATCACAATGTGACTGTAGACATGTGTCTGCCTGTCAATCTCTTTATCTGGCCTTTACTAATCTTAAAATACTTCAAAAAACAGATGAGAAAATGCTTGAAGTATCAAAGATATGGTTCTTTATCACCCTTCTAAAACTCAGTGACTCAAAGGAAAAAAGGACATTTACTCTATAAATGTATCTAATATATGTCCTCTGTGAGGAGAAGCCTACATAAAGATTCTATGCATCACCCAATAGGAGAGAGTCTGCATACCAAAATATTGTAAGAAATTCTCCAGTTATGGGAACAACTGAGAGTCAATCATGAGACACAGATCTGGAGAAAATCAGGCTCAACTTGTTCCAGAGCTCCTGGAACAACTTGTCATTTAACTCCTATTCACCATAAACAGCTGCCTTGACATGGAAATTATTTTTGTGATGCATCAGCCTGCTTAGCACTAGCTGAAGCAGCAGAGAACACTGAGTTTTTCAGCAAACTGAGAATAAAACTGAAAACTTGGGGGAAAAAAGTCTCTAAAAATATTCTGCAACCACTGATACTGTTTTCAAATAGATAACATCTCTGATAGTATCCCTTCTTGAAGAGTTTTGTGATTCATTCTTCAAATTCCTGGATCATGAAATCTTGCAGGAGTTCAGGAAGAAACTTTAGGTTGTTTTATTTACTTGCTTTTGAATGGAAAGGTATAAGGAGCTTGCAAATGCTCTGCACTTCTGCTGTGCATAGAGAGTAGCTGTCACTTTCAGAGAAGGGATGAGGTTCAAAATACTTCCCAGACACTTTTTGTACAAGATTTATTGCCTACCCTGCTTATTCTGGAAGGGAGGGAGGAAGCAGATTCCTGACCTCAATGAAACTAAACAAGTAATCCTTGTCTCTAGGGCCATTCCACAATCCTCACCTATTGTGAGTAGCACTTATACACACTGTACCATTAATTTTGACACCTTTCAGGGGTTGCACTGAACAGAAGAGTTCAGAGCCTCTGCAAAGACTTTCACAAGACAAGTAATTTCCAGTGGGCAATGAGTTGTTCTGGTTTCACAAAACCTAGCAAATATCAAGTTCCTAAATACCATCTCCAGGGTGCCCCAAAAATTATCTACTCGTCCCCCTTAAGTCACAAAGTACTGTCACATAAACCAACCCAAGACCAGCAAAATCTCCATGGATAACTTAGGTAAAGCCAAATGTGATGATCCTGCTGCAGATCCAACAGGATCTCAAGATTCACCGAAACAGCTGTTACTGTGATTCTGCATTTAGTGAACCTGTCCCAGGTGATACATGTTCTGAAATTTTCGGAGGAAAATGACCACTAAAAAGAAAATAAATACTGTACCAAAAAAAAAAAAAAAAGGATGCTATATAGAATGAAAGTTTCACTTTAAGGCATGGAGATTTCTTACCAATTCACTGCTAGGCAGGAGTACAGGCAGCCAGATTCTGCCACCTTTGCTTAAATGCTGATGGGGCCTTAGTTCATAAGTAGCCCTGGTGGAAGCAATGGGATTGTCATGGAATAAAGGGGTTTTCAGTGGGAGCTCCTCACTCCCACTGTCAGAAGGGCTGTCAGAAGCTGATCTCAATATACCTTGCATGCGTGGGTGCAGCTTTTTGCTTTTAGCATTTAGCTCAAGAGACTTGTTGCTCAACGGCCCCTCCTCGCAGCAGTGTTGAGAAAGCTTCCAGTCAAGATCTGAGTCATCTTAGTAAGTCTCCCAGCAAACCAGAGCAAACCAGACTATTCCTAAGAATAGACTAAACAGCAAACAGAGAGCAGGCTCTTTTAAAAAGATCTTTCAGAGAGGCCCAAGATGAACATGGAAAACGCAGTGAAAGTCCTTGCTAATTTTCTTGTGTCTAAAGGGTTACTTTTTAGTGTTAAAAGTATTTCCCCTTCTGCTTGTTCTTTGAAGGAGAAATATCCTGTTTTGACTCTCTGTTTCTGCCAAAGGGTTGGAAACCTCAAATGAGATTCTCACACCCCCTCCTCCACTCCCCTGAGGTATATGTCTGGCATATAAAACTGCAGCAGTTCAAAAGGACTCCAAAAATCTCTTCATACAGCCAGAGAAAATTCCCATTGCAGGAACTGATGTAAACAGCTGACCTTAGAGACATTTTACCAGGCCCCAGGAGTGGGGATGGCATGGGACTCGTGGGACTCTCAGCTTGGCTGCAGAGAGCTTTGGAGAGCTGCTGGGCAGCAGAGCAGGCAGACAGGGCCAGGCTGTTGTAGCTGATGGGGGTTCCAGCTAATCAGGAGCCACTTTGGCTCTGTAAGTATCAGTGGAACAGCTGTCAAAGCCAAGACAGATATTCCCAAAGCAAAAGAAAAATAAATTCTCCCTGGAGCAATTTTCGTGTCCATGCTCTGATTTAGCTGAACTGATGTGATGACTGGCACAAACCACTGCTGTACCTCCAGTGCTGCAGCTCAGCTCACCAAACAGATATGTGGTAAATGTTTGCATATGTCTCAAGCTGGCCCTCTGCACAGGAATGAAGTTCAGCTTTATTTACCACTTCTTACTTCAAAAACCCTATGAGAAACATAGCATGCACTTTTCCTTCCCAGTTCCTTTCACCACAGTCCCTCTCTTCCTCTGTCACACTCCATGCAAACTTCCCTTTGAAACCTGAAAATATGCCACAACCTCCTCATCAGCACATTTACCTTTCTTCTGCTGTGTATCTTTCAGTCCCAGGCCCACCTTCCCCTTTCTCTCTTTCTTCCATGTTCATTATTTTATTTGGATCAGATTTCCCAAAACAGGCAAGCTTTCCCTCTGCTCTCTAAATTCTACACAGTTTGTGAGGCCTACAGACATGGGCAATGTGACTCACTACCATACTGAGTCTTCCATGAATAGGTAAAAATAGTCCTAAAAGGACAGGGATGATTGTGGGGGCTGACAGCCACAGTAAACTTTCAAGAGTAGCTTTCCTATCAAATTATTTTCTAAGTCAAATGACCTCATCCCTCATGTCAGATGTTGACAGCCAGCCAATCTGCAATTGCAATTTGTCTTCTGTAGATACAATACTAAGGGCAACATTTTAGAGCAAACATATTTCCTGATGCTTTACCATATGTAGTTAGATGCCTGTGTAGTTCTATATACATCTAAAGCTTGTTTTAAATTAGTAATAAGCTTTACAATATATTATTTATTAATTTCTGCTAAAAACAAATTCTCCAAAATAAAAAGCCCTCTCTGTTCTCTCACTGGTGAGAACTTTTGAAATGCCATCCCTCAGTAATTAGAGAATGAGAAATTTTCTTAATTCTCCTCCCAGAGCTAACATTTACTCTGGTTCCACTGAAATACATGAAAACTTTCTGAAAGCCTTGTGCTGTTTTTACCCTACCCTGCCAGGCATGGCCAGCTCCCCTCTGAACTGTCTCACTCTGTACAACTTCTCTTCATTTGAAAGTCCCTGATTTTATCAGCACTGCCTGGGAGGCAGGGTACACTTCTCAATCCAGATGCCAAAGAAAAGGGAAGATGATTAGGGAGGAGGAAGGAGAACTAAAATCTGCCTACCAGCCTTCTCCACCCATACTGTCTGACAGCTCTTTAGCTCAGCACTACTTCCCTCGATCCTGGAGAAGTTCCCAACCTGATGACAAAACCTAGAGCCCACCCAACTGTTTGCTGTGCCTGGCCACAAGGGAGGCCTGGGATTTTCAGTGAAATTTATAGCTCACGGTCTTTGGCCCTGACCTTGTTCTTTGAGCCTGTAACCCTCCATCCTAGCCTCTCTCCTGCTTCATTTGTTTTCTGCTCCCCAGGGAAATGCAAAGCCTGAGCAAACAGGACAAAGTGAAGCAAGTCTTTCTCTGCCCAGCCCTCACATGCACTGAAAAAGGCAACTTTTTTTTTTTTTTTTTCCCCCCAGAGCCTCTTTATTCTTTTACCCACAGCACTAACTGTAAAGCCTGAAGACTCATCTCAGCATCCCCTTGTCAGGGACAGGGAAGATTTGAGAAAGCAGGACATAAATAAGAGAGTACCCAAATCCTGAAATCCTCACTTTCTTCATTATCCTGGGATCCCTCACTGTGGGATCCTCCACTTATTTCCCTTTAAAGTGGAAAATATGTTATTAAGCAGAAGATAAACCCTTAAAAGCTGCATGTGTGAGGCAAATATCTCTATGGGATTTTTGGTCTCTGGAGGTGGAAATGCACTTTGGCTCCCTATCTGGTGGATCAGGATCAGGGAGCTGCTCTGTCTTGGTACAGCGCAGTTACTTGCTGGTGTTGTGCTACTGTTTTACAAAAGTGCCACTGGATCTCACCTTCATTTGAGATTTATTTTAATGATTTCCAAGTAGGCAGAGGGCCTCCCCTCCTGAGAGGGTAGATGACACTATTCTTTTTCTTTAGAAGGGAATGAATACAGACACAGGATTAATAAATTCTAATACATTTACTTATTCCATTAGAAATCATATTTATTTTCTCCAGTATGGGATCTCTGAGAGGAACTAATATTCTATAAGCCTTACCTACAGCACCCTTTCTACTTACCTTAAGTAGGGCATTACAATCAAAGGACCCTGAACTTGGCTCTTAACCCAAAAATCCCATTTTGAGTCAAAACTATTTTGACTCTAACTTCCCTTTTGTTCATAGTTCCCCTGCTTTAGCAACCTGCCCCAACACACTAGAGGTTCTTCTGCTGCAGCTGCTGATGTTCAAGTCTGGGGACAAAACTCTGCTGTGCTGATGTCATCAGGGCTTATTTGTCTTGCTACACATAAAACACAGCTGAAATTCCCTATGGCTTTGGGATACCTATTAAAAAAGAGAATAGTTGTGGCTAACTTTCCGTCAAGTTCAAAGGTGCTTGTTATTTGAAAAACGCCCTTGGGCACTTGTCAAATGAGTTTTTGTTTGGCCAGGAGGACTTGAAATATTTTTGAATCACTTTTTTTTCTTCTCACATCTATGTTTAAAAGTTTTCCTAGCAGTGCCACATTTAGGAATGGGGGGTGCTGTACAGCAGATAATAAAAACCTACATTGTAGGTTCCAGAGACCCATGCGATCTCTTCCAGTGCTCTGTATCTATCCTATACACAGATCACTTCTTTCCCTCTAGCTAAGCACCAGTGAAATAGCAGGGGTTTCATGTCATGAGACACAGCTGCAGACCCTTCTTGCCCATCTTCTAGGGAATAAAAGGATAAAAGCTGTTTCTAAACAGGTCTGTGAAGTTTTAAGCCATTACTGAAAACAAAATTTTCTCTCTCCACCCCTTTCACACTAGTTCTTGCTTGCCTACTGTGGAAAGCTAGATGTACATTAAATACAAGATGCTGAATTTCAAGCCAAACCACCTTTTAATGGTTAGAAGTAAAGAATTAATAACATTGAATTAAAAATATATGCACTTATTCTGTATATATTCGTAGAATGGCTGTGCTTGTATTTCTTAAACCTTTGTTTCAGCTGGGGAGATATCTGAGATTAAATTTCACTGAAGCACCTAGCTCTAGAGCAAACAACAATACTATTCTTATGTCTGTCTACAATGGCCCAAGATATTTAAAGATTATGACGCACATCACAAACTCAGAAAGTCCCTTGCAAATATTGTTTCAAAAGCCTCACAACAGCCCTTCAAGACAGGTAACTATTCCACTCTTTTTCAGAGGGGTTCAGAGGAAGATCATGAGGACTCAGGATGACAAAGCAGGAATTCTGTCTCAAAGGCAGAACCAACAGCCTTAGCATTTTTTCTGTTTCCAACCACTGACTTGTACTTCCTGAACGCTATCAGACAACAGTGCTAAAAATAAGTGAAAAGCACATATGTGTGCATTCTGTGTGCTGTCTTTTCAGATCTTCCTTGGACAAAAGGAATGTTACCTGCAGCACTAAGCCTGACACTCTACTGCACAGACTGCTGTGCCCCCCCTGTGCTCACTCCAGCCCAGGCTTCTCTTGGCCAAGAGCCAGGATGCTGCATTCTGCCTCCAGACTTCCACAGCAGCCCTACATGCATGTCTGAGGAAAGAGTCTGACCTAAGGCTGTGCCTTAGTCCCAGCACTGTGATGGGATGGACTGTGTGCTGATGGACATTTGCCCCTGGGGAGCTGCACAGTTATCAAATGACTGTCACAATAGCTATGGGATAAAGCATAGGTCACCACATGCCTGAGCTGGATTTGAGTAGTATGCAGATAAAAGGTTCCTGTAATCCCTTAATATATGTCAAGTACCAGGGAGTGGAGCAGGGTGAGTTAGCAGGCATTTCAGACACTGAATCCATGAAAGCAAACCTAAGCACAAAACTGGGTATGTGGTTCTAAGTATTTAATACCTTCTACAACTCAAGTGATCTTCTTACAGCTATCATGCTTACCATTGCTGCTTTTCCAGCTCTGGGATAGCAGCCCTTGCATGCAGCCTTATGTCTCCAGCCAGGCTGTTCAGAATTGATAAGGCCTGTCATCACTACAGAACTTTACATCACTACACTGTTAAATACCATGGGGCAGAACACCAGCCCCAGGCACCCAGATGGTTCCAAGTGGGGCACACAGCAACACCCAAGGCATCCTGAGCACTGCCTGGTGTGCTCCAGGGCTGGCTGATGCTCTCCTGACCAACTGCTCCTGCACTGGGAAAGCAGACTTTGGTCAGGGCCACATGAGTGCAGGCTTGGGATCCTGCTCCAGGCACTACAGTGGGATTGAGGAGATAAAGAATCCAGTCTCTGCCCTCCTGCAAGTTTCCTGTGAGATCTTAGGCAAGCCCAGCAGGCTTTCTTTGTCTCAGCATGCCAATATCCCATCCTTCAGCCAAGTGCAAGATACCTATGCTCACCATAAGTATTTCCAAGCAATTCTAGCTGCAGCAACCTGGAGCCCTATGCAGCTTAATTCACCTGTCTTCTTAGATGTCCATGTCACAGATACACTCTAAAGACCTCTTCCTGAAATGGAGATACTATTTCCTTTATTCCACTATACAGCTAATTTACCTTTACATCAGAGAGTCCTTGAAATAGAGGGTGCATCTGTGCACAGCATTTAGCACTTATTGAACAGAGTCAAAGCTGTTTGTAATACAGTTCATTACAGGAATGTGGGCCCACAGTAGGACTCCATCAACAGTTTCAATTGTTACACACATAATAGAAATCTCACTCAGAAATGTTAGCCAACTTATGAAAAAGCTGGGACTGGGGGTTTGTTGCTGGCAAAATCAGACATTACAATTCTGACTGCACACAGAGATCAAGTCTGGTAAGACAGGAGGTTTTTAAAGTCTGATAACAATAATAAGGCATAATAATAAAATGACATTTTGGGTGTCCAAATTCCAAGCTCTCCTATACATTTTTTCTCCAATCTCTGAATCATTTTTATAGGCAGTAAATATGTTAATTGATATTCTCACAGTGATCACTTCAGGCTCCGGTTTCATTTTAACACTGATCACTTGCATATAGACCAGAAGTTAAAATACCCAAATAAACAACTAAAATTTGCTTTTTGCATTGCCAAGGTACATTTGTAAATTACATTTTTCTCATGATGCTCACATACTAAGGCTTCACCCATTCAGCTAGATTTAATCAACTAAATATCTGTTGCTTACCTGTGTGAAGTAAAGATTCATCAGGGTCAGGGTGAAAAACTGGAGGCAGACTGGGAAGCAATAGAGAAGCCAGAAGATGAAGGGGCTGAGAGAATTTGCTGTGACAAAGTCTTTGAAGTAAAATGAAAAGAGCACTGTCCTAAGAGAAGCCCAAAAGAGGCACAGAAACAGAAAGACAGTTTGGTAACTGAACCTCTTGTGCCTGTAGTGAAGGACCAGCCAGAGCTGGACGTAGATGAACACAAAAAGCAGTGAATAAAAAACAGTATATACAATGGTCAGGCCCAGCTTCACATACGGAGGGACAGCTGGCGTCAGGGTCGGCGGAAGGGTGTCATTTTTCAGTGGGTCCCACTCAGGGGCCTCCATTTGATATCAGGAATCGTCAGAATTATTTAAGTTTGGCTGCCGCTGTTGCCTCCTCCTCCTTCTCCTTTCATCTTCCTACAGCATAGGAATCAAGAAAATGAAAGAAAACAAGCTGCACTTCCTCTTTGGCAGCTCACTGTGGGCTGGTAGCACATGATCACAATTCAGAATGATTCATTAGGACTGCCTTTGTCAGCAATTGGCAGGGAACAGCTCAGAAAGCTGCTCTTTGCTGATGTCTCTGCACAAATCTTTACCATCCTTAGGAAACAAAGAAATCCAGCAGCCCCTGAACGGTTTACTGCTAATTTTTTTCCTCAGGAAAGTTATCTGGATTTTAAATTGGTTAAGTAATGTTCTATTTTCTACAAGAAGTAAGTACCTGACACTTTCCCAGTGGCAGCCACATAATATCTTTGTAGGATTTTTTTTCTTGTTTCCTGTTTAACAAGTACTTCATTTAGCTGCATTTTGTTAGAACTCATCTTAAGCACCTTCAAGTACTCCTGAAATTCAAACTGCTGTATTAAGCTGCAACAGCTCAGCTTGGCATTGCAGAAACCTTTGTGTTCATAAAGAATTACACAAAAAATAATACATTCAGTTTCTTCTTTTTCTTCTAAGATGCTTCACTAGAATGGGAGAAAAGGTACATCAGGACTTCCTGATATAAACTTAGCATATACAGGAACAAAATGTCCTAATGATCTAAATTCACCAAAGCATACATGCAGCTACAGGTTCTTTTCTTCTTGGTTGCTTTTGTGCCATTACTCTGGAAACAGAGTAATGACCGGACACGCCTTCTCACAAGTGTGCAGATGTGCCCTTGGGATGAAATCTATAAATTAATAGGTACTATGGCAGGCTGATGGGTTTGACTTATGGGGGTGAGAAGTGAGAACTGAAACTGAGTGGTTTAGACATTTGTAGTGTGGTCAAAATGTTTCATGTATCTTTAGGTCATACATAGCGTCATGTACCATACAACAAGACTTTAAAAGCTACTTCGGTTATGGCTGGAGCACTGCCATGTTTTTCTCCATCATTTAGAGTAAGCTGATTGCAAGAAGTACCTGGACCAATCCCTGGGGAAGACCCCACATGTCTGGTGAGCAGTGAAAAAAGACTCCTGTAGTGGAAGGGTCCATGTAATGAACTAACACAGTGTACATGGTATGCAGAAACTGACACTATCAACCAAAATAATGATTTCCATTATTAATACCTTGCACTAAGAGGAGTTCAAAACTACTATTTTGCTGGAAAAGACAATTATCATAATTGTGCTTATTAATATAAATACAATATATAAACATTGAGGTATCTATTTAAAAAGATCTCAAAGTGAACCCAATTCTGCCCCAGAAATACCCACCCTGAACCCTTAAAGCTCTGTTCCAAAATCCAAGGTCAGGTACTGAAACTTAAGCAGTTTGATTTTCAAGATGCTGGGTAAACTTAGGTCCCATTGACTGCAAAAGGATTTGTGGGTTCTCAGTGCTTCTGTAAATCTGGTCATTGATTAAGGTTTTCAGATATGATTTTAAGACTCTTACCAGGAGCAGTCAGCCTTGGAAATCCCAGATAAACAGCTTACAGAAGCAGCACTGGGTGACGGTCGATTTGACTACATACAGAAATGTAAAGAACTGAGAGTGAATATGGGAAAGATGAGAGAGGGTAAGAAATGTCTAAACACTAAAAATCATGTACATGTACAGAGGTATGTTAGAGCTTGCAGAAAAAGAATTAAATGGCTTCAGTGCAAATAAACTTGGACTTAGCTTTGAACTAGCACATGCTTCCAGATCTTGCATAATTCCTGGAACACAAAAAAAAAAAAAAAAAGTAAAATTTGATACCAGGGTAGGACATGGAAAACTGAGCCGTTGCTGAAGCAAGCTTTTCAAGCTTTTCAGAGAAGCTGTCTGTACTCAGGCTGTAACATTTATTATGAAAAGATGAGGGAAGTAAAGGGCCTGAACAGGAGTTTAGAAAATATGTATAACAAATAAGATACAATAAATTATATTTCAATACATACTACAGAAGGCTCCATCTCCCAGATCAGGAAGACATCTCCCCTATATTGATACATACTTCCTCCTAGCAGACAAGGAAAACATCTTCCTCGCCTTCCTCAGTTCCACTAGTAGGCCAGCCTTGTGTATCTGTCAGTCTTCACAAGCCCAATGCACACATACACTATCTAGAGGCCAGAGTACAGTAATAATAAATTCTGTGGGTTACACACCACCTCTCTGCTCTCAGCACAAACTTTCTCATTGTGCTTGTGGCTATTATTAACCCACAGTGGCCATAAGCATTCTACTGCTTTTTATCAGTGACCTATAACAAGTCTTCACAGCTTGTGCTGTAAGACTTTGACCTGCTGCATGGGGTAAAGGCTTCCACTGCATTCCTCCAGCCACAGCCATCAGGATTTTAACACTGCCACATGCCTGAAGTATTCTATAAAATGTACAGAGGAGCAGGAATCCATTTCCACTCAACAATCTGCTGGTTTAATGCCCTTGTGGATGTGATTGCCAGCTCATGCTTTGTGGGAACGTGTTGTAAGCAGCTAAAGAAGAAGCTGCTGCCTCAGTCAGGTGTTGCCAAGGGACAGCAAAAACAGTGGTCACACAGATTGTGCCCCAGACAAGTGTCCTTGACATAGGTGAGCAAAGGTGGGTTGTGAAACTGCATTGCAGCATTATAAGAAACTTCTTAATAGAACAAACTTCCTGTGCAGCTCTTCAGTGCTTAGGAAGTTCAGCCACCTCCTGGTCTTCAGCAGTCCTGCTGCTGTCTGTGGATGTTGGGCAATTCCAAATGATTTGTTTGTGTTACTGTTTTCTTTCCAAGGGCCATTGGTCAAAGAAAGAAAATTCACCCAACTGCCAATGTTCAAAAAGTTGCTTGTCTAGGCTGTCCCACTGCTACTTGATTTGAAATGAACAAAAGTAGGTAACATAAACTGTCCAGGTTCTGCAAGTTGAACTGCTGCCCCTGCTCCTGTGCAAAGAGGTCTGAGTTCTCATCTTTGATGTCACTTGCAGTTAATGAATTTGCTGGCAAGACTGTTAGCACTCTGGAACTATGGACCCTCCTTAGTGTGTAGTTCTAAAAACCTTTTGGAAAGGGTTTTGCAGAAAAATGCACTTCTGAGAAGGGAAGAAAATAAAGTAATTTAAGATTTTGTTAGATACTGAACCATCTTAATATTTGATGTTATACGATGGTAGTCCAGAAAATTTGTCCTTAGTTACATGGGCAGGTTTTTAAATTCCTTTGAGGCTTCATGGTTTCTTGGATTGTGTTTCTTATAACTACCAGGCTCTCATGGTTTAAACCTGCAGTAGTAAATAAAGTACATAGGTGGACCTTAGAGTCTGTCCTTCTTCAAAAGTTGCTTTGTCCCAAAGTTATCTGCAAAATTGTGAGGCCTTTCTATTCAGGAGAGATTGTCAGATAGACAGGCCTCTTGCCAATCCAAACAAAAATAAATGGATATTCTGGTTCAACATTTTCTTTTGCTCCTCACTCCATGAGGCCTATGATTACAAAACTCAACAACGCCATTTTGAGGTAAATAATTCTTCCTATTTCTACTCAAAAAAACAAGTGGGACAGAAATCTAATGCTGAACAAGATCTGCCAAGTATCTGGTGGAGAGTGGGAGTATGAATACTCCAAATTAGGCAAAGGGGAGAGATACCATGGAATTCATGATTATTTAATTCTCCCAAGTTTGTCACAACACCTACACCTCGTCCTTTTTCATTTTGTGTCCCACAAAATTATGAGCTCAATTCCATGCACTCCGCTCTTTTCAATTTAAATAATCTTTTGAACAGACAGATTCCTCTGAAGCCTTTTGTAATATGACTATTAGAATAGAGAAATTTAACTATGTGGTGTAAACACACACCTTCTGCATCTAACACTTAGGCCAATGCAATTTGGTGCGTCACACGACAAGATATCACATTTCTTGATGAGACATGGTGGCCAGGATGCTGAAAACAATGGACATTTCCTTTGAACGGGTTCAGCAATCTGATTTAACTACAGGGCAAGCAACTAAACTAGTGCCTGCTCAACATGATGGATGAATTAGCCAATAAATCCTGAACCTGTAATTTCTCGTTTGTCTTTGGATTCTGAGAACCTTGTTTGAAGCTTTTTGAATGCTACTGCACCGCAGAGCATACGTACTTAGCCTTGCAAAATACTGCTGATGTGATACTTCCGTCCTTCATTTGGAATGGGCTCATCTCCAAGTCATGGTCTACGTCACCATCTTTGGGATCCAGCATCTTTCTGCCATTCAACATTTAGCAAGTCTGGTAAAAGCAAAACAGAGGGCTGGGAACCAGTTTTCTCAAGGGGAAAAAATGTCCTTTCATTATTAGGCTTTCTCTGTGCCTGGGCATGTTACATTTCACTATTAATCCTGACACAGACCTCATACTCAAAACATGTCTAAATAAAACCCTCATAATAAATCAGGATTTATTATTCTAATCTCATTTAGGTCATACAGTGGCGTAAAACAGTGCAAATGTAGGGCCTTAACCCATAATCCTTAAGGCAGCCAAAGCTTCCATTGGCTTCACATAAAGTAATGCCTACGCTTCGAGGGCAGGAGCTCACTGCACAAACTAATCAGAGTAATGCAAATACCTTTAAAGCAAGAAAAGTGTGGTTTCATAATTTCAGCCCATACTTGACCACAAGAAAATTTTCCAAAATACGTAACTTAGCGAATAGAAGATTGAAAGAGAGAAATTCTGGAAACAGAAGCATCTGAACACGAGTGCCTTTGTTTCATTTTCGAACTTTGTCTCTATTAGGCTGGTTGACTGTTGATTTCAGGCTCTCCTGCAGACTTCTCATTTGTGCAATATGCAATAGGAGCAGTGTGAAGCTTGGAGTTGTAGTTTTGTTTCCAGACTGGTAAGAAAGTCCTGGACACCCTGAAATTTCTGTGTGTGTTGCAGGTTCCTTGGGATTTAAAGCAAGACTCAGCAAACTGAGATTTAAGATTAAAAATAATCAAAAATGATTTGTTGCTTGTCGCTGTTTAAATCATTTTTTTGCAGCTTTCAGTTTCCTGGATACCTCCATAACCCAGAAAGACATTTTGAATCCTTGCTAGCTCAAGCAGAATATATCCTCTCCTTAGCTAGCCTTCTCTGCTTTCTTTGACTTATGGTTTACCACCTTCTTTGCACCCATCCCCAGCCTGCACTGGAAAAACCCTCCAAAAGGGAACTAAAGCAGTTGGGCATTTCCCTTCAGTGGGGATTCCCTTAGATTGATCCGTCAGCTGTGTATGAGCTGGCTGGAAAAAAGAAGTGGATTAGATGTGTACTTACCACAGAGGAAGACGGATTTGAGTGCTAAAGGTTACTTGGCCCAGTGTCTGGGCATTTCATATTACCTATCATACATATTACCTTTCTAGCAGGGAACACGTCTTCTCTTCACAAGAATCTTGACAGGTAAATAACAAAAGTCCATTTGAAAAGGGATTATATTAGCCCCATCCGGGAAAGTGAGTTAATTAATTTTCTTCCCTTGGCTTCTGATACTTACACAATATGAAGGCTCTGGCTCACAGCTAACAAACCCCTCCATGTTAGAAATCACCTGATCCAGCTCTGATTATCTGTTTATTCAAGCAGCTGAGAATTCAGCTGTGAAAGCAAAAGCCCAGAATCTTGCTTAAACCTTCTCAGGCTAATGTCTCAAGAGAGTTTTTAACTCCAGTGTCCTAAATCTATGCCAGTTAGTGCCGACACCCAGGCTAGCTCGGAGGAAGATGAGGGTTATGTTGGGAAGTGTGCTCACAGACAGGCTTGAGCAGCTTGGTGCTCCTTCAGTTTTTGAAACTGCATTGCCATGGCTGTGCTCTGAATGCGGCCACTGCAGAAACTTGTCAGCTGCAGGGCTGTCCTTGGAGTATTGATGAAGACAGTATTTTTGGTGAGGGACTCCAGTCTAGCCTTTCTGGGACATAAAAACAGGGTGGAGAGGGATAGCCACTGTAGCTGGAAGCAAAGGATCTTGCCTGCCACTGCAAGGTGATGTAACTGAACAGCGGAACAGAATTCCTGAGATACATGTCAAATTCACAGCTCAGAAATGCATTCCTACAAGAGGAGCTTTCTTTGAATCTGTACTGAAGCACATCTGGAAAGACCTGAGATACATCTGTATTTCCTGGGCTAAAACCAAGTAGTAAACAAACCTTTTGCAAGCAAATTTGCATTCAACTTTTGACAAGTCAGATTGAGCCAGCAGTGCCCTTCCTTGCCCTACACATGGATCATCTGGATGTCGTGTCCCATGTTTACCCTCGTGTGTTTGTGCTGGGATTTTCCCGCTGCCGGGGGACTTGTCCAAGCTGTCAGCCCACACCTGAGGGCAGAGCACTCCTGTAGCACCTCCAGCTTCATTTAAAAGAACGGGACAGAGCTGGCACCTAATCTGCCAGCAGGCTGCCATCTGCTGCCACCCGCTCCGAGGGGCCTGTCAGCGGAGAGGAGGTGAGGGCACCACGGAGCAGTCTCTCGCCTCAAGCCACCCTCTGTCCCTCTCTGCCGACAGGAAGGGACAGGGAGGGCTGGCTCAGAGCCCCCCAGCCTGGGAGCCGCGGGGACACGGGCCGAGGTGGCAGCACGCGGGCAGCCCCAGCCCGGGAGCAGGCCCGGGAAGGCGGGAGCGGCTCCGGCCCGGCCCTTCCCTCACGGCGGGCGGGCACGGCCGCCGCCACACGGGGTGTCCCGTCCCGGCGGCGCCACCGCGACCCCTCGTGGGCGAGGAGAAACGGGAATGGCTTCATCAGCTGCTTCTTGATGGGTTTGAATTCCGGCTTTGTTAGGGTGGGGGGTTCTTGTTTGGTTTGTTTGGGTTTTTTTTCCTTTTGCTTCTTTTTCTTCTGTTCACGTGAGGTGGACACAGAGATTGCAGCTGCTTGCTTTCCCCTCCAGCTCTGTGTGTCCATCTGCTTTTCCTCAATGCCAGCCTGTTTTCCCCATAAAGCTCCCCTGGAAGAGGAACAGAGCTTGTTACACCGGTTCGTGTCCCCCAGCCAGGAGGTTTCCTGTCCCGACCGGCAGCTTTTCCGTACTTAGCCCTGTTGCAAAGCAGTAACCAGCATTGTCCTGATGTGTTCTGCAGGGTTTTACTTGTTTGTGAACTGTGCCTCGGGGGCAGAAATCGATTGAGCTTTAGCTCCTCCTCCTTAACATCATCAAAATACATTGATGTGAAAAAAAATAATAGTAGCTGGCTTAACAAAATGTTGCTTTTATTGGGGGGAAAGTGCCAAGGTTGTATTGTGTGTCCATAAACGGAACTGCATTTGTTTCAAACACAGTAAAATAAAAGATGATCTTTTAATGAGTGCAATAATCATGCCAGCTATTTATGGGGTTTTTTTGTCGTGCAGAACATTAAGTACATTAGACTTCAAATGGCCCAGCTGAAAAAATTGCCTTAGTGGGTGGAGCAGAGCAGAGAGTAAAAGTGTAAAAAAACCAAAATAATGGAAAAAAAAAAAAGAGAAAGGAGAAAGTTTGAAGAAACAGAGCTGCAGATGTTTATACAGGAACGACATTAAAGAGAAAATCTGCTTGGAGACAGTAAGTGACATTTTGTAACCTTTGGGGGATTTTTGTAAAATTCTCACAAGCAAGTTGTTTGATGATATCCATTATGTGGATAGCAAAAACTCTGTCTTTTTCATTTCTTTTCATAAAACCATGTCTATGTAAGTTTATTATATTAAATAAGCACCCTAGCCACTATTGTGGCTTAACCCCAGCAAGCAACTAATCAGCATTATTATATTAAATCCAAAACACAGCTCTGTATCAGCTAAGAAGAAAATTTACTATATTCCAGCCAAAACCAGCACAACTACAAGTTCTTAATAATAATATTCGACAATAAATTTATAATAAATCATAATTATAAAAGAAAAACACATTATATAACTATATTAATATTATCCTTAATATATTGCTAAGTATAATTTAAATTATAATTAGGTAGTAGTTTATAATGTCTAAGCATTAAAGTAACAAGATATTAACTATTTAAATATTAGGACATGATGGAATTAGGATTGTTGCTGTGAGTTTTTTTGGACCATTGCACCATTGCAAGTGCTTTGTAGTTTTACCTTTAGTGAAAGTTTTTCCTCCAGGATTCTTACTTAGGAGGACAAAATGGTAACACAACAAATGTTTTAGGAGGAGCCAGAGTTGTTAAAAAGTTATATGGTTGGTTGTAAGTTTTAACATATATGTGAGCTGAGGTTTGGTAAAATGAGGGTTTGCATCAAATGCTATCAGCACTTTGTAAGTACAGGGAAAGCTGAGGAACGCTGCAGAGAGGAGAGGTTAGAAACTATCCAGTGGTACATGCTGTGAAAGGAAAAGGAATAGAAAGATTTAACAGCTGGAATGGAGGGCAGGCAGTAAGTATTTAGTCTGGACATACTTCTATCACCTCCAGCTGTGCTGACTGTAGTTTGTTTTGGAGTAAAATCTAGTATAGTCCAATGGCAGATTTCCAGTCTTTTTATAGAATGAGCAACTTTGCAGTAAAATGACTTCAATCGTGTTTGTTATTAAAATATTTTAAGAGGTATGTTCCTGTGTGCAGCTGTATTTGTTTCATCTTAACTATGTCATTGCAGAGAATGTTTCATCAGAAACTGCTGGGTTTTGGGCTATTTTTCACATTTTGTTGCCCCATATTTTTTTAAGAAGTAATGACTATCTCAATCTCAGCTAAGGAAAGGTGGTACAGCCATGTGATTAATGAATGGAAAAAATATACAGAATTTCAAACTACCTTAATGAAAGAAACTGAGCAGCTAAATTTGAGTCTTATTAATTGGTATGAAATGTTTTCAGATTTGCATAACCTGATTTATAGGTTTAAATGGAAGATATGTACTAAAGAGGCCTCAGCCAACAGCATCGATGACAGCTAAAATCAAAAGGGATTTTAAGTAATTGGCAGTTCTTCTTGGGACTGCTTGCCCCAGCATATATCCTGCTAAGTATTGGGGATTTTGAGAACCACAAGTATAAAATTTTAGCCCTTCAAGGCATATGGCACTTGGCCATTTATTGCACATTGCTGTTTGTCCTGTTGTCCTGTGTTAAAAATTTTTTAAACACTTGAAGGAAGGAGAGGAAGGGAAGGGAAGGAAGGAAAGGAAGGAAGGAAAGGAAGGAAGGAAGGACGGAAGGAAGGAAGGAAGGAAGGAAAGGAAAGGGAAGGAAGGAAGGAAGGAAGGAAGGAAAGGAAAGGGAAGGAAGGAAGGAAGGAAGGTAGGTTGATTCATTTTCAGGACTGCATCTTCAAAGGTAGGCTATGCAAGCCTCTGTCTGTCAGCAGGCAGCTTTGGTTATAATTTGGTTACAATCTTATCAAATCTGTTCTAACAACCAACCTATTTTATTATGTTTATCAATATTTTTTAATTAAGGGAAGCAAAATAGCAATGTCAGAGAATGTTTGCATTAAAGAAAGAATGTGATTTGTTAGTCAGAAGACAGTAGGGAGGATGCATGGTCGGTTTCTGTCATAGAGCTCTATAAGTGAGTAATACAAGAAAAATTCAAGTCTTCCAAGTATTTTCAGAAGACAGACTAAATCTAAATTGTTTTTATTTGTTAAGTTTACAGAATCTTGTAAAAAGAAAGTAATTTCTATTTAAAGCAAAATGAAAACATGAAGCTAGTTTGCACAGTGTATCCTTTTTATAAAAGCCTTATAGCAGTATATCAAAAATTAATTTAATGGTAGAAGGAATGTTATATGTTTTGGAAAAAAAACAAATGTGCTTTCTATGCTTTCTTCTGCAAGACAGAGAATATGGAAAAATACCAGCCATTTTAAATTTACCATAAAGCCCTGAGATTACTGAGGACATATAAATGTTTCTATTAAATTTTGAGATAGATAGCTATATATGCAAAGTAATTGAAAATCCTGAACACTCAGTAGTAACAAATTCTATCCTTTCAGAGGGATTTCGCTGATATAAACTTAGCAGTCTGAGTGAGTGTGTTAGCTTTCATTATATATTCTTTGCTTTTATTAGCACCAACCTAATCTTTAACATTTTTTACATTTAAGCAATTTTTAAAAATTTTGCCTTGCTAATACTACATCAGTGTACTTTTAAACTCCTAGGAACCCACACGCTGACAAATTGTTAAAAAGAAGCTTGAGCATTACCAGAATTGGAGTAAGTAACTTTACTAACAGTGCCACCACTTGTCTTTTTGGGCAGAGACACTTATATGTTGATTTTATACCCCCACTTAGGGACATATTTCTATCTTGGAAAATATGATTCCTTTCTTTGTTGAAGTCACTTTATATATTGATCTCACTCACATTCCTATGATATACTGGCTGAAGGTCTAATCCAATGAGAATTCTTTCACATGGTTAGGGTGTCCAGGAATTTGTGCTAAGAATTACTCTAGTCACTACATATGTATTCAGTATCTAGCAACTCACATGAACTTGGAGAGGGTATTTCAAATGCTGTCTATCCATTTAAGTTCCATATAAATCTCCAAATTCATATAGTTACAATAAGGAAATATTAATGACCTTTCCCAATTTCAGTCAAGGTGGTTTTGGTTACACAACTGGTAAGAGTAATCAGAATCAAATATCCATATCAGCCAGCTCTTGGAATCACTGCTGCTCTGCATGAATGCACATATGCTAAACAGAAAGAAAATAAGAAAGAAAATATCCCTCCCACCCCCCACCTCCCCCCCCAGATAATTATGTCATCAGATTATAAACAGATTTAGGTAAACCATTATTTTCAACATGGATCTTTATGGTTTCATTATTGGACACCTCAATATAAGTAAAGAGTTTCTGTAACTACACAGAATAAAACTTTTTAAATCACTAATGTACAGGTGACCCTCAAAGAAAAAGAAAACAAGTTAAAATATGTTGAATGTGCTTAATCAGTCACTACTTCTAAAAGACATTTTTGCAAGCTGCCGTGCACACAGACACCTGGTCTTTATCAGGTGCACTGGCTTAGGTTGTGCCTTTCTTTGTTTGATTGAATTTTGCACATATCCAATGTCCAGAAATCTTGGAGGAAAATATATGGCAATAATTTATAATAATTTAAATAATTAATAAAACAAATTAAATTTAAAGAGCTTAACATGTAATTACAAGCTCCAAAATAAGATTGGTAATTTAACTAAAGTTCTAATTAAGACCAGTCTGTTTGGAGAATACATATTTTCATATATTATAACATTGTTTATGAGTCTTAGTGTAATTAACACTAAAATTAAGTGCTCTTTCTGTGCATAAGCTTTAGAGTCCCTACCCTTGCTTTTACATCGTGTGTGTGTGTAGTGACTGGAGGCAGCTGGGGGCCGCTTACAGAGGGCATGACCTATTAATAAGTCTAGAAAAAAGGTGTGTTTCTCTAGATGCAGCATAACAGGTCTAGCAGCAGTTCGGATCAGCCCCTTCCCTGCGGGTGTCTTCATGGCAGGGGCCAGCGGAGGGTGCTGGTGTTACTGTTCTGCACCCGAGCACGATGGAAAGAAAGAAAAAATACAAACCCGAGGGCAGCATTGTACTGGGAGTACCGTGTGCCAGCGTGGGGTCCTGTAGCTCCCCTCCCAGCACAGCCCGTGCGAGCTGCCGCCCGCCACAGCCTGGAAAATCTGTGAAATGGTTAATAGCGATTGATAGTGAGCACCGTCCCCTACCGCAGGAGACTGGGAGCCTACGGGGAACAGCTTCCTTTGAGAAGGAGCCTGCAGCAGAGTGCTCCAAAAGGCTGGGTGGTAGGAGTCTGTGGTTTGTCTCACTTTCAAAGTGTAAGGCTTGACACACTGGCAGACACAGCCACTGGACTCAGTCTGTCATGGCAGGGGGTTCAGTGTGCCTGTTTCTATTTTGAAATATTTTTGTGGAACTGCACAACAGAGATTTGCATCCTCTAGCATAGAGTCATAGAACATGCTGAGTTGAAAGGGACCCGTCAGGATCATCAAGTCCAACTCCTGGCCCTGCGCAGGAAATCCCAACAATCACATCATGTGCCTGAGAGTGTTGTTAAAACTCTTCATGGACTCTGTCACGCTGGTGCTGTGACCACTTCCCTGGGGAGCCTGTTCCAGTGCCCAGTCACCCTCTGGGTGAAAAAGTTTTTCCTGATATGTAAGCTAAACTTTTCCTGACTCCGTTTCATCCTGTTCCTTTGTGTGCTGTCACTGATCAACAGAGTGAAGAGATTGGTCCCTGCCCCTCCACTTTCCCTCATGAGGATGTTGAAGACCACAATGAGATTTCCACTGTCTCCTCCAGACTTTGGCTGCATAGTGCATCCTTTGTGGTGAGCTTTTGCTTCCCCTGTGATATTGTAGATTCTTGGCTGTTCACAAGCAATCCTGACGCCAACTTTGAGAAGTCACCTTTTAGAAGTTGCGAAGTATGCAGTAATAGAAGTGTCCTGTACTGTATCCCATTCATGTTGAATAGCATGTGCTTGAATCTTTACTGGTTGGCTTCACAGGTAAGAGACCTCTGCCAGGGAAAAAGCTGCTGGAGCCCTCAGCTTCTGCTTTGCTATAGCTGCAGTTTGCCAACTGCCCTAAAGTGAAAGCCTGCAACACCAAGAAGTCTTTAATACTCACTGAACAGAATCTGAAGACAGAAATAAACTACTAGACATAGGAATCAGGAGTCAAGTTCAACAAAGGATAACTTCTAAACACAGTATTTAATCCTCTTAGTGTCTCTTGTGTGCTGTTCTCTTTTTGGTTGGAACTAACCACCCAGTTTTTGCTCCTTGCACCAGTACCAGCGCCCTTCTTGTGCTGCCTTTTCCTTTCATTTCTTCAAGCATCCTTCCTTATTACTGAGTAGCAGCATTTCTTTTTTATTTAAAACCAGCAGACGCTCCTTTAGAGAATTCACTCATCTTAGCTGGGCACTGCTGGAGGTAAGAGAGCCCTTTGATCAAAGAGGAGATCCATTTTATCCTGCAGGGTGCCAAGAGCAGCAGGATCAGCAGACCCTGGGTTTCATTTGGTGTGGCTGGGAGTGCACACAGGGTTAGGCAGCAGTCCACCTCTTGCTTCTTTGCCTGCAGGACTGGATAGCCCAAGTTGTGCTCTTCTTCATTACCAGCCCCCTTCTTGAAGTCATTGGGGCAATTTGCACAAGATGCTGGTTGTGACAGGCCTTATATTTGTATCCTCTGACTTAAAAGACTCAAATTCTCTTTCGCTTTCCCGCTATCCTTCTCTCATTTCACTCCTTTCTGAAATCCAGGTTTTCTTCTCCCTGGTTGTTCCTTCTTAATTGAAAAAAGACACCCTTAAAGTGTGGAGTGAGGTTACTGAGTCCAACAGGCTCCCTCTTAGTCCTGGGTCTGGCTCTGCCACAGCAGGAGCAGCTGAGAGCAGCTGGTTCAGATACTGGGACAGTAACTGAGTTGTTACTCTGCTGAAGCAGCACATGCAACAAATATTTATGTCTGGTACCAAGAGGGGAAAAGCATGTTCAGAGAAGATAGGCTGTTTGGAAATGACAGATGTCCTGACCTCAGGCAAAGCTGAGCAGTCTGTGGGGGATTTCTGTTTAAGTCAGTCTGGAAACTATAGTACACTGTAGGGAATGTTCAGAAATCTTAGAAACTAGAAAAATTATTACCATTAGTGGCAGTTAAATAATAAGGATAATGTACTTGTAAGTTCTTCTGCACATATAACATATTTGCTGTTGAATATAAGCCCCCAGGTTGCAAATACTCAGGCAGAAATGTTCCCAAGTTTTGGAGAACACTTAGATGCATGAAACATGCAGGGCATGCTGATGAATATCTGGAAAGAAGCATCAGCAAGCAAGAAAAGAAATTTAGTCTTGGTCATAGTTTGCCATATAAAATGGACACAATGCTCTGGAAACCTTAAAGGTAAGGTTTTATTCAGGCAAGAATCATACCAAACAGAATTTCCTCTCTAATAGTCCTACCTTTGTATTTTGCTGTCCTTGGATAAGAGGGTTGTTTGAACAATACTGCACTGTCAGGGGTGGTTTTATGCTGTTGTATTAAGTCAATCTGTTTGTTTGACTTTACTCTGGAGCATACATCCTGTTTTCAAAGTAATGGCACAATTTATGGAGAACAGAAACAGCTTGCAGATAATTCCTCCACCACACAGAATGAAAATTGTTGCATAAGTGTTTGTATGTTTTCCTGCTTATTAAGCTGCAATTTGTCAGTCATATCCTCCCCAATGGGACTGAATTTTGCAGCCTGCAACAGAATCCTTTGTTACATATTTACTCTAAATTTTACTCCTAAATTTTCTTTGGGATGGTTTTTTCATTAATTTTTTGCCATGTGGTAGCTCACAGAGTATTTCAAGTTGGTGAGCTTTTTCTGAGGCTTGTGAGCTTTAGGAATAACTATACAACTTCACACTCTGCATACCCATAGAGAGGGTAATTAGCTGAAATTGGATTTTCTTGGGAACAAACATGATCTGCTCCACTTTAGAAAGCTGCTTCTGGTTGCTAGGAAATCTTCACTGAATTTCCTATGTGTCTTCTGATTTGTCAGGTGAACAAACTGTATTTCTTTGGTACCTTAATTTTTCTCTTTCTGAAGTGGGATAACAGTAAATGTTTCTTAAATCATCAGAAAAGGTTTTGAAATTTGCAGGAGTGGAAATCTGACAAATGGAAAGTGCTGTTGAAACTGTTACATCATGATTTTTGAGAATATTGTACTGTGATTGCTGTGTGAAAATCTGCTTTATGTTTTGGCACTGTTACAGGGAATAAGCCACAGAAAAAAATACCTTTTGGATAAGACAAAGTCCTATTCTGAGTACTTAAATAACTGAATTTTATTTACTAAATGGAAGAAGCAAAGGACAGCAGATTTCCCTCAGAAAGAACACAATGCTCTTGTATGTTCAAATGCTGTGGCTCATTCTACAGAAGTTAGTCTTTGTCCTCAGATGGTAAAAAGGTTAATATCCACCAAAAAAATCAATAATTTTGTTAAAACTTGGGTCCAATGTAGTATGCTTTTTTTCCCAATTATTTGTTTTCAACAATTTAACCTCCAATTTCTTTCAGACTATACAAGCTGTGACACAGGCTGAATAGGGGTGTCTAAATGACAATTTCATATTGTATTTAATGGCTCTAAAGATGGATGTGTTGCTGGATAGGATGAGCATTTTAAGGGACAAATGCATTAAATACAGAAAATCAATAAATAACAATTATTATATATTTCAGGGAAAAACACAGGATTGAGGACCAGACATAGTTTTGTTTTGGATAATACCTTTTCTTTTAAGTTATTTCCTCGAGTTTAGTGGCCTTATTTATTTTCTTATTTACTTGTAAATAAGCATAACCCATGCTGGCAGAACTGTGCAACTGTGTAACTTTGAAAGATCTGTGCTGCTGGAAAACATTCAAATGTTTTTCATGCAGGAAGTTTGAGGGAATTATAAAAGGTTTATAATTAAAAGGAAACAGACATGAGTTTCTCTGAGAAAGAACTCAGGGAATGAGAACTGGTCAATGAGCCATAAAGAGGGTCAGCCCTAAGACCTCAAAAGGTTAATAAAAAGACTGTTCTGAAAAAAGATAAAGAAAGAAACTAAGATGCAGATAACCAGTACAGTGTTAAAGGCCCTTGTGGGGAAAAGGTAAAGGAGGAGGATGTTAACAGCGGGTTCAGAGAGCTCAAGGGAGAGAAGGCAGGACAAGTGAGGTCATTTAGTTGGAGGTCCAACAGTGACCACAGAGCAAGAACCAGTAATTACCTGAAAAGGCTTTGGTAACCTTTCATTTCATGGTGTAGCTTTTGAAATTGTAGCAGTCTTGCTGTCTCTCCCCCTTGACAGGCTTAGAAACCTGCTTCTGACTGCAGGTACACAGGTACCTCTGTATTCCTACATGAGAGATGGCCAAGGACCTCCCTCCTGCACTGAACACCTGAATATCCGAGCTGCCCAAGGGTTAGCTGGTCTCCTGCCCACTCCAAAAGGCTCTTTCCATGACAAAACACAGAGGGTCTGGCAACAGTTTGCTGCAAGGACCACGCTCAAAAGGCAGACACAAGCCATGACCAGATTCTTGTTCTTGCCCTTTCCTGGCTGTTCCAGAGCCAGCTTAAAGGCTTTGCAACTTCAAATACCTGCACATACCCTCATGTCACAGGCTTTGGTATGTGACATGCCTTTAGTTTTGTGCTTTAACTAAACCACTGCTGGTCTCTGTAATGAGAGATCCTTTCATTTCAGACACGCTGAACAGGAGTGGGAAAGAGGGGGAAGAATGAAAAAAGATGTGTCTAAGGGCTACAGTAGCCCAGCAGAGATTGGGGGCTAAATGCTTTGCAGGACGGACACTCCAGTAAAGTCTGGGGTTAGTAGTTTGGACGCAATCCAGTCCTTACTACTTGGCCTCAGGGAGCACCCTCTGTCCCTCTCTCAGCTGGGAGTGTAGACTACACAAGGAGTTTGTTTCCAGCAACCTCTTGTAGAAAAGACTTTTCGTGCTCTCACCCTGTCACTTCTCCAGTGAATAAGTTATTGCATCAATTCCAGGATTTGCAAATCATGCCTCTTTTCCCAGGGGCAATGTAATTGTTTCTGTGCTGAGTCACTTCAGTGCAGACCCCCGTGTTTTATTGTTGTTCTGTGACAAAACTATAGTGTTACATCCTAGTCTAAAACACTAAACTCTGGGAAGAACTGAGTGGGCCATTGCTTGTATTAGTCTGCAGATTCCAAGTGAAGTGAACAGCAATATAAGTCCTTGGGTCAGAAAGAATAAATATCTGTAATTAATGGGATTACTCCTGGGTCTTTTTGAATCTGGACTGTTTTAAGTCAGGGTAAAGTTCACCGGTTTTGCACAGTTTAAAAAAGGAGCAAAAAATCTTATTTCAGCATTAAGATGTGTGTTATAGCTGGCTACATGTGTTATGTCCAACATTTTAAACATAACTTACCCCCAAGCACACTAATTAGGTCTTCAGATTGAAAATATACAGTCAGTTCTTGAATTCACACATGTCTAATCGAAGAATAAATTATTATAGCATCTCATAGCTAAAATTTCAATTCAAGATATTGGAAAACTTATGAAGAAGAAAACAAAGAAGAAAAATAAATTTAAAAATAAACTATGAAACCACTGAATTGATATCCACCAGTTTTTACTACCATTTTGTGTGGAGTGATGGGCTGAATTGTCACTCCAAAATTTTGCTGCACTACTGCATCACCTATCCTGAATGAAAGTCAATTTCTCTGTTTTACTCACAGTCACTTAAGGTAATGATAGATTCTTCTGAGTGAAATATCACTAATTTAGGCAATGGTTTCCACTCCAAAAAAATTAGTTTTATGTGTAAGACTTTTTCCTTGTAAAAAATATCATTGAATAATCATGGGGGAAAACAGGTTATGTGTGTTCCCTGAATTGTTGTGAACATTTAGATTCATCTGAGAAATCATATACTCTTTCTAAATGACAATTGTTGCAAGATATATTATTCTAGCAGGCAAAGAATTCCAGAAGGCTGGCTGGGTGCTCTGCAGACACAAGAAGCTGATGTGAGAGAGTAGCTTGGTTGTGACAGGAAAGACTGTGTCAGTGTTTCAGACTTTATTAGCCCTTCTGAATGTTTGTAGAAAAGTTGAGGATGTAACCATTTGTTAGTGAATTTCCAGCCACCACAAGCATCAGATCAATGCTTGGCCTCTATTTTTTTTCTGATTGTCATCTAGAAGTTTTGCTGTTGAGACTCAATGGGGCATCTTTTTTTTATGTGTTACATCTGCACGTGAAATTCACAGTCAAAATCTGGATGCCACATAAAAGAGAATACAACATTTATCATTGCTTTTGGGTGCACATTCAATCTGAAATGATGGTTTAACTTGAGATGTACTGAATACCATCTCTTCGCCAGACTACAAGGATATGTATTTTCCCTGTGTGTAATATCTTTGTTCTGAAATCTCACACAATTATCAGTGGGTCAGAGTAATTGTTTCCTTAGTCTTGGAGAAGATAGGCAGTGAGTGATACCTTTTCCATAGCTGTCTTCCCGTCCCATTCGAATTGGTTTTCCACATCCCATTCCCATTGTTTAAAAAACAATGTTCCTTCATGTTGTAACTGCTTTTTGTGTGTATGAGAAAATGATCATACATTTTGTCTTCCTGTCTTCACTGAGTTTTTTAAAACTCTGAAGGAATTTTTTATTGTCTGTTTGGAGACTTTTATGGCATAAAGCAAAAACTTTTAGATAATAACAAAACAGTAAGACTTGGAGTAGAGGTAGTAGTTACTGCTGAGCTGAATATTTAAATAGAAGACTAATTATATATCCTCTGGCCTTGTTACAACTCTCTCTTACTACAGAGAAATTCTAGAATTCTTACTGGATTAGAACCTGTTCTTGAAAGAAGATCAAACATTAGGATGTAAGAAGGATATTTTGAAAATATAGATATTTTTAAAAAGTAATATTTTTCATATGACTACATGTCAGATGGGAGGATTGTAAGGCTACTTTTTTTTTTTCTAGATATTTTACAATGCTGATATATTTCTGTTCTGTTTTCCATCTAATTTTTTCCTAAATTTTAAATTGGGATGAAAAAAAATGTTCATGACTCTGTACAAGCATAACTTCCTCTTTGAGTTTTCTTTTGTGTCCCCTATTTATACAGTTACCATCTCTAATAATGAGAGATAGAAATAAATTAAGACAACCCCAGAAATACAAAGTGTCTCCTAGCACCAGACCTGGGAAGGGTCTATGAACTTCTGTTTCTGCCATGCTCCTTTCCCCGGTCCAGGGCAGGAATCTGCTGCTGCTGTGTACCATTATACAACAGCAGTGTATCTCTCCTGCATCTCAATGACCAGGTCATTGGCCAAGTGTTAACACATCCCCATTCTTGCCCAGCTGTTCTCCAGAACAGGTTATGAGTTTCCAAGAAGATTGTCCTGCAGTATTTCTGCCCTTCTGTTGCCCTGCAATAGCTATGCATGAGAGAAAAAGAAAGGAGTCTACAATCTTCTCTACTCTGCTCTAACGCAGAGGCCAAGATAGAATATTGCCATTCATGTGAACCTCTTCTCAAAAGCATCTAAGAGTGCCTCAGAATTAGTTTCTTTCTGTAGAGAGTTCAGCTGCAAAATACACTTTTTTTTTTGAAGATGCTCCAGAGTTATGTGCCCTCCCTGGTGATACTGGCTCATGTAGAGTTACAGAAGGAATCTCATCGTGTTCCACTCTAGTGAACAATGAACATTGAGTTCTAAGATGGAGTGATTTAAATTTATGATGTGCACTCCATGATCTTCCTGTGAGCCTTGCCTTTGCTTTTGACTCTCTGATTCCCATGACCTTGTCTCTCTAAAAAATGCTCCTTCTCAGCAGACCTCAGTACTATTCTTTCCTGCCAGTATCCCAAATAGTCAGTTGTCCCAAGTTTATTACCACATGGTTACTCTGTCCTTTGATCCATCCGCTACAATGCTTTGTTGTCATTGGACAGCAGAACATCATCATGGGAGGCCCAGGGCATTACTTTCATTACTCCAGTCATGCCAGCAAAGGGAACACTTTGCTCTGCTTCCTCTGTTAATGAAACCTGGGGAGGGGCTTGAGAAGGTCAGGCTTCTCCATATCTGTACCTCCTTTTCTAAATTTCCTCACATTTAGGCAGTGAAATTCTCAAATATATGTGTGTGTATATCTGTAAGCTATTTTAGCACTGTATGAACACAGAAACTCAAGTCAGATCTGTTGGACTGTCTCAATTCATTGTTAAATGCAGAATTATTCCTTAAGGTCTATTGTTAGTGATCTGATCAACCTAGTGTTGACTTCTCAAAGATTTCTATCATTCTGCTTCCAATATGCCTAATCCATGATTAATCTGAAAATAGACCCTATGGTAAGGAAACATTTGTTGATACATGGTTTCTTCAGTTATTTATTTTAGTTATTCCAATGTCCTAGTTACCTGTAATCTTCAAATTCACCCATTTAATTCCTTCATCTGTTTCGTACCAGTCTTCAGATATTTGAGTTGAAGATGCTCCATATCTTTGAAGCATGATCTCAATCAAATCTCCTTATTGTCATTTAATCAAGTACACATGTTCAGGTCTTTAGCAATTTCTTGTATGTAATTTCCTTTTGTCCACTGATCTTTATTTTTGGTTTCAGTCTGAATTCTCTCCAGTGGTGAATTTTCTGTGATACCTCTGATCTCACAAGCAATTTCTGTGATACCTCTGATCTCAAGGTATCACAAGGAAAAGCAGTGTCATTATACACCTTTAGAAAATGTCACCTCCTTGTAACAAAATAAACCCAGCTCATTTGTTGTACAGCATCTCAGTGGTTGCTCAGGGAATACTGTTGCTTTGTAAACTGTTGCCATATCTGGTTTAATATCCAATGAAAATGTGGAGTTCTTGGTATTTACCAGCTATGAAAGACCTACTGGAAGGTCTTTCTCAATTGTGACATTCCAGTTTGCACTTAAATGCTTTTCTTCCCTTCTTAAATCTTGCTGAAGTCTTTTGCATTTTCCATTATGGTTGGAGTTAGCAATTAAATCTCCCGATTAATTACAACATAAGTAAACATGCTTTTCCATCCCCTTTTTAGGTCCTTATTGAAGATGCTAGAAAGGACAATGGGAAACTTATTTTCTTGTCTTAGAACTAACAATCCTTAATACTCCTCACAGTGGGAGCTGTATACAAGGTAAATTTGCAACTACAGCAGAAACATTGCAATCCTCTTAAGGTAAGTATGGACTAAACAATCTCGATATACTGAGTAATGGACAAAGGGTTTACCCTCACGTGGCTATTACCCCATGTTTTAAACATTCAAATGAAGGTACTTAACTCTTGAGCCTCAAGAGTTGAACTCAACTTTTGTTGAGTGTTACTGTTGTAGTAAATGTGGCTGTGGAAAACATAAAGCCTAACAGAAATGATGCTCTTGTGAATGTGTATGAGTTACCATGGGGGTTAATTCAGGCTTTCTCTTTGCTATGGAGCTGTGTTGCACTAGCACAAGAACCTTTAGGTTCTGCAAATTTGGGAATGGGCTTATGCTGGGGAGGGCAGGTTTGTAATAGGAAGATGATTTTGTGGTGAAGGCAGCTGGTGGTATGCCAGTGCACACCTTTAACGTGGGTAAGAAGTTACCCATGGCTTATGGTTAAGTATTGATTTGTCAAATGAGGAGAAAGATACCTTAGTTGGATATTGAGTCATCTTTGTGGGTATGTCTATGCTCAGATATGGTGGTGATCCAGCCAAAAGGCTGCTCTTGCAGCAGTGGTTAGCCACGTATTCCTGGATATAGATAAAGCCACGGATTCCGTGAATCCACCAGTTACTGTCTTAGAGGCTCTGAAAATATGGAGGGAAGTTGCAGGTGAAAGTACAGGGGTAACTCAAGGGGAACAGACTCCTCTTCCTTCCAGACCTCCACGCTACTTTGTCTCAGTGACTGCTTTCACTGACATACAGAACCCAATAGGAAATAGTTGCTAGTAATAATGGTGATTAGATGTGTTTCTCCTTTAGGCTGCCATGCTTATAGCTCTACCCAGGAATGTCTTGTGCTCTTGCAATTTGCCAAATGCAAAATCACACTCTCTTACAAGGAGAAAAAAAAAGTGCAGGCATTTAAAGAAAAGTAAAAAGCCATACAGAAAGCATGTGGGTATCATTTTGGCTGCCTTTCCTTGGATGATTATCTGCTGTAAACGTTCCGTGGACATATCACAGCATATTATTTACTGGCCAAGATTTAATCCTTAAACACTGCTGTCCTCACTTGGAAGCTTTAGGAAAAATAGATTAAATATAACCATTCTGAGTGTTCCAAGGGAGTAGGATGATGCTATAAAGCAAGAAGGCATAGTCAGAGGTAATATATTTATATATACCATATTTATTTTCTCTGTGTTTCATATCATCAGTAATTTTTTGCTTGCAGATTTGTTTTATTTATTTTTTACTTTTATTTTACAACCAAACGCAATTACGAAACAGGTTCCAATGTATTTATTCATTTCCCCCGACAATAAGCACCTGGTATCAAAATTATTTCAGAAGACAGCGTGGGGATTCATATTTTTGTTTCATGTTGGTTTTGGTATTCGGTCTCGGTGCGCGGGCTGTCGGGAGGTACCGCAGCTGCTGGAGTCACTTGGAGCACACATTTTCCAAACTAACGCAGAAACCCCACTGGCCCTGGCGGAGAGCCGTGGTGCTTTGAAAGCATCTGCCGGATGCCTACGACCCCGCACCGACTTAGCTTCCCGAGTTCCGCGCCCCACAAGCGACACTGATCCCGAAAGCGGCTGAGCGTCCCCATCCCCGCGCTCCCGAGGGTCGGTCCCCGCGGGCTGCGCGGACGCCGCTTTGCTCCCGCGGGCGAGGCCCCGGGCCGGGGGCGACCCCCGTGGCCGAGCGCCGCTGCTGAGCCCCGCTCGGNGCCCGGGGACGATGTGCACTCGGCGGCGCTGGAGCTGAGCACGGCGCTGCGCTTCTACGGCGCGGCCGTCCGCTCCCTCCATGTGAGTGTGGGGCCCCCCTTCGGCTGCCGGCGGGTCGGAACCGCTCCTGGGGACTCCTCGGGGAGCTTTGGGTGGGTGCGCGGTGGTGCCTGTGGGGTCCGTGTGGATTCCGTGTGGGTTGTGTGAGTGCCGAGGTCAGAGGTCGATCCAAAGACCTTAATTGATCCAGTTGTGTTCAGTCAGGTATCGGGGCGGCGTTAATTCCCTTCTCTCACTGTGGCCGGGGCAGATTCTTCGAGGTGCACAGCCTCCACTAGGAGACAATGCAACAGATAGTAGGGGCGTAATGAAAGTGCAATCGATTAGCCAGAGTTAATGCCATCCCCGGGCGTTTTCTGCACTCATACAGAGTGTGTTCAGCTCAGAAACATCCTCGTTGTGGTCTGTTTTGTGTGTTTCGACATGCCAGAGTCGCAAAACTGAAACGGGGTGTCTAGCCAGCAGCCTAACCTGTCCAAGACCCTCACCTCCAAGCACTGGGAGAGCTTTCTGTTCCTTAATGTCTTGGGCACTCTCAGGTGTTCATTGCTTTAAGAGTCTCTTAAAGCATCCTTGATGGGCTTGCACAGATGATAATTTCTCTGTGAAGAATATGGGTGGCCTCCTACTGGCGTCCTTGTTCATTTGTAGTGTGGAAAAGGGTGAAAAAATCTGTGGAGACAATAAGCGTGATCAAAGAGCAGGAAGTCCATATCCATAGTAATTGCAAACTCTGAGCTGCAGGCACATCTCAGCCTTGTGTGCGTGTCTCATGGCTGAATCTGCATTCCAGAGTGGTGTGTGCATGTTTATAGCTGATGTATCGTGTTCAGTGTTTGAAGGTGGGATTGAAAAACAGATTGTCTGGAGCAGAGCTGCTCAAAAGGAGCCATAAGGAAAACTGTTTGAAATGGCAGCATGTCTTCAGAACACTGCAAGGGTACTGCACACTTTATCATTGCCTCTTTTCCCCCATCTAGGCTAGTAGCTGAACATGTAGCATGTTTAGAAAGGTTTTGGTCGAGAAGGCACAATGCGTTTAGTGCGTTAATCTGGTAAGCTAAATCTCACCTCCCTGTCCAGATAAAGCAGTGTGGTTTAGCATCGTGGATCTAAGATGCAACTGAGTGGACTAACCTGCGTGGAGACACTTGGGAAACTAGAGCTCCGTGTGGTTGCAGTCATTCAAAATTTGATGTAGTTCCCATGCACTTGAGTCTGTTTCATGGGTATTCACTGAAGATACAACTTGCTTGAGGTACACTGAGTTGTATTAGTGCTGCCACTTAAGTTACACTCCATTTCATTGTCCATACTGCCACTACTTAACTAAATCCTGAAATCATATCTGAAATCTAAAATTGAGGGATTTGGGTTATGCTTGTGTGCAAAATGGATGTTGTTCACTGAAGCTGACTGAGATGAAGTATTAAGTGGAGCTCAGACTTCAGTTTGACCCTTAGTTCATTGTCTTGCCTTCTGTACTCTAATTTGGTCACTGATTAGTCAACCCAAGTAAAAATACACTTTTTAAAGCACAAACATATTCTTGAAAGATAGTGGGCTGTATATTCAGCCACTGAGAAGCAAAGATAACAAGCAGCATGTCAGGTAAGCAACAGAGACAGGACAGAGTTTTCAAGGAGCAGTAAATTGATTAACCAGTCTAGGTTTCTTTAGCTTAATGATCCTGTAACTTGCCCCGCCCTCAAAGAGGAACAGTTCTAATTAGTTTTTGCCTGAAAGAATACCGATATAGAGTCTATTTCCAAATCACTTTCAGGGCTCTGCCAGCGTTACTCAGTACTAAGGATGGCACTTTTAATGAATGACATTTCAGTGTCAGTCTGTACACTATGCAGAGGCTTTTTCTTGCACTGAATCTGGCACAAGTATTACAGAACATAAGCACAGTACAAACTTCATGGGGGTAGGGAGAGGAGAAGTATACCTGTTAAGGAAATGTGCTGAGCAGTTTCTAATGCGTTTTCACAAGACACATTTTTATTGTATATTTGTAATATGTATTTATGAAGCTCTGCGATCTTGCTTGGCAGGAATTTCCAACGTATTGCTAGTTGGTAGTAGATATTATCAGGCTGATACAATTAACATTTAGTGCACATAATTTTATGTAGCAATTTTATGTGGGTTCTCTTTCTATCTTTTTTAACAGTTGAGAAGCTGAATTGTTTAAGTTAGCTGTACACATGAATAGAAAGGCAAGGCATTCTGTGAAGTGATTGTTTAGTACCAAGTTGTCATAAAATCCCTGGCAACAAAATCTTTTCTCATAGACAGAAGAGAGCACTTTTATTTCATATAAGTGGAAACAGACTTTCACATGTTGTAATCTTCAATATGGTGCTTTTGTGTGTAAGATTTATAGCATTAAACTCTATCAGTAACCCATACTATTCTATTTGTTTAAATAGCACACTTTTATTAAGGCTTTTTCAGTTTACACTAAAACTCACTGGTGTGGAAAAATGGAAGGATTAGGGGTTACCTCCATTTAGGAAAGAATTCAGAAACCTCTAATGCAAGCTGGTTCAATTTTTTTAATCATTACTTCCATTAATTTCTTAAATTAATAGTTGGTCATGTTTGTATTAGAAAGCTTTGCTGCTTTAAATCAACTGTCACTTCATTATAAAAATAAATTCAACTTTTCTAAGCTTTTTTTATGCAGAAGTATTCAAGCCCATAAAATGCCTAGTCATTGAACAGGGAAAAAGTGCCTCATTTGTTAGGAACTTTAACTTTTTGTTGTACACACAGAGATACAATTTTTGTTTTAATATAATTACTTCCTTACTTTGCGTTATTTTTCTCACTTGGTTTTCAAGGTGGACCTATCATTGTGTATGTATGTTTTTGGTTCTGCTACAAACCACAAATGTATGTTAACTATGTGTGTAATCCAGAAGTTTAACATGCTAAAAATACATCTGTGTTAGTTCCTGTCAATTTAAATAGTGTTATACCCTAAAAGGAAAGACATACTGTAAAGCTGGTCTTTAGACAACGCCCACCTGAGGCCTCTTTTCCCCCCTTTCTCTTTTGACAGGAATGATGCTTTGATGAAACCCAGTACTTACCTCAAATTACTGCTCTTTATTTTGGGATTCACACTTAAATCTATGTTTGTGACCTTGAAAGAAGCAGGGTGAAGTTAAAGGAGTATTCACTGTCTTTGTCAATATAAATGTATTGTTAAATCTGAAAGCTCAAACTATTTTTTTCATTATTGGTGAGTTTCTTTTTTTTGCCTTAAAAATCTCTGCACAAATTGAGCAGCTTGTTTATTTATTTTCATGTGATGGCTTGCAAATGTTTTCTGGGTTTTAGAAACATTCCCTTAACATTTAAAATGGAACTGTCTCACTTTAAAACTTTCTTTAAAAATGGGGCTTGCATCTCCTTAATAAAATTACTTCTTGCGTTAAATCTTTTAGCAAATAGGAAAGGCATAACTAGATGCATGTCACTAAGAGGTGAAAAGAGGAGGGCCATTTCTTCTGGCTTCTGCATTATTCTGCAGTGTTAACTAGTCCTGATTGTATTTTCTCCTAATGCTATTTTAATCTCTGCCATAAATGGGGGATCATGAAGCCGCAAAATCTATACGCACCAAATCTGATGAAGAGCATGGAATTTGTTTAAAATACTTCAAACACCAGTCATCTCTCACAAGAGGATTTAGGTGATAGTAGGGCTGTTTGTGTACAAAAAAATGTAAGAAAGCAGAAGGAAGAGGAAAACTTTTAAATTGCATTAAATTTATTACTTTAAAGAGGGAGTGCATCTCTTTGCTAAAAGGTCTTAGCAAACAGACTGTAATGTCCACCATTCTCCATCCTGTCTTCCAGTGGTATAGTATAATTGGTGGGTTTTTATTTTCAGGTCATGTTTTAACTTTGCTTTACAGGAATATGAAGCATTTTCTAGTGTACAGATGTTGTAGGAGTTCTGGGAAATTTTCTGGACTAGATTTCTCTTACATGTCCAACTCCAGTTGTAGGGTCTGTACTGAGGTAACCCATGCTGTCTTTTTAGTTCTTTGTTCCTCAGATTCATAGTCCACCTTAGGATCTGTGGCTACTGTCAAGTCATGAATAAGTAGTGTAAAAATTACCACAATATTCATCTTCTTCTCCCCCTTTATAACATGACCTTCTTTCCCAACATGTTTGCACAGATTATTTACTGCTTTTACACCTTAGATATACTGTTCATGCATAAAGCCAACTCACCTATTTTTTTACATGATCTTAACTTTTTAGTATTTTACACTCTAGCTGCTAATGAAATGATACCTCTGCAGAAAATACAGTCAGCATATGTCAAGCCACTTTTAAAACAAATTCTGATATACTGTGGGAACTATTTGCTAAGTTCAGCTAATGGTTTGTAATAAACATTATCCGGTTATACACCAAGCTGACTGACCACTGGCCTGTGCCAGGGGACATGCTCTGACCCTCTGGACAGCCAAAGGAGAGTTCAAGGTATAGGTGTTTCTTGTGTATAGAGGGGTGATCTGTATCATGAGTTCTCATACTACCCTTTTTCCAATCTACTGTATGTAGCAGCAGTGGTGGTCCAGATTTTAAAGATGTTACCAAGGCACATGTGGCCAGCATCCTTGATGGGCTTGCACAGACAATGATTTCTCTGTGAAGAATATGTGTGGCCTCCTACTAAATTTACAAATTTATAGAGTGGAAAAGGGTGAAGAAATATGTGGAGACAATAAGAGTGATCAAAGACAGAGAACAGCTCTTAGACAGGGAGTGCATGGGTAGGCTGGAGGTCTTCATTCTGGAAGAGAAATTACATAGTGGGAGAGACTGGGTAGAATTTGTGTATGTCCCAATACAAAAATTAGGGCCATCAAATGAAGGTGGAAGCCAGACTGAAAGCAAACAAAAGTAGGAGAGACCTGAGGATATGAGCCACAAATTCATGGAGCTCCTGCATTTTGTGGGTGCATAGAGCTTGTATATGTTAAGGGAAAACTCAACAAATATGTGAAAGACAGCCACTGAGGATGGAACAGTCAAACCACAGGGAATCTGTTGAGGTGGATGCAGTTGGAGGCTCACTGAAGAAATATGTGCATGTCCTCTTGTTTTGCTGAATCTCTAAGCTAGAGGTACAGCTGGGGACAGGCCACTGGGCTAGGTGGCCTTGCAGTCTGAGTCAGCAGCCATTCTGACCCACTTGTAGGCATTTTTAAAGACTTTATCATGTTGACAGTATCTTGACTGTGTAAAAAGATCCAGCAACTGTTTGTTCTTCTTGGACTCAAAAAAAAACCGTGTGAGTGAGATAAATCTGTGGGAGATTGCAGTTCTAATTTCATAGCTTATAGTTATATAGTTATAGTGCCTGACTGCCTGCAGGTAGTCAGATGTGTCCTGTTAGCAGGTAGTCCAAGACTTGGAGGTGGATTTGTATGTGGCTGAGTCAGTGCCAAACACAGCTGGTGGAAAGGCCTGGCACAAAAAGCTGTGTATGAGCACTTTTTGCACCACCTCAAGGCTTGACACCTTGCAGTCTTGCTGACTGCTTGTGTGTGTGAGAGCCAGCTCTGGTTTGCCAGTGGAGTTTGGCTGTCACACTTGGTTGTGCCCTAGCACCTAGTATGCATGTATTTACCTCAGTTTTAGTCAGAGGTGGCTGACTGTGAATCATCATCTCACTGATGGGTTGAATCTCCCAGAGCCAGTACTTAACGCATTTGCAGATCAAGAGTTTAACTTATGAGTGTAAATTCCTTCCCCCAACCCCCTTCAAGTATTAGACCCATTTTCCTATCAGACTGTGTCAGGGCACTCAGCTGTAAAGGAATTCATGGGGTGGCCTATATCTGCTGTGGGAATTCTGTCTCCTAGGCTCTACAGCCTCTGGTATAAGAGCTGTGCTCGCTGTGTGTCTTAAGAGTGAGCAGCACTTTGTTGTTGTTAGCTTTGCACAGTAGCAGAGAAGTTCCTATGAGGGTGGTTGTAGTGAAGTGAAAACTAAAGCAGTCCTGGCCAGACAAATAGAAATCTCTATGTCTTCCCAAAAGACTTTCACCCAGGCTATTACAATACATAAGCATGGAACAGGTTTTTTTTGGGTTGGCATCTATGTATGAATTAGTTCTTTGCTCAGAAATTCTCTCCACTTCTGAAGCATTGGTGGGAAGGTTGTGTACGTCCTTGTTAGAAGGGACAATAGGTGTCTGAAATTTAAATAGCTAAAATCTTTATCTAGGAAAAAAAAAAAGCCTGTTCTATCTGTAAAGTTGACCTCTGATTTTGGGCAACTGAAATCTCAGGACTCCTGACGTGGGATAAAAAACCAAAAGCTTAAAAAAACACAGTTACTTTTTAAATACAAAACTGACTTTTGATTAAATTTCTTTTGGAATTAAAATACTGAGATCTGGAGCACATGTGTGGGAGAGGGTTGTATGAACAGTATTTGTGTTATAATTTTCATCTTTTTATTAGGTTACCACTAATGGGATTATTGCAGTGAATGAACCGTCAAGTGAAGAAAAATACCTTGGTCAATTCCCAGTGAGTTTTGGGGCTATTGCTCCTTTTATGGCTGACCTGGACACAACAGATGGACGTGGAAATGTGTATTACAGAGAAGATTCATCCTCAGATGTCTTGCAACTTGCATCAGACTATATCAAAAGAGGTTTTCCTGAGACTGCTTTTGATCCAAGCAGTGTTGTTATTGTTACCTGGAAGCTTGTGGCTCCTTTCCAGGCACCAGGAGAAGATCATGCTTTGGAAGAAAAGGTGAATGGTTATCAGAGCTTTAAGTCATGTTGGACACATGCTCAGCTAAAGTGTAACACTGTAACCTTTTGCTTTGAAGGCTTGAAGTTCATTGTGCTTAAATTAATTCTACAGACCTAAGAATGTATATTATCATCAAAAAGGCTGTAGCAAAATAGAAGTTTCCAGAACTTTTACTTGAGATTTAATAATGTTTTATTAATTCAAAAGATAATGCTTGAAACTACGTGGCTGATTTAGTTGTGTTTCCTAATGACTCTTACTTTGAATGTTAAATGTGTTGTGATAAGAACTGAACTAGAATATCCTGACCTCCCTCTGTGCAATCTAATCCTGCTGGCTTGCATTTTTCAGAAGACTCTTAAGTCATTTTGACATGAAACTATGTAAAATCAGATAACTATATGGACTAGTAGGCTCTTAAGCCCATTTTGAACAGATGATATTGCATTCTGAAAAAGCTCATGTTTTGTAGCTAGTATTGGGTTAAGAAACAGTTAAATGTTATTTTTATTATTATTCACAAATAATTTTCCCCTTTTTAAACCATTCAGGTACTATCCTGCAAGGATATGTAACTTTGTATACCATAGTTATCAAAGTTGATGAGAACATTACCATTATTTAGCACATCTTTTTGTGTCAACAACTAATTTCTTTTGCTGAACTTGGCACAAGCATTGTGTTTATAGTAACAATTCTGCACCGTGGTAGCGATGAACAGCTGATGTCTGAGGGGCTGTCCCAGTGGTTCCTACAGTAGGCAGGAGTGTTCCTGTGGGAAAAGACTTGAGCAACATGAAATTTGAACTTCACTTTAAACATTCTGTTTACAGAATTTTTATTTAGTCTAGCACATCACATCTATTATTTTAAGGAAATGAAATAGCATCCTGTAGCATTACAGAAGTTAAAATTGTTATGCTTTGGGCAGCCTATCTGACTATTTCCTACAGATTTAATTTACTTTTGATAATGTTTTCTTTTTAATGAGAATTCTGATTTTCATTTTGTGTTTAAAAAGAAAAAAATACTTTTTTTAAACTTATTTGATGTGAGTAAATGTGTATTTTTTTTTTCCACAGAGAAACACATTCCAGGCTGTCTTAGCCTCTTCTGATTCCAGTTCCTATGCTATTTTCCTTTATCCAGAAGATAGCTTGCAGTTCTATAGCACTTACTCCAAGAATGGCAATGAAAATATTCCTGCTATGGTTGGCTTTAGTCAAGCCTCTACAAACTACTACTTTTGGGAAAAGCCAGGATCCTACAATGTCATTGCTGATGATGAAGACAGCATTAGAAACCTGTACAAGTATGCTTTTTTTTTTTTCTTTGTTTAAACTCCTCAAGAAAACATCAGAGTTCCATGGTTTTCTTAATTGTAGCATGGATCAATGAGAACTAATAAGATCCCATTAGCCATTGCATGAGAAATCACAAGATCTGTCACTGATAAATATCCACCCCCTTGAGGACTTTGGTGTAATTTGTTGAAAGTCCGTATTCCCATTGACACTGGTAGGTGGCAGGTATGCTTAGTTCTTCTATAAATAGTACCGCTTAGACTTCAACTCTTCATAGTCTGTCCTAGGCAGGTTGTCTTTGTGTGTTTGTGTTTTTGAAAGAAAGAGTGAACAAGCCAGAAAGGGAATGAGTTAGAAAGTTTTAGTAAGTGGTAGCAAGATCTTTGTGGCCCTAAATTCCCCTTCTATTCCCATTGCTTTGGAGACAAGAAAGCTAGAAATTCTCAACAGAGCTGTGGGTGAGGAGGAAAAAAAAGTTACCCAAACTGTCAGGGGTGTTCTACAGCTGAATAAACTGTACCTGTAGGTAAGTATGTAATGCAGGTAAGATAATTAGGCAGTTTTGTCCTGAGACTTTGCAGTGAAGGATAACATTGTGTGTAGGCTAGAAATACCACACAACTTGCTTTATTTGGCATGTGCTTCTCTTTGACAGAAGCAGCAATGCTGGGCAGCAGGGTGTCTGGGTGTTCGAGATTGGTAGCTCATCTGACAGCATTGTGCCTGCCAAAATCAGGAATATTTTGGAGAGCGTAGAGCCCAACGAAGAAGACCAGGAGATGACTTCTAAACCCTTTATGTCTGACTATGGTTCCACTGAGATAACACAGCAGTATATCACAAGCAGTACAGACAGCACTGAAGAGGACCAGCACCTTGTCACATACAGTGTTCCTCAGTTAGCTGCAGAAGACTTTCTGACTTCATACCAAGATGTAACAGGAACACCTTCAACTGAGTCTTTTTATAGTCCTCAAAATTTCCCGACAGCAAAAGCTCCCCCTCGCCAGTTTCGGATCCAGCAGTTCCCCCCACAGCCACCTCAAGTCATAGATGTGGAAGAATTTGATGAAACTGGAATAGGTAAGGTCTTTTTTACAGTTCATCTTCTTCTAATATGGACAGGCTGTGAAAGAAATTTAATTATGAAAGAAACAATGTTTCCTTCACATTAGCTTCATATCTGAAAATCTGGACACATCATAAGTTTGTGTTATTCATTGAAGTAGTTAATTTGGATGTCACCTCAGATGCAGTTCTTGCCAGTCTAGGAAGCTAGTTCCCTAGTCAAGTTCACAGACTTTTCTCAGATGTGTTACTGAATACAGGTGATTAAATGAAGGCTGGGAATAAAAGTTGCCATAAATTTTTTTGGCTAGGGTTTCATGGCCTCAAGTCTTAGAAGGGTGGAATTAGCAATTCTAAGTTCTAAAAAAACGTTTCTAAAAATTTCAGAGTAGTGTGACTGACTACCCAGATGTTAATTGTTTCTTGAAGCAGGTGTGAGAATTGCTATCTCCATTAAATAATAGGGTAAAACAGTTGGGATTGCAGGGTGCATCAGTTGCTGCATGGTCCCAGGTACTGTTTTGTTCTAAAGTTGGAAAGTCCCCTTTTTTTTTTTGATTGGGAAACAAGGACAAATTAAAATTATTGTGTGTTTAGCTTGGACAGAAATTTTAACTGATCTGTGTTAATATAGATCTGCTGAAGTTAATAGAATTAAACAGTTTTCTAACTAAATAATTAAACAGCTGAAGCCCTGATGTTTTCTGCAAAATAGTAGAAAGTTATTTGCATATTGCAAGGTTAGCCAATATCAATTGCAATAGTTCGTTTTCCTTAAAGAGGAAACTAAAAGCTGATCAAATGAGTCCAGAGATACTTTTAAACTAGTCCAGGGATATGTGAATACCACTGTAATTACATGAAATATAAATGTCTGGTCTTATTTTCCACAGTGTTTCGCTACCACACAGATGTCCAACAGACCTGTGCTAACAACCGTCACCAGTGCTCTGTTCACGCTATTTGCAAGGATTATCCCAACGGGTTTTGTTGCAGTTGTATTGCTGGTTACAAAGGAAATGGCAGACAGTGTGTAGCAGAAGGTAACTGGTTTGAAATTTAGATACATAAGAAACAATTACATATGGCATTCTTGAGTGAGGTGCCCTGTATTCAATTCCAAAAAAGACCTGATAAAAACTTTTCAAAAGACTTACCACTGAGACATAGTGAAAGGCATTTGAATCAATGAGCTCTACTGTTTTTAATTTTTTTTTTGAGTGAAGCAAATTATTTTGAGTGGTCAGTTATGCTTTATGCATTTTAGTGTGACTTTAGGAAAAATAAACTTCTTCTGTAACTGACATAATTTAAAAGAAAGCATAACATCCAATGGTATTTCCTAGAATTAGTAATGAAGTTCCAATGTGTTATCATCTGATACGGTCCTCACTCTAGAAATGGACAGTTCAAAGTGATGAACAAATTAACTTTGATCGTTGAACCGAAGAATGTGGCTCCTCTTTGACTCTTAAGCTGCTTTACTAAAGGGTGATCTTTAGTGATCTGCCAGATTTCTGTTAAATACCCATTTAAACTTTGTTCCCGTGTAAAATCCATAAAGGAATTTCTTATGTATACACTTGTAATCCTCGTAGTGATTTGGCTCAGAGTACAGAGGCATTTCAACAACTCAAATAGTTTACTGTAAGACTGTGTTTTATAAACCAGGAAAGCAAAACCTAATACTTAGCTTTCAGTTCATAAAATTGGATTTTCCATAGAAAGAAAAGAAGGATCTGATGATAATGAAATTTAAACTTCCATGTAGGAAATTATAATTAGGAGAAAATTAGCAAAATAACCACTTCTGTACAACACTGACAGTCTTCAAAATGGCCAGTAGTTCAGAGCCAAGAAATGTAATAGGTTAGAAAAATAGGTCAATTATTCTAATGTCTAATGGCATTAGTCTCCTAATAGGGAATGAACAAATTTGCATTCAATGTGGATTGATATGAAGTGTGATCTTAAGAAGTTTCTGTCCGTCACTTACTGTCAGATATACTGTAACAGTGTTATGAAGTTATCCTTGCAGACAGAACTTTCAATGAGGATTAAGAGCATGTCTTCAGGCAAATTTGGCCATTTAATCATCCACATAAGACAACACACATGCATGTACCTACATAAGCAAGTGAACACATGGCAATTTCTTGTCTGAACTCTGTGAGTACTTGTTTGCCATTTATTTCAACACTAAACACTGAACATTGTGAACACTCTGGACATGTTCCTTGGAGAGTATGGGAGTACTGTTATTTTGTTCTGATGCATTTCATTGATTTGCCAGGTTCTCCTCAGAGAGTCAACGGCAAGGTCAGAGGAAGAATCTTTGTAGGAAACAACCCCGTTCCAGTTGTATTTGAGAACACTGACCTCCACTCCTATGTTGTGATGAATCAAGGGCGTGCCTACACTGCTATCAGCACAATCCCAGAGACTTTGGGGTATTCTTTACTACCTCTTGCCTCTATTGGAGGTATCATAGGATGGATGTTTGCTGTGGAACAGCAAGGATATAAAAATGGATTCAGCATTACTGGTAACTTCTAAATTAATGTTCAAAATTGCTATGCCTTCCTCTGTCTTGATAGAAATGTGTATTTAGAAGCAATATAGGGTGAAAACACACATCTATTCTAAGCTGCAAATTGTTTTTTTGTAATCAAATTTCTCACCATTTTTCTTGTTTACACTATATAGACTACGGACCTTTTAATTTACCGTCAGTGTACAAGAACTAAGTGTGTTAGAGAGAAGATTGGCTTGGCCAGTTTCTGTTCAAGAAAGAGATTATTATAAAGATCTGTAGTGGGGGGGTTGTTACTAGTGTGTAAATAGTTACTAAAGAAGCTTCTTCTACATCTTCAAGAGATTTAGCACGTGAGTTGCCTGATTTTACCAACAGAGCAAAAGAAACGATAATCAGACCTCCTGAGGGTCTGAAGCACTTTTCAGAAACAGCTGCTGCATGACATGCAAATGACTCTGTTAGCTAATTTGAGGGAAGCCCCTGCTCACAATTCGAGCTTTTCATAAGAGATTAAGGCCAAATCTGGTTGGTTGTGCTGCTGTGAATTCAAGCTGTAGATGCAATCTGTTCTAGGAGAACATGTGTTTCTTTTTAGAATTTGATCCTTTACAGGCTTGTAATGCGAGTTTAGTTGAACACAACTTTTTGGTTTGGGATTTTCTTGAATTAGATATGTTTGAAGGTTTTTCTGGAATTTACAACATACATTCACTTGGTTTTGATTTGGAAACAGATGTACTAGATTTTGAATTTTTTAACTCTCTGTACACCTAATGGAAATTTTCTCTAAAATGTCCTTTTAAATCGTAGGGTAAGGCCTACTGCTATTAGCTCAGTCAGAACTTCTTTTTTAATTTGATAAAACCCTGCTGCCTCAGGTTTATTTGTGATTTATTATGTTCAGTGCTTAAAAAAAATTGCTTGCAGGATCTCAGTATATTATAAGTATACCTCTGAAAGTTATTTTGTTAGAAACACAAGACATTAGCAATTGTGCTACATCAAAACTTGCAGACAAGAGTAATTTATATTTTATCTACTAGAAGCAATATTTGGAATAGAAGGAATTGGAAACCTCTATTAAGTTTAGTGTTTAACTAATTCTCTTTCTTTAGGTGGTGAGTTTACACGGCAAACAGAAGTAACTTTTCTCAGCAACAATGAGAAGCTGGTTATAAAGCAGAAGTTCAGTGGCATTGATGAGCATGGTCACCTCACCATCAGCACAGAAATGGAGGGCAGAATACCTGAGATCCCATCTGGGGCATCAGTCCATATAGAGCCATACACTGAACTCTACCACACCGCTAGTTCTGGTAAGGTTCCATAAGAACGAAATTATAAGAAACTGCACAAAGCAGAGACTAAGACAATCTAAAAAACATTATTTTATTCCCTTTTTCAACAAGTGTATTTAGGACCCTTTGACTTATTGAATGTTGCTTTTTACATCTTAGGAAAAGGTTTCAAAATAAGGTGGATTTTGAGTGGGACAATGCGAGTATTTCTAATATTTTCATAGAAAAAATACAAGTTTAACTTTCTCTGAACTGTTGTTTGCAAAATACTCTCAATTTCCCTTTTTGTTGGCCTTTTTTTAATGCTGTTGATGGCAGTGTATAAATTGTAAAGTTTTTCTCTATAAGTCCACAGCCCTTTAGTAGAAGCTGTACTGGTGAATAGCTTTTTCGCGGTAATGTCATTAAGTGAGCTGTGATCTTTGATGAGGCTAAGCCCATTATTTACCACTATGTCTCATGTAAACTTCATTACAATGACTCTGCAAGCATTTATCAGTATTATTTGAGCTTAATTTTAACAACCAACTGGAAAATTACCTCTAAATCCCCTTATCAGTTTCCTACATTGCCTCTTCAGTACTCCTCTCTCTCAATTCCTTTATCACAAATCCTAGGTTTCCTAAGAGAACCATTCTTCATTCACTGTTTACAGGGCAATCTTGTTTTGCTTACTTACTTTGCTCTCCTTTTCCTGGATAAAATTACGGGTGTCTCAATACAGAAAGCAGAGAAGTGAGGTTGGAGTGTTGCTGCTGGCCAGGCAGCCCAGCTGTCACAGAGATGAATACTACAGGTGAAGCAGCCTGTGGTGCACCCGTGAGCACTGGAGAGACTGCACTTTTCTCCAAGGGTGCACTTTTGGTTGCTAAAGATAGAAAATGGTGGGGTTACATCGTCACTGCCTTATATTCACTAATGTCTCAGTTTGGCAGCCGGTGATGAACCCGCTTGTGCTTTGCCCGTTGTTTTGGACTGGGAGGAGGAGGAAGTGGAAGCAGCAGGAAGCTTCTGCTTTGTGCTAAACAACTTAAGAGTTTGGGCAGCATCTGCTCTACAGAACAGTTGCCTCCTTGGCAGAAATGCTGTTCCCATGGAGGTAAAGTCAGAGGCTGGAGGGAGATGTCCTTCAGGCTGGATTTGATTTACCAGGACTCAAACAGCTGCAATTCTGCTGTCCTGTGGCGTATCTAATGGACTTAGCAGAAATCCAGCTTCAGCCAGCTGTTGCAAGTGGATTGATATAGGTGTGTTCTGGTGCCCAAACAAAGAATAGTGTTGTTCTGAGGACCTTTCTGTTGGTGGGAGGATCCACAAGCCCAGATGTTTTTGGAGAGTTTTGTTCACAATTTTTCCCAATATAGAAAACTGTTGTGAAGCATACAGGAGCTCTCAGACATGCAGCTTCTTCAGAGCTCTGTTAAAATCCAAGGCTAATAGCCTACAATGAACTAAAAGTGGGTGTAGTTTAGGCTGGTGAGATGGTTCTTGTCCTTAGCTTGGAGATCCATTATATAAATCCACCTAAAGGCACCTCTGAGTTTGCTGAGTTGAATTTTCCTTTTGTTACTTGGAAATCCACAAAGTTCAATTTTTAAAATATGTCAAAATAAATCATATTATTCATTTCTCAAAGCTGTGGTACCTGAGAACAGAGTAAGTGTACCCAAGTGCTTGTTACTTTGTACGGAAATACATGTGCTTTCATAGCCTCTAGCCTTTGAAATTCCCATTTGCACTACACAGACTGCATCCCAAGTCTGCAGATAGCATTTGACAGCATGCTTTTGGTCTCTGCTCTGATCAGTGTGTTTGCTGTCATGTCATAGTGATCACTTCATCGTCCTCGAGGGAGTACACAGTGACAGAGCCGGAAAGGGATGGAGTTGCTTCCACGTACACAGGTGCCTATCAGTGGCGCCAGACCATCTCCTTTGATGAATGCATCCACGATGACTCCCCTCGTTCTGCTCCTGCCACTCAGCAGCTCTCTGTGGACAGTGTGTTTGTCCTGTACAACAGAGACGAGCAGATCCTGCGGTATGCCATGAGCAATTCCATCGGCCCCATCAGTGGTACGTATCAATTGCAAATTTTGCTTTTTCTCTTTTGTAAGCAATAAAGAGCAGTCATCCATATTTTTTAGCCTGCCCTAGATGGGTGTTAATGAATTAAATTAATTAATTTCATTATTTGGTAGCAGTCCAGATCTACCAGTGAAGGAGAGAAATGGAACTGTTGAAAATTTGTATTTTTACTTGATAAAGAGTATTTAAGTGATGCTCTGTTCTTGAAATTTGCTGGGGTTTATGTCTAATTCCTTGAAATACTCTCATACACCACCTTGAATCTATTCCCACTGGGATGCATGGAGTATGTTGTTTATCTTTCCCTGATTTGTAGTTCCTCTATTAATTTTTTTTGGGGGGTGGGGGGCATTGTCAGAGAAGAGAGCAAAAAAGGGCAATGAGATTTACCATGAGTTTCTATAATTTATCTTGAAACACGGCATTTATCCTTGAGTTGTAGGCTGCTTATGAAAGGTATTTTTTTGGATGAGCTATCCAAGGTTGTACTAATATCAGAAAGAACGCAGAGACAATTTGAAAATGCACACCAGATGAGTGTAAAACCAGGCTGTGCTCACTTTTTTTAGTTACAAAATTAAATTCTGCTAATTAAAATGAATAAGCCAAGCTGTTAGGAATCATGTTTTGAGTCTTGTGTCAGTGATTGGAAAATTAATTTCCTTTCTGCCTTGTTCTTTAGAAAGGTTTTTGTGGCTCTTCTTTAACTCAGTAGTCCTTTGTACAAGTAGCAAGGAATACAAGTGCTATTAAATACATATCTAAGATATCACCTGCAAGGCCCTTTCTTCATGATGCAAAAAATGTGTTTCCTTGTTTAATGTGTGTTACGAGCAACCTCCTTCTGGGCCTTAACTGGGTGCTATTACTTGGACAGAGTCATCAAGGCTAAATATGGTCTCTCTTGCCAGATGGTTCTGCTGATATTAACCGGAATCCCTGCTACACTGGCACTCATAACTGTGACACCAACGCCGTGTGCCGTCCCGGAACTGGAAATCGTTTCTTCTGTGAATGTTCGATTGGCTTCCGTGGAGATGGAAACATTTGTTACGGTATCAGAAGACTTCAATTCATTGCAAAATGAAAGCTAATGTAGAATTTATTTTCCTTGGGGTATATTGACCCTCAAGACTAGCCATTCCAGTAAAATGAACTGCCCTGAGAGGCTGGCTTTAAGGTTAGAGGTTAAGGTCTAAGGTTGCTGGGCTATGTATCTCAATAATCAAAGTGAGCAAGTTTGTCTGTCTTGAAGAGTGTGTTTTCCTATCTTGCAAAGCATCTTTCCCAGCCAGTTTGTCTTTTTATAAAACATGTGGGAACTTACTTGTGAGAAATTTACTGTCATGCAAGTTCTGGTTAAAATGAGTCAACTAGGTTAAAAGATCTCAAGGGAGATGAGAAATAGGAAACGCACGTGCGGACAGAGCACAGATATGTGAAATTCATTGAAATCATCTTTTTCATTATCTACTTTGAAAATCCATTTCTGTTCCAAAAGACTCATATTTCCCAGTTCTGTCTAGCTCTGTATTCCTAGTGTATTTGGGTTTTGCCTTGCAATCAAATCACAACACTAATACTTGTTTTCAAGAGTTGAAAGTGTGTGTCAATGAAATGTGTCATCCCTATTACCTTAAAAGTTTTGGGGGCTTTTAAAACCCAAAGCGCAACTCTCCTTCCACTACAACCCTTTAATCAACTTGCAAATGAAAACAACAGCATCACACTCTCCCTTCCAGTCCTCTGATGCTGTGAGTCGGGCAACACTGGATTAGAGCTGTCTATGAAAGGGGAAGCTTTTCCTAGAGTTCACGCTCCCCCAGTAGTTAACATTGCTTCTGATCACCTAAGGCTGCATTTTCTTCGTCTCCTCGTGCCTCTGCAATTTCCTGTGCTTTCCCCTTATTAGTCCGTGATAGAACTTCTGGTTTGTTTTCTTCTTTTTGGTGCAGATTAGCTGAGGACACAGTTACCTCAAGACTTATTTTCAGGTTATTAACATCTCTTAAGAGGTATGGTCTATCCAAGTGGCCTAAGTACAGAAGACTGCTATTAATCTAGAGCTCCCCAGTTTCCGTTTTTCTGGCATCTGTATTAAATGCATTTCTGTAATAACCAAGATCCCTTTAATACCCTAGATATTGATGAGTGTTCAGAGCAGCCAGGGCTGTGTGGCAGCAATGCAGACTGCAACAACCAGCCGGGAACGTACCGCTGCGAGTGCATTGAGGGATACCAGTTTGCAGCAGATGGGCGGACTTGTGTCGGTGAGTTTCATGTTTCTTAAAAGCATTGCCCACCAGCCTTTGGGCTGTGATCCATCCCACAGGGACAGAAAACAGTGCTTCACCGTCTGTGCTGATTTCTAATGTGAGTGGAATTCAGGAGTTTGTGCTGCAGCTCATGATTACCGGCTTTTTCCGCATTTATTAAGTGCTGTGCTTTTGACTTTTTGGTGGTTTGTGTTTTGTTTCTTGTGTCTAATCCAGTGTTCAATTTAATGAGATTTCAGTTACAGATTTGTCCCTTGGACAAGATAGTGCATAGTTCTAAACCAGTGTGTCTTGGCTATTGCAGATTTATTATAAAGTGATAATTTATCATGATGAAAAGGAATTGTAGCTGCAGATCACTGTTAAAATCTTTCTGATTTGGGTCTTAGCTCATTTTTAATGAAGGATTAAGTATCAAATTCGGTAATTATCACTGAACTAGTTTATTTTTCTGTAATTTAAAAACTTTTTTCTGGAGGAACCCTGAGTTAATCTGTATGTGCTAGACTAAGGTTGTCCTAACAAGGGATATCTTTTCTTTTTCCTCTTTGCCCCATTTTTCATTCAAGTTATAGAACTTGCTTTTGGGAAAAGGAATCCACAAATGGTAGATAGAAGAGGGATAATGACAAATAACAAAAAAGGAATAATGACTCTACCTCTAGAGCTGCAACTGTCAGGACAGGATGGAGATAAGATTTTTTTTCTTGTTAGAATTTTTATCTTTGCAACCTGACTAGTTCTGTACCAACAAAACCTATACACACTCTTCCAGTATGGCTGGAAGCCTTATACTTCCAGTATGGTTGGAAGTTCCTCTTTCTTTTGGAACGAAGTGGTAACAGCTGAGGATTTTTTGCTTCTGTTGTGACAGCTTTGTGGTGGAAGTTTAGTTACCCTTTGATCAGCTAATTCATCCAGGTTGTTGCTCATTACAGCCAAGATTGTTCTTCAGCAAAGACTGAGGAGCCTTCATCTTAGAGCAGAGAGTTGCATTACTTTCCTTGGGTTTGTGACTTTGCATGCTGTGTATTACACTCCATCACAAGCCACATTTCTCTGCTCCAGTAAGAATTACAATTCATGTCTGTTCCCTAGTGCACCCTAAGTCACTTTGTTGCAGAGCAGTCAGAAAAAGCAGCTCCTTCTACCAAGGCCACTGGAAGGGATAGGGTGAGGTGTGGAAGAGCAGCTTTATGTTCCTTCCGTAATGTCCAACACTGTGCTTTTGTGACTAGGATCTGAAAGGGAACATTCTTCCCTCCAGCCATGACCTCACCAGCTTCACTCTACCACTTTCCCATGAAGCTGATGTTCCACTTTTAGCAAGTGCTAAGTAATTCCTTGCCCATCTTGAAGGATTTCAGTTTGATCCCTTCCTTCTTCAACCAAAAACAAATTTCATTTTTAAGGCTGAAGAGAGGGAAGATAAATTCTAGTTTTCCAACAGATCAAAAATAAGTGTCATAGTAGTCTTTTCACATTAGAGGGTCTTATAACCTACTGAAAATTTGAACCTCAGAAGGGGCAACAGCAACCCTCTGTGCTTTTGCAAGTTGCTCTGGGATACCAGTTCTGACTCAGCTTTTTGGAAGCAGCACTTTTTTTCATACCAGCTGTGTGATTCACTGGGTAGCTTTTGAAGAGAGTTGTAAATAAATCTTGTCCTCCTATTTGTGGGAAGAGAAGAAAGACTTGGGGACTCCCTTTGAGCTCCAACTCTTACCTTATGTATTTATAATACTTCTTAATGAATTTCTTTTTAATCCAAAACTTACTTCATCAAATAAAGATATTAATTATTCTAACAATGATATAATTTCCTCCAGAGACACAGAAATATGAGTGTTTTCAGATATGGCTCTGATAGAAGATTTTTGTTATTTCCCTGCTGACACTGTGGTAGTTTCCATCTGTGTGCTGTGATGAAATTGTAGAGTCTTGTCTTGGCCCCCTGTCAAATCCTTGTCATAATTGTGTAAAGACAGCCTCAGTGTTACAGCAGCCTCTGTTAGAGCAGCTGGAACTCTGTTCCTAGATGTACACACTGGACACCCTGTTTTCAGGCCCAAAATTTTTGTAGTATTTTACCTCTCCCCATTTCAAGTACCATGGTTTCCTTTCCCGTTCTCTGACATAATAGGTAAGCATAGGCAGAGCTCCAGCAATTTCCTGAAGCAATTTGTGTACAAAGTAGTGCAGTGCCTTCAGAGCCACAGCAGTCAACATGAGAGAGTTATGAAAAGCTGCAGGTCTGGTCCCAGATCTCTCCAGTAGTTGACAAATGTGTTTATCTCCCACTGAGTCACAGCTCCTATTTGTTGCCAAGAGACAGCAGCCCTGGGTCAGTACTAGGTTAGTATGACAGGTCGTCTAAATAATTCCCAGTGCAGTGAGCTGGCCACTTAGCTAACATGTGAGGTAGCTCTGTGAGATGCCTTACATTTCTTCATTCAGGACTCCTTTTCATAACCAAAGCTGATATGGATATTAGGATCTGTTACTATGGTAGCCTTTCTGCCCCATTCTATATTAACAAGCACTTTAATATAGTGCTCAGCACTTGAGGTGCTGAGGACGGTCAATTCATTGTAAAACATTAATAAGATTTAACACCACTGAAAGGGGAGATTTCAGGAAAAAAAAAATCCCAATCCCCAGAGCAAAAAACCCTCAGTTCCTTGTTTCCTTTCTCTTCTGTAATCTTTCACAGATGTTGTTCTCTCGTATGAACTTACTATGAGGCTTAGACTTTGTGAAGGAAAGTTCAGATTTTCACCTCCTCTCTCACACGTTTAACCTGCAGCTGTGGAGTATGTGGTGAACCACTGCCAGAGGGGCACGCACAGCTGTGACATTCCCCAGCGTGCTCAGTGTGTGTACACCGGAGGGTCCGCCTACGTCTGCACGTGCCTCCCTGGCTTCTCTGGAGATGGGCGTGCCTGTGAGGGTGGGTAGCACCATTTCTTGTGGGGCTTTTATACTCTTCATTGCACTACTGGGCTGGTCTTTGCTGCGTCCTGTACCTACTTGTCATTTCAAGTAGGAAATTTCATAGCCTGGGTCCCTCAGGCAGGAATTTTTATTAAGCATTTCTCTTTTCCTCCTCTCACTTTTGAATTTACTCCTCAGTGTTTGGTCTTTAGAAGGTCCAAGATGAGAACTGCAGAAATTGCAGAAGTTGCAGGTGCAGACCTTTGTCTGCTGCAACTGTCTGCACTGTATTGGTTTCAATTACTGAAGTGGTGAAAAAAATGCTCAGACTATGTAAAAAAATTTGCATTCTGTTTCATGTCAGTCTGAGTGCGGTGGGGGAGCTTTACCTAATTACATGTTGGAAACATGGCTAGCCAAATCCTACTTCTCTTGCTGTGTTAATTGATTTATTTGGGAAATACGGACATATATGTCTAAAATACTGTGTGAGTTAATAATGTCTGTTACCCTTTGGAATAGGAGAATCCTGGGACTTGCTGAGATAGAGAACCTAAAATACAGGCACGCTTCCCCCTCAGCCCATTTTTTTAATCTCCCTTGCATTTCTGTACTAGATGTATTTCCAAAGAACTGTATGTCTAATCAGATACCCTAAAACAGGAGCCAGAAAATGCGATGGGTTTGTACTTTATTTCATCACTCTGATTTGTCCATCAGAAGGAACAGTCACCTGAGATTGATCTTTTCTTTTACAGATGTAGATGAATGTCAACAGGGCCACTGTCATCCAGATGCTTTCTGCTACAACACTCCTGGGTCCTTCAGCTGCCACTGCAAGGCAGGTTATCGTGGGGATGGTTTCCGATGTGTGTTAGGAGGTAAAATTCTATAGTTCTTGAAAGTTGGACCAGAAATATAATTTGGGATTTGGAGGATATATATCTTAATTTGGTTCCCTTCTGAAACACAGTGCCTACTTTCACATTGGTGTCTCTATTCTTCTCAAGTCTTTCAGGTTTAGGACTTGACCAAACTTGTGTCAAAACTGTGTCTTGACTGCTATCACTTTTTCATGATATCCTGTTCAGCGTCCCATTTTATGTTTTGTTTATTCTATCCCCAGCAGTTTTCAGCCCCAAGCTGATACTATCTTTTGAAGTTCCCTTGTGTAAAGGTTTGACTGTGGGGGTGATTTGGTGTGCATACTCAGTAATCACTTACCATAAAATATCTGGAATTGTTGGCAGTGCAAATGAATGCAATATTTACAGGAGAAATGTGAAAAATGAGACCAAAGTCATGAGGCTCTTGTCTACAGTAAGATTTAGAAGCCTACATGCCACATACAGCCTGTGGTCTAGAAAGACTACAGTTTCCAGGTGGCACTTACTTGTTTCTGTATTTATCCAGCTTATTCTCTATTTAGAAGAAAGTTCTTTACCCTCAAACTTCTGTTTCTCCATTGTACTTTGAAGCTTGAAGTATAAAACTCATCTTGAAGGTATGCTTAAAAAAAAAAAAAGAGGAAAGAACATTGGAGCACAAAGTAGCATTGTTATTTTACTTTAATTCAACAGCATGGCAAACCTATGGGACAGCACTCAGGTTTTGTGGATGTTGAATCTTTCAGCCAGGAAATAAAGCCTAACTTCTCAGTATATTAAAACCAAATTCTTCTTCCTCTAAGATTCTTGCTGGTGGGCATTTCTCTCAAACTGTGCAGTCAAGAGTAACAAGAATATCCTAGGGCCAGAAGGAAAGAAAGGGTTTGGGCTTTTTGGTTGGGTTGTTTTGTTATTTTTTAATAGTGGAGGTGCTTGCTTCAAAGTGCTTGTCTGTGTGGCATGATATTACTACTGAGACTTAATATTTTTATTTTGCCTCTGTATTCCCGAATTCTGAATTTCTGACCTTTTTTTTCCACAATTGGATGCTCAGCTTTTGAAACCAACAGGCAAAGGATTGTACAGAGGAAAGAAAAAAAATCACAAGGTTGATTCTAGTTTAAGGTCATATTTACATGACACTTCACCATGTGCACAGTAACACGTTATGTGAAATCATCCAGTGCTTGTAGATTTTTATATCATAGGTAAATTTCAGGAGGTTTTGAAGTGTTTAATTCTGAGGCCTAGCTTTCACCACTTTGTCAGTCTTTTAATATATTTTTTAACTAACATTTCATGCATGATCACACATGTATTTTCATTTTAGTGCCAGATGAATGAGGAACTAACTGGTGTTTATGATCTGTGTCAAAATATTTAGCTAACTATCCAGGTGATAGAAACAAAATTATTTCTCCTAGAGGAGAAACGTGATGTGAATAACTTGAAGCAAATCAAACCTTAAAGCTTCCAGTTCTTCAGGCAGAATTGTAGAGGCAAAAACATTGCTTTCATGTCTGCCACATGCCCTTTGTAGATGAAACAGGTGGTTTGGTAGGCTGACATTTACAATCAACCAATTAACTTATTACAAGTTAATTTCTTCTGAGTATATGTGATGATTTACTTAAGTAGGGGGGTTTTTCTGTTATTCCTAACACCTTTTCTTATGCAGTGGTTACTGTGTCTACTCAACTGCTAAGCACATGGTATTATTTTGTAGTTACTTTTTTTCCTGTTTATCCTGTACAGTTTTTCACTTTCTGTGCTCAAAACAATTGTCTTGAATTGGGATTTTTGCATGTCACAATTTTAATAGTAGCAACAAAATATTTTTAAGTGTTTTGTATCTACTGTTTTAGTGGGTGGAGATCTGCCAGGCTTTGTTAGTCTTCATATATGCCTCACTGATAATATTTTTCAATACAGTTTTGTATTACCAGTAGAAGACAGGCTTTTAGAAACACGTGTATCAATTATCTCTGCTCATTAAATGTTCTGAGCACTAAAAAAAAATCTGTGCAGATAAGAAGTCTCACTTTTGCTGAAGTGTGACTGAAGTACAAAGTATCTGTGTTGCTGAGCTAGTCTGCAGCAATGGCAATGTTTACAACTCAGCGACTGCTCCCTTATTAGAGTTAATAGAACAAATAGAGCTGCCCTTGGGGTGTCATCTGTTGCTAAAGCTTTAGTGCTTCTAGAATGGATAGATCCATCAGTTAATCATTGCCAGGGACAGAAACAAACTATACTTTCTGAAGCCTCAAAAAAGTAGTTTTGTTTACTCTAGCATTTGGTTTGTAAAGTAAGTTGCTTCAGAATGGAGATTGCAGAGCAGGCTGTATTGTATTCAGCTGTAATTAGAGACCCTTTCTCCCCCTTTTTACCCACTAAGGTTTTGATCTAATAAGCCTCAGTGTAGTAACTGAAGTTTTTCCTGGTTGTTAATAGCATGGAAAGTTTCATTCATCCAAATACTCAGTTCTTTTTGCTGTTCTCTGTTCCAGCCCATGTGGACAATTACTTGCTTGTTTGGTGTCTTTGTTATTATATGAAACCTACTGTTAAGTCTCAATGGCAACTCTTGAAATAAGTAGACTACTAAGAAAAATGGATTTGAGTCACAGACATGGGAATGTCTGTAGGAGTGAACCGGCAGGTTAATGAAAGAGTTAATGATGCTGGAATGTCCTGCTGCTCCCAGCTATTAAGGAAGTCTGTACTTCATTATTTCCTCACGCTTCATTTTTCCATTTCAAAAAAACCAGATGTCTGAGTGTTTCTACCCCTGCAGACCCCAGACACTGTTTACTAAACAGAAACAAGCCTGGATTCTTGGAACTAGGAACTGTTAAGGGCTATTCTCTGGTCATCTGTGTGCAACTTGTTTCGCATGAGAAACACATGTACCAGGACAAAACTGTAAGTGAGGAATTACAAAGGAAAATGAAGGGACAAAGGGAAGCTTTTTCATTTGGTTTTTAATTTCTTTTTTTTTCTCCAGCATCTGAGGACAATTAAAAATGTCAATATAAGTCTTTGATTAGGAGAAGTCTATACATCTCAGTTTCTCATCCTTTTACTCACCTTCCATTTTTTTAAAGAAAAGTCCATAAATAATTTTCTACATTGCTGCTACAAGAGCAATCCTCTATGACTAAAAAATACTTCCATTCTGTTTCTTTCTTCACATATGTGAGAAATGTGTACATGTATGTGTTTAATCTCATCTTTTCATATTCATACTACTTCCATTTTCATTTTTACAAATTCCATAACCTATTTCAGTGACTTATAAATTCCAGATTGCTACTGATAATTCATGAATCAACTGAAAAAAAAAATTTAATACTCATCAAATACAAACTGATTCTTCTGAAGGATCATTAAGCTGAAGTTCAGGATGCACCATTCTATGTATCTAGTCTAACTTGTTCTGTGTTCCACAGGACACAAATTCTTCATTGCACCTTAGTTCTCTGTTCTGCTCTACAGCTTCTGTCTTAGGAGCATTTTTCTGTACACTCATTCAATTTCTCACTGTTCTTTTGAACTGTGGTTGCCAGAGCTGGATGCAGTGTTTCTTGAATCATCTCCCCAGACTCATACTCTTGTCTATGCATGTATGTCCCTGTGTATATGCTGAATTCTTTTTTATACCCTCTCACAATCCATACAGCAGTCAGCTGTGATCTACTGATGGCTTTTGCAGGTTGTAGTTTTAAAGATTAGTCTATCTTTAGAGGCTTGTCTACACAGTTAATTCCAAGAAGTGTGACTTTACATTTACATCCTGTCTTTCTCATGTGGAGAGAATTCTGTGGCTATTTCACTTCCACAAATGATGAAACCTATGCTTGTATATCTTCCTCTGGAATCCAAATGATGGAATTAAATTTCTTAACAGGGAAATTTTAAAGCAATACTAAAGTAATATGGGAATTTACTAAAGATACTGCTACTCATGACATTTGACTTCTGACTCAGATTATTTCCTTCAGTTTTTAATTATTTGCCAAATTAAGGGCTTCGTTTCAAAAATGATACAGTCCTGTGGGCATAGAGTGCCATAGGAAAACACGAAGCTGTTAGGTCAGTGTGTTACCTTCAGCAGTCAAGCATCAACTGCAGTAAAATCCAGTGAGGATGGGGTTTTACTTAATTTTACAGCAAATGCTGATTTATGTTTAAATGCATACACTGAAAAATACTTGAACCTGCTGTTAATGAAAAGCTGATGTCCCCCCTCCTTTTTTTCATCACCAAGGATTACCTAGGTCCTGCTTTTACTGGTTGTTTAATCTCTGGCATAATTAACTAATCCTAGTGTATACCACTTTTATCATCATTGACATGATCATTTGCCTTGCCTTTCAAAGGTGGGTTTCAAGAATGGTAAGAGCCTTCTGAAAATCAGGGCTAGTTATCCCTGTATATGGAGCCTTGAAACAGGTGTGGCTTGTTTTCCGTTTGCTACCATCAGGTGCGGTAGTAGATGTAACAGCACCATTACACTGAGTAGGTGTTATTTGCTCTTGGCACTACCAGTTGTAATTAATGGACTTTTTCTTCATGCCAATCACAAGACCAGAGAACTCTCCTAATGCTAATTGTTCTGTATCTTTGAAGAGTCTTGACTGGATGAAATACTACAGTATTTATGTTAAAGGCAGGCTCACTAAGAAACCACATTTAGGCTGCTGTAGTGAGGGAAGTTTACTGGCTCTTAGGTTTGTGTCTGGATGTTGGCTTAAGAAGTAGCCCTTGTGCTACCTAAATATATGCCCTTTCTTCTTACTAATTTTGTCTAGCTTGTGCTGTTAGCTCATCAAGGCAGGAAATTGCTTTATTTGTTATGTCAGTCACATCTTTCAAACTCTGTCATACCTAGACTAATTTCAGAGAGGTAATGCAATTTAAAACTTGCAAAATCAGAGCATCTTCTCCTAACCTCACTGAGTAAAAGGTATGGCAGTGTAAGCAGAATATTTATCCCAACCCACTGTCATCTGTATCCAAGATTACTGTGCCTTCATTGTTGCATAGGCTACAACACTGGACGGTTTCATCTCACGTTTCTTTAGGTGCCTCTAAACTGTGAGCATAATAATCCTGCCCATGATTCAGAGATAAGAAGAAAAAAAATGGAGAATGGATTCCAAATGCTTGGTTGAACTATCCTTTAGTTTAGTCACTTGTTTGGTTTATAAGTTTTAATACTGGTTAAATTCATATTAAGGAGTCAAAACAAAATGTCGAAAGACAGGTTAAAATTATTGTGTCAGCACAGATGAACATGGTAACCCTGGCTTTATTTCTTTTCAGAATGTCTGTTTGACATAGATTACTTATTGTACTTGATACTGTTAATAAAGTGATCACTAGTATAAGGGATTTTCATGAGCAAAGAAGTAGTAAAATACACAGTTATTCCTAAAAGTGAGTGACAATAAGGTATTTGCAAATGTTTTTATGGAAGTAAAAATTCAGCATTGATGGGTTTTTTAGAAAGAACCAATCATATGCTCTGCCTTCTAGAAATTCAATACTAATTTGGAAAATTATTTTGTTTGGCAAGTCTCTTGACTTTAGTGTTGTTAAGTGCACAAGCAGACCATTTGTGAGATTGGTCTTGATCACTGCAGTATAAATTCTCTTAGAAAATACAATCAGAATTCCTGAGTAAAATCTGCAGATAATAATGTGAACATTGTCTTGAAATTAGAACAGATATTGATATTTCAAGTTGCCAACAACACTAATATATTTTATGTGTAACCACTGGGTCCTGTCTGGGAGTGTATACACCCTCTTTTCCATAATTCATATAGAATACTGAGTAAAAATTGTAACCTGTTGGTATAGACCCTATTTTTATGAGTTTCTGATGCGAAGAAGAAAAGGAACCGTTTCTACCTTTTTTTTAATATCCTCCTGAGGAGGAGTTAATGGTGTTTCTCAAAGCTGAAAGGAATGAAATTATGAATTTTTTTCTGCACTGGACAAAAATGTGCATGGGGGATAGTTTACCAACACTCGGTGTTCCCCCTGCTTTCTCCTGTAAGCAGTGCCTATAATGAGAGTTTAGAATAAAAAAACCTATGGCAAAACCATCTGTTTACTGGAATCAACATTTCTTTTACCTGCATACTGCATAGGACACTGAATACATGAAAACAAAGTCTGAGACAGATAATGGAGGCTTTCCCACAGGGCCTGGTTTTGTAGGTTGATTCAAGGCTCTCCACCACCCACATTAAAAACAATGCCAAATATTGCAGTTGTTCAGTGAGCTATTCTCCAGTCATTTATATTTCTCTAATTATGTCCAGGTGCATGAAACTTGTCCAAAGCTTTTGCTTGCATAACTAGTTTCAATATTAATAAAAACCTCCCTTCTTTTTTACAGAACAGAGATTTACACCACAACAGTCTGTAGATGCATGTGATTGGCTTTTTGCTCAGCTGGGGTCAGTCTAGTCTGAGCCACACAAAACTAATCCTGTCCATCAGGCAGTGTAAAAACAAGGAAAGGAGTAAATGGAAGTGTAATATTAAGGACCCTTCAGCAGACAGTTTGTGCTAAGTATTTCTAAATGTCTGCAGAGATCACTGGCAAGGAAAGGATACATAATTACATTTTTCTCTCCCAGGGATCTCAACTGTATGGTAAAACCAAGCCAGATTTCTTTGTCTGGAGAAGGAAATATATTATTTTTATTGTATTCTTTCAATTTCATTATGTTGTTTGGTTTCTAGAAGATATATCGATCCAGATGACTTTCCCTACTGCATGATAGATAATATAATAAGGTGTAAATTTTAGTTCACAATATTTTGTAAAATTGAAACATAAAGAGCCAGATCCCTGAATGTCCTGATCTGATATCTGAAGGTTTTCTTTCCTTTGTAGTCTCTGCAGTAATATATATGCGTGTGGTGTAGCCAATGTGCATGGTATGTTTCTCTGTGCTTCACCAGGGAGTGGACAACCTGTCCCTGCAATTCCTTTCCTAGATCCAGAAGAATGAAATGAATGCTCAAACTTCATAACTGAACTTTAAAAACCTAATATACGTCACAGCAATGCATTGCTTCACTTGCTAAGATCTGTAGAGAATTTGGCATCTGCTTCATGTTGGGGTTTTCTCTTGTGGCTTTGAAGGGAATCTTGACTTTTAGCGTTACAAAAAAACCTTTAGCCACTGTAGGGTCTGTCAAATTAGTCACATTTTAAGGCCCATGGGTAATTGCCAGTGAGTAAATATCAGGGTCAAAAGTCAGACAGAATGTTCTTGCTCATCTGCTTCAAGGAGAACAATCATGTTTTCCAGCTTCTGTTTATGACCCTTCAATGAAGGAAGATGCAGGGGCCTGTTTGTTCTGTTTTAAACAAGGCAGTGAAAGATAAAATAAGTTTAAGGCAAATGTGTCACACTTACATAGGGCAGACTCATTGAAGCTGTTCTGAAGTCACATGCCTTCAAGGTTTGTAACAGTGTCATGTTCCACCAGAGGTAACAATTCTTGTGTATAGGTGGTCAGCCTATGTTAACTGTTAATGGACTGTAGTTATTGACTAAAACAGAAATATTCACTGGGGCTTTTTTTGTTCTGTTGGTTTTTTCCCCAGAAGTAGAAAAGACCAAATGCCAGCATGAACGTGAAGTAGCTCTTGGCAGTGGAGGTGCTTTCTTCCTGAGGGATGTAAGAGTTGGTCACTTCGTTCCCCAGTGTGATGAACATGGGAATTACCTACCCACTCAGTGCCATGCTGGCAGTGGATATTGTTGGTGTGTGGATAGGGATGGAAATGAGATTGATGGCACCAGAAGCGGCCCAGGAGTTCGACCACCATGTAAGTGGCTGAGGCAGTTGTTTCTTGTGGGTATCTGTCTGTCTGAGTGCACTGTCTCCCAAATGTGGGGCTTAGTCCTTCCCTGAGATACAGCACTGACTTGGAGCAATGTGGATTTCTGCTTTCCCTGTGGTGGTATGCCCCATGCCTTTCAGTGACCCCAACATGCACTTTTCCTTCAGCCAGGGCATCTGGACAGCTGTGGTAAGCTTCTGAATAAGGTGAAGGTTTTCTAGCTTCTTCTTTGCCTTGAAATGGTGAGAGGCCTGGATAGTCTCTGCCCTCTGGGAGCTGTAATAGCTGACTTGCCTCAGGAAATGAAGGATGTTCCTTCCTACGTCTTCCTCAATTCAGCTGCAGAATAAGATAGATTTTTCTAAACATTTGAAGCAAAGAGCAATTACAGAGCCAAACATGAGAAGACCTATTATGTCAATTGCTCCTTCTCTGTCAGCCAAGGGGAAAATCTCAGAAGCTTTCTGCGTCTGATTTTAGTTATTAATGTCTGCTTATAGGGCTGTTTCCTTCTAAGAAGTCTGACTGCAATTGTGTCTCTGCAAATAATAAAGAGCCTTGTTGTGCTGTACAAGCTAATTTTTTCCCCATCTGTTTCCTTCTCTATTAATAAGGTCTGAGCACAGCCGCTCCTCCTGTTGTTATTGGGCCCTCTGTTCGACCAGACACGGTACCTCTGCCGCCAGGAACACACTTGCTTTTTGCCCAAAGTGGTAAAATTGAACATGTTCCACTGGAGGGAAACAATATGAAGAAAAATGGTGCAAAAGCACTCTTGCATATTCCAGTAAGTAATTTACTGTACTAAGTCCACGTTTCTTAGAAGATTTCCTGACAAAGCTGAAAGTACTGTTTATCTACATACCTCGATAATTTAAGTTGAAAACACAGTTTTTACTCTTCATTAAAATTTCAGTATTCCACCAATTTGTTACTGAAAATTCCTGACCTGAGTAGTCAAAAATCTTAAACCTAAGGTATAGAAAAAAAAGTATTTCCTTATAAAGAATGGCTCCTAATAGATCACATGACAAAGATCTAATCTCACATGCCTCCAGCAGCTCTCCATATAAACTCTTCTCTATTCACACTTCTGTTGACTTTCTGACTCTGTATAAAAGTTTAGGAAACCTACAATAACAGTAGGTGGAGAATCCCTTTTTTCCATTCCTACTCCCTCAAAGTTTTTTCTTAAGTCTTATTCTATTCCTGTTTTTTTCAGTCAGTTATCTCCACTTCTTGGCTACACATATATTTTTCTTTCTTCTTTTTTTTGCTTCCTTCCCCATGTGTAAGACCGGTGGGTGGTAGATCTTTTTCCCATGCTTCTTACTACTGTCTTGAGAATCTTTTTTCCTAGGAAATGAATTCCTGATGCTGAGAACCTCTCTTTTCCATCACCTGTGTCACATGCCAGCCCTTTTCACTGGCAGTTTATTCATATTCATTTGTTTTGCCCAAGGCCTAGGATTTCTGTTTTCATTCCATTGTGCCTTTATTTATAATAGATGGCAATATCAAGTAGCATGCTAATCTCTTTTTTTTTCCTTATGTATTATACTGAGTAGTTAGTAAATCAAATACTGGCTAAATTACACAGATTCACTTCATTAGTACCATAAATTGCTGTGATGTAAGGGCAAAATAAAGGTTTTGTCCCTTATGTAAAGTGCTGCTACAATAATGTAAAAAAAAAAGTAAAATGCTGTATAAAACATGATGTAATAAGGCTGAAGGTGGCATGATTCTTAATACTTGTCACCTAGTCTCGTTATGTACTTGATCTAACTTAAATTAATTAATTAGAAGTATCTAGAGGAAAGAACTTCAAAGAGATAAGATGCAATTCTTTCTTGAAACTTTCAATTAAAAGGAAACTTTGGGTCTCTGCTAGCATTGTTGACTTTGTGTTGTCTGTGTTATGTATTTGCAAAGTGGTACCAGAGGTGTTTAGATTGTTTTGCAACCCACAGAGTTAATGTACAGTGATGAATAAGTGCATCTGTTTTAATCCACGGGTTTGGAAAATCTTTCTAAGAAGCTGTGTTGCAAAAGCAGCAACAATGACAGACTTGGAAATCCATGTGCAACTTTGCTTTACCCTGAGAGTCTCTTTGATTTGCCTGAAGAAAGGAGTTTGAAGTCTAAACTCAAACTCTAGTCCTATCTTCTTTCTGCCTGAAAAATTGCATATAAATGTTTCTTGTGGCTGAGAATTTTCTTTCCACCAGAATGATTTATGTAGTATTTGTTTAAGCTAACTTTTATTTTAAAACCTTACTTTGCCAGAACTTTTTAGAGTCAAATGGTGCTACGTAGGAAGCGTAGCCATAATGCATGACTTGGATGTCAGCGCAAGTCAGATTTTATAGAAGTAATTATTTCCTCTTAAAGGGAAAGAATGAGAGGAAAAAGGTACATGAAGGGGTGACACAGTAAAATGTCAACAGGAACACTTTTTAGATGGATATGCAGGTGAAGCTGTAGAAGTCAGACGAACTGTTCAGTACTAGTATCTCCAAAGCTTCTTTGATATAATGGTGAATGATATCTGCAAGTTAAAAGGGACTTTTAACTGGAAGCATTTTCCTAAGGTATTTGACACTGTTACCCAATGATTTTCTCAGCCTCTCCTCCCCATTTACCACCTTTCCTCAAGAATTTTGTTTCTTCAGGCTTGAGACTTAAAAGCATAAGTTAGTGCTGCTGAGTAACTGTTCTTTATCCTAAGCTGACCTAACTTGCCTGTTGTCAAACAGGACAAAGTTGTTATTGGAGTTGCTTATGACTGTGTGGACAAGATGGTTTATTGGACAGACATCAGCGGCCCTTCGATCAGCAGGGCCAGCCTGCACGGTGGAGAGCCAACAACCATAATCAAAACAGGTAACAGCACAAAATTATTTTTCTTGCTACTCCCTATCACTGGTACTAGACAGGCAATCTAGATGTTGCCTGAGCTGACTAAGAGTTGTGTTTACATATTAACATAGAATACCATTGGAGGGTGTCTTTGATTTTTGTTCTGGCAAGCAAGGTAGGTGCTGGATAGCTGAGATTTTGTTATATGTAGTATTTTTTTCTCTCCTGAACTCTGCCTGTCAACCTGCCTGCTCTGCTGAGAAAGGATTGGTGAGCATGGAGGCTGAAGAGAACTCCTGCTCTTTCTTCCTTGGCTTGGGGATCAAACAGCTGAAAAGTTGTTAGAAACCATTTCAGCTGTGATTTTGCCATGCCTGCCACTCGAGTTGTAGCATGGAAAGTGAGTAAAGCCACCTTGTTTGGTTTTTACCCATCATAGTTGTTCAAGGATTTGTGAGTTAGGGTGTTGTGGAGTTAGTGCTTATCCAGTTTTTATCTTGTTCTTACATTCTTTCCTTCAAGACTGCTCACTACAGTCCATGTTAATTTTCACTAGAAGGGTAAAGTGCAAGCCCATGCATCTTGGATGTTAAACCCTTTTATTGAGTGGAAAGGGCTAAGGGGAGGGACAGGTTTAGAGAACAAAGTGAACGGCTGGGGGAGGTGTCATTAAAAAAAACCAGCAAAAGTAGCTGGAGGCACATTTTAAATACTAGTGTCCTCAAGATCCTAGAATACCTGCAAAGTGAAGGTACTGGAAGAGGTTACCTTTGCTTTGAATCCTTTGTAGACATTGTTACAAAAACTTATGAGATTATTTTAGAAAAATGATCATCCAGTTATAAAACTCTACAATAAATTTGGTTTAGTTTTCTTTGGATGTGTAGAGAACCGCTGCCTGGACTTTGTGCTTTGGAATAGTCAGTTTGTGAGACTCCATTCAGGCTCTTAGGGACAGCAGATCCTACCATTGTCCTGGGAAGGAAAAAGGGACAGCTTAAGGCCATCCCTAACCATTCCAGCAGTTATGGAGCTTCATATTTCTATACCACTTGATGTCTGAGGTATTTTGTAAGACTTCTTTTTCCATCCCAATGTATTTAATATGAAAGGGACTCTAACCAGCAGTGCAATCCTGTGCATGCCTGTGCAACTTAGAAACTCTGAAGGGAAAAGATTTTTGCTTTGCACTATTAATGAATTTTTTTCAGAATCTGCACTTTTAAAAATGAGGAAAATTTCTATTGATAAAACCTTTGTATGGATATGAATGTCTGTCTAATGGGAGTGTGTGTAGGCATTAAAATTCTTGCAATGTATAAAATGTTGGAAAATTATTTGTGAAGGCTTAATTATTTGTGAAGGCTTTCAGCTAAATTTGATTGATTATTTAAGGTAATTCAAGATGCTTCAATGCCACACGGAAACCTCATGAGTTTTCTCTGCTATAAAAAATATTGTATATGTATGAAGCTTTCTCATGAATTCTGTTATTCTGTTGGTTGCATAGGATGTGGATGCTTTTCTTGAAGAAACTGGGAGAGATGTTGCACTTTACTTTTTGTATGTTAATGGACATTTCAGTGAGGATTCAGATCAAAATAATATTGAATATTCAACATTTGAATGGATATCTTCTATGTGGGCCAAAACTGAAACTTTCGAATTTCATGAAACAGGAAAATGCCTCCCCCTCAGAAGACTCAAGAGAATTTTTTGTTTTGTTTTGATCTTTGCCTTCTTCCTCCTGTGAGCTCCAGCTGCTTTCTTCAGTTCATGCGTATTTTTGTGGAATGTACTACATTTTTGGTTGGGTTTTTTTAAAAGCTCTTGTGATCCAAGTTGTGCTGCTTTGTAGAAACACTGTTTAATTGTGGAGCCTCATCCAGTTCTTTTTTATCCCTGCAGCTGTATAGGCTGTGGAGGCTTTCTCAGCTCTGCAGCTGTGGCAGCAGGTTAGGAAGCAGAGCTTTCCTCTGCAGTAATTGCTTAAAGTCCCATCAGCTGTGCGTGTCTGTACAAACCTGCCCTCAGGGACAGAGCCTGTATCAGGCTTGATGACAATATAGCAGGAACATATTTGTGCCTCTGGAAAGCCTTTAAATATTCCCTTACCCCTCCCTCCATGGGGTATGGTTTTTTCTGGCTCATTATCAACCACACAGAAAGGACATTTACTTTAGACTTCTATAAATCTCCTAATATACAGCTGACATAAGGAAATTGAAACAAGGAAGCTAGTCAGGGAGCAGGGTTAGGGTTATCACCTAGGAATCAGTGACAGCAAAATTTTTGCCTGCTAGTGTCTTCTGTTTCCTAAAAGAGTCTGGGAGCTCCTCCATTACCATTTAGTCAGTAATCTTCTGATCCCAGACACTGGGGACTGTTGCCACCGTCACCTCAAAATGAGGCCACCCTCAGCAGACTCTGCCATTAGCAAGGAAAGAAGTAGGAACATTTGATGGGCTGAAGTATATGTGAGGTGGTTTCTTGCAGCTGGCAGGTTTAGCTCCACAGAAGCACTTAGAGAAATAAAAGAGTTATGATAAGTCAGTATAACTGAGTCAAAGTGTGCCCAAGAGCTCTCAGGAGGAATAAAGAAATGCGTGATTAACATTTACTTTCTTGCCCACCACCCTTTCTCTCCAGCCATGAGCTGTGAGTCAGAAACAATGAGAGACATCTTGTTTATTCCTTTCCACCTCTTCAGCAATTAATACCAGTCTGAAAGGTCATGTGTGCAGATAAAGTGGTAATTGTAATCCACTTGAGTGGGAGAGCAGAGGATGCTTGAACTATTGTGCAACTGTTACAACAACATCGAGGTAGCAAAGTCTAGAGAGCCCTACCCGAGGTTTTGGGCCAAATGCCTTTTCTTCAGAAAGGTTCCTTGTGTCACATAATGTTTGCTCAATGGCTGTCAGTGAATAAACTTAAGAATTAAAAGAAGGCTAACGGGCCACATTCCATCCGGTGTGTGGATCAGCATTTGAAAGGTGCTTTTTTTCAGCAGCTGGCTGATATAAAGGGTCACTTCCCCTCTTTTGGGAGTGACCATGTACAATTCTTTCCTTTTCTTTTGGAACTGAAATGGAATGAAAATAGGTTTGCTTTTTTTTTACTTGTATTTGGCTTCCTTAAATTCCGCATGGCCTGCCTGCTCTTTTTCAATGGAACCTTGAAAAAAACAGAGCAGTTTCTCATAGTGGCTGAATTAAGCTTTATAAATTTTTTCTGCATTCTGCATCCAAGTTAGAAATTACTAATGCTAGAGCAGTAAGGTCATTATCTGCTATTTCCTGTTGCTTTTGGAAAAACTAACTATCCAAGAAAAACTGTGCACATAAAGTGCTAAAATGTGTTCCAAAAAGAATAGCTCTGCAAAAACAATAAACTGGATCTAAATTGCATCAGTTAGTTAATGTCATTCTCTAATGTTTAGTATTTGATTTTGTTTAATTGTGTCATCAGGTAAACTTAGCATAAATTCAGTTTTCAGAGGGGTGCTGTTCAAGCTGGTACTAAAGGAGAAATACTAAGGGTTATAAAATACATTTTAGGGCCTTCTAAGGATGCTAGAATAAGATTTTGACACTATCTGCTGTTCCTTTCTCTGTTATCAACTCTTTCTATGTTTGCCCCTCCAAGTACAGTTCCTATGTGTGGCAAGTTTGTTCCATATGGAACTTTTCATTCTATGTCTTTATGAGAGATTTGTGTATTTAAACTTGGAGGTAAAATGCATATTCCTCTTCCAAGTGATGTGAAGTAGTTTTTGTCGGACCACAGCCAGAACACTGAAAAAAACTTATCTCTGTTAAAGGTTATCCTTTTACAACATTGAGGCTGACACAGTGTATTGGGAATAAATATAATGCCTAGGGATGTTTTTCTCTGTTCTCCTGCAGACTTGGGAAGCCCTGAAGGAATAGCTGTAGATCATCTAGGTCGCAACATCTTCTGGACTGACTCTCAACTGGATAGAATAGAAGTGGCCAGGCTGGACGGGCGCCAGCGGCGCATCCTTTTTGACACTGGTTTGGTGAACCCCAGAGCAATTGTCGTGGATCCTGTGAGAGGGTATGGATGTGTTGTCATGAAACATGTGCAGAGCTTGATTTTATTTATCTGATTATTTAATGGACTGAGGAGAGACTTGTGTTCCATGCAGAGCCCCACTGATGGAGTAGGGCTCTGGGTTCAGGTCAAGCATCATGGACTTCCATCTTATAGTAAATTGTGTGTGTTTTAAGGGGTAAACAACAAAGGTGCCATTTGAGGAGCCACACATATTCTCAGGCACAGAATGCTCATCCAAGCAAAAAAAATCCTACCACTAAAAAATGGCTATTAATAGTAAAACATCAGAGAGCTAATGGCCCTCTCTGGGGATCTCCACTGAGGATAAACTACTCTCATTCCATTGTGTGTTGCTTACTTGGTACACTGAAAAGAAAAATATTGTTTCAAATGGGTCCCAAATGTATGCCAAATACTCTTGCTTTAGCAGGAACAGACATGATGGGAAGTGAGATGAAGAACCTGAAATGTAGATGAACATTTTGAATGGCGCTCAGAACTGTTGCAATATAAGTCTTTTTGGCTGGCATTTTGATCATAAGCTAAACAATGGAAGGAAAGCATTTCTTCCTATGTCTGTGCTTGCTCCTTTTGTTTTTAATGGAAGTATATTTGCCACATTTTTACTACACTTTTTTGACTTCTATATCGAAGTGCAATATGGCCCTTCTTATTTATTTAAATGATTTAGGGGCTGTGTGTTACTTCTGTGTTCTTAGCATTTTCTTAATTACAACAATTTTTTGAGATAAGTCCCTGTCTTAACTCTAGCCTTTTTCTTCTTCCTAAGAAATTTGTACTGGACTGACTGGAACAGAGAAGCTCCTAAAATTGAAACTTCATACATGGATGGCACAAACAGAAGAATTCTTGTTAGAGATGATCTTGGGTTACCAAATGGACTGACATTTGATCCTTATTCCTCAATGCTGTGCTGGGTAGATGCAGGTAAAGGGGGTCTAAACTATTTCTTTGTAATAGTAGTAGTGTAAGTATGTCCAGTCATGAAATTATGCACAGCCATAGCTTTTGGCTGTAATGATTTATTTGTTGCTATTCACATGAGACTGTGTGCAAGCTGAAGGATTTCAATTCTGATCGCAAAACTTTCTAGGAATGCAACAGAGATCTATGTCTGTGTGTCTTGTATGTGGCTATTTTTTTAGGTAGTGCTTAGGGCTTTGTAGAAGTTGTTAGTTTAAGACTAGGGAAAAACCACATATTTATCTAATCTGTTTTACAGAATGTCATCCTGGTACTATTGTTTTAAGGCCTGTAACTTGAGGCCAAGTCTGGCTTATATTTGACTGAAGCAAGTCTTGAAAAAGCAATGCACCCAAAAGATCAAGGGATTAAAGTTCTGCCACAAACCCATTGTTAGTTTTGTGACAATGTTTTACCAGTGGGTGGGGGGGGAGATGTGCTCTTTATTCTCATTTAATTTTTATCTTTTGGCATCTTGCTGTCCTTCGCCCTGCAGATTCTGGCAGGGATGTCTTCCTGTGGAGGTGTTTTTACACTTAAGTCACCGTTCAAATTTTGGATAAAATAAAATGGTCAAGCTCTCTTTCTCACTGTAAAACACTTTCTCCAACCTTCAAATGTATCTCCTTCTGCTATCTCTAGTTACTTTCTCTCTCTTCCTGTCTTGTTCTCACATTTGCATCTTCTATTTTTTTGTCTAATTCTGAAACACATTACTTAGGAAAAACCTACAGGTGTTTACATTCATTAGCAGCATTCCCAGCCTGTAGTGGCTTTGCAGCTAGACCTTTTTGCACCCTATTTGCATCTATGAGGTAGATGTTCTTCCTGCAGTCTCACCTTCATGGCCCAGCACAGGAAACATTTCAGGAACATGCTCACCAAACAAACTTTGCAAAAATGTCTTCAAGAGGAGGTGGAACCAGTTGACAGCTGAAGTATCCCTCCAGAATGGAGGAGGCCTTTTGTCAGCTTCCACACCAACCTGAGGTTTCTGGAATCCATAGCAGGAATCTCAGCTTGTGAGCGTTGGCCATGTCTGCATGGGACATCTTTGTTTCTTTAACTTCAGTGGTGTGCTGAGTAGCATTAGCACTGGAGTATTTATCCATTCAATTTTTGGCACATGCACACATGTGACATGGAGGAAGGCTTTGACTAAGCAGCACACTGAAAGATTTCCATGACTTTCCACCCTGTTCATGCTTGCATATTTGTGCTTGTCTTTTATCCCTGATGAGAGCTCTCTTGTTCTGATTCAAAAGCCTAATTGTTTCACTACATCTAGGTACCAAGAGGCTGGAATGCATGAACCCTAATCAGCTTGGTCGACGAAAGATTGTTGAAGGGATTCAGTATCCTTTTGGTGTTACAAGCTACGGGAAGAATTTATACTATACAGACTGGAGAAGGTATGTTATCTGCTAAAGAAATTATGGAGTACTTTTATCTTTTTTTTCCCCTGGTAGAAACTGAAGTATATACTGCATTTCTCATGCCTGACCTCTCACACATTCCTGTTTTGTTGCTTTCCTGGCAATATCTGATGCAGGGTGGAGTGGATATGTAGAGCTGACCTATTAATGCTGCCAGTTTTCACTTTTTAGTATAGTGATTTGTCCTTGAAGAAAATGCTTTTAACACTGAACATTCTTGGGAAAGGAGTGGGCAGTAACTTGTTTCTCTTATAGCAGCTGCATTGTAGAGGGCAGACATTCATCACTCTCGGCTTTCTATGCCCTATATTGTATGAATGTTCAATCAAAAATAAGGGGAAAAAAGAGTGCTCACTATCTTGATGGCACTTTTTTTATTGCAAATGCTCTAAAATGTTGCCATATGAACAAGACTTACAGGTTTACTTTAAGTTCTGGAATAAATCCAGTCCCTGCATTTTAAAATAAATATTTTTACTTGATGTAAATGGTTGTATGGGCTCTATCAGCAAACTCTTACCCAAATGCCTCTATCAATTGCAGCAGCAGTAGCTTTTACTGTGTGTGAGGATTTCCAAGTTAGAAACTATCATGTGAGAAGTCCTACTCTAGAACAGGCTTGAGGAACAGCGTGCTACAAGGTCTGTCACTTGGCTGCCCTTCTACACTTACGAAGGAAGGATTGCTTATGACTAGCTATGTTCCTTCTGGAGATCAGGCTCCATCTGAAACACATCATTGTCCATAGTTGTTATGCTTAATAGCTGCAATGTCAGCTATACCACAATACTTGTCAGAGGGGCAGAATGGGAAAAATATGCCAAAATGACCAATACACGCATCCCTCCCATTGAGGGACATTGTCCTGTATTGGAAGTACCTTCAAAATTATTAAGGTGTCTCCCTGATAAATTTCTTAGCTGCCTAGAGTGAAGGTCATAACATACTAGGTTTGTCCAGGAAAGCTGATATCTTGGGGGATTTTACTTCTGGTATCTCTTCCTAATTGTAAAAAAGAAGCTACTTCAAATTTTCTCCACTTTTGGTTTTGTTTTTTTTGACTGGTTGGTTGAGTTTTTTGTTGGTTTTCTGGGGGGCTTTTTGTTGTGTTGTTTTGTTTTCCTCTATACTTTCACCTTCATCTCACTTCTGCATGTGGCAGGGATGCTGTTGTAGCAGTGGATCGCACAATTTCATTAGAAAATGATAACTTCCAGCCTCACAAGCGCTCACGACTCTACGGAATCACCACGGCCTTTGCTCAGTGCCCAGGAGGTAATCCAGATGATTCTTGAGTTTTTACATCTGTGTAACACTTTGCTGAATAAATGAACTTAGTAGCAGCTCCAATTTATAAGCTGCCAACTGATTTGGGTAGTGAAGATTTAGGTTAGTGCTTAGATTTCTGTTTAGTAAGAAGTTAAAAGCCACCTAGTTTCTTTTCCAGAAAAGCAGTTGTTGTAGTTGTCACATGAAACCAGAACTGGAGGGGGACAAGGGGCCTGTTCTATCCTTTGTGAAAGGATGTGTATGATTAAGACGAGCATCTGACCTGGCAAAAATGCTAATGTATCGTCTTCTAAATTGAATGCTATATTCATGGCTAGGGCCTTATTCACTTATTAAGTTTAAACTACAGAAATATTATGGTCTCCCAGATGTCCTTAATGAGATCCAGTGTTTTTCAAAATGGAATGTTCAGAAAACACCAGGTGGTAGAGTGGCTGGACTGAGCTGGCCCTTGTGCTCTGTTGAATGTGAAGTTTTCCAGATATGCTATTGAAAAGAGGAAGAGAGGAAGTTGATACCCTTGAAATATAATTTGGTTTTCATGAAGCAGTATCACTGTGCAGTTATGTTGTTCTTAGCAAATCACAGGAGAAGCATTCATTGTTTTTTGTTACAATATTGCTGGAATTATAGGAGTTGTGCTATTTTTACTTTGGGACTAAGAAAAGCCCTTAGGATAGTTTCTCTTCAAATTACTCAGTATATGTAATAAAAAACAATTCGGTGGAAGTTTTGGCTCAGAGCTTAAAAACACATTCAAATGTCATAATTAAGAAATCAGTTATATTGTTATTACTAGTACACACACTGATCCATTAGGCAGTGTAAAATTTAACAATATTGTGTGATCTTTTAATCAGTATATGTTTATACCTATAATATTCAGACTTTTAGTGTAATTTCTTTCTATGTCATATGCCTGTTTCAAGTGATTTTCTGGATGGGTGCCTTTTCGTCTCTGATCCACTGCTTCCAGCACTGACTTCTTTCATTTTCCTCTTTAATGTTAACACTTCCCCAACCACCCAATTTATTTGTGTTTGTTTGTTTTCGTGGATCATTGCTCTGTCTTTGTATGGGTGGTATCTGAGGATGATGTTCTGTAGCATTTTGGACTTTGTCCCCACATTGCACTGCTCTCTTTGCTCCACTCACTTCTCTTTGTGCCAATATCTGTGACTATGTGGCCAGCACATGAAGGGTATTTTAGGAGCAGCCCACTTGATTCATGTTGCCTCTTTCACTCTGATATCTTGATCTTTCTTTCATGTGAATGTCAAGCTGACACAAGGGATACGGTGACTTTTATCTCCCCAAAGCGCAGTTTTCTTCCACTGCTAATCTCACTATGGCTTGTTTCCCTAGTGTAGCCATAAATCTTAACATCTCTTGTACGTGTCTGTTTCAGATTTTATTGTGGGTTTGCATTTGTTTTTCTCTAAGGTTTTGCATCTCTGTTTTGTTTTTTTTTCCAGGCCATAACTACTGTACGGTGAATAATGGTGGCTGTACTCACCTCTGCTTGGCCACCCCAGGAGGCCGTACTTGCCGCTGCCCTGACAACACAGTTGGAGTAGATTGTATAGAGAGAAACTGAGCATTAAAATAAGCTTTAGAGCAGCAGACACCTTTTGGAAATGTGCTGTAAACAATTCACTCCTATCAACACAATCAGGCCCTAAAGATAAGTGCTCCATGCTGCTGACAGCAAGGTACAATGCACGTATGCAGACACACACAGGCACACACACACACACACACGCAGGCAGAGGCTGTTTTCGTAGCAGTTTAGTAAGACAGAGCTGCCCAGGTTGGGTCCAACTTCACCTTATTCCTTGTAAAATTATCTCTTTGCTTTTAAAGGTACATGTGGAGGCCTTAGTTGCATCTGCCCCAGACAAGGAGGATGTGTCTCTTGGCAAAATTGAAGTAACAAAACACAGAACAGAGTAAAGAGAATGGAACTACTCAAATCCTGAGACCGAATTGTACCTTGGAGTGTGCACCAGTTTTCTGCAGAAATGGTATGCTTAGCCCATCATATATGTGGCTGGGCTTATCCCTAGCTGAGAAACAATCAGGGGGTCCCAAGGATGAACAGATGAGAGGGAATACCCAGTAATAGCACATATTTACTGCCCAACCACATTCCTTCTCACTACCAGTCCTTTCACTTCAAAAACTTTAATCTCAAATTTGACTACTGTACTACAGAGGTACTTTATCCATGTGTTGTAAGGATTATAATTCTCACCCTGGATCATGTGATCCTTTCCTACAGCACATGGTTTGTTATAGATAAACAGCACTGTTTAGTGGCTATATTTGAAGTTTTTTTAGGTTTTAAGAGATTTCTCTTTCTTCTGTTTGAGGTAGATTCCTGAGTAGTTCCCTAAAATCCACTAAACAAAATTTAGATATTTTTAACAATTACTGATAGGACATCAAAGAATGAATGTTGGTTCATTGGGAGACAAGTGGTTTTAACGAGATAGTCACATTTGTTTTCTGAGAGGTTTTAAAATATTATTTCTATGTTTGATCGTATAAACCTCAAAGTGGACTTTGAGTTCTATCTTAGCAATCTTTCTTCTTTAGCAAACCATGCCATGCCTTTTTGTAGACCATAAGAAACAATGACAGTTAAAATCTGATTTTCAGAAAGCTCACCTCTGGTTTGGTGCTTAAAAAACAACAAATATAGTGGTGCCTCATTTGTGTGCCACTGTTCAGTAACAGCAAAAATGGTGTTCTGAAAATCAAAGTGAGGTTGATGTTTTCAACATCACCAATAAGTTTGGAGAGGGAAAATCTAAGTGCATACTTAGATTAGTATTAGTCAAATTAGCAGTACAAATCTGGGAGTGAAATTTGGTTTCCCCACTGTGTGTTGGGAAGGAAGCTTGCCTGCAAACCTACCTGTGGCAGAGCAAAACAGGGCTTGTGAGGCTCCTGCCGGAGCACATTTCACTGTGTCATGATCAGAGCAGTAAGCTAACATCCCCATTTCCTCAGTCCCTCTTCAGACACAACAGTGACTGTTTTTAAACAGAGCCAATTCTGAGTCTTAACTGTGTGACGTCTTCCTCTTTAATTGTATATTTATCATAAAATAACAAAACATATAAACATTTTAAAGATCTTTTTGTATAACTTTTTGTAATTCTTTATTCATTCTATTCATACACTTAATCAGGTATGTCTTACTGTAAATATCAAAAATTTGTTGAAATGAAGGTGCTTGATAACTCTTTCTCCAGAAGTATTCACGTATCTGGTGAAATATTAAAGTTTACACTCTGTACAGGTATCTAAAGTACAGTCAATAAAAATGGTTGGGTTTTATTTTCTATAAAAAAGAATGTAATGCCTGCAGAAGGAAGTGATATGTGGTGTCTCAAATATATTTTCTTGTGTCCTGGGTTTTAGCTAACTCATATCTAGAGATGGTACTTCTCTTCCAATATGAGAATAGTGGGGGGAAACTGCTGTTGGGGCTTTGTATTCTGGAAGCAGTAGAGTACTTCAAAACAAATACGTGAGAGTGCTTGAAGAACATAGGGCTTTTTCTGTTTTGGCTCAGTCTTTTTGCTGGTTGTAAATTCTTGTTTACCTTTGTCAAGTAAGCATAATTCAGTTATCCCATACTTCAGACTTCTAACAGTGAAAATATAGAACAAGGACAAGAATAAAGAAGGGTAGAATTTATCCCTGTGCTCAAAAATGCCCTGGTACTGGTTTCTGGGTGATAGGGTGCTTTGCAAGGAGAATATTGCTTGATCCAAAGGGTGGCATTTGGAGTTACAGCAGGAGATTGGTCATGATCTGTTCTGGGGACTGCACATGGAATTGGACTGTATGCATTGATTTTTTTTTTTTTTTAATTTGAATCAACACAATGTTCCTCTTCATGCATGATGATAGTTATTAACTTACTAAACACTAGTCAGCTAATTCTATGCAAATCAATCAGCAATGACGAAGATGTCAAGGAAAATATACCTCAGCAGAACTTCTAGTGTTGATGTCTGAGCTTCTGAGTAGTCTGTAGCACAGAGAAAAACAATATTACTGTGGACTGAGTTTTTTGACTGAGGAACTCAGGTATCATATCTGGGAGTAGGTAGCACTAAACAAGGGGAAGCTTCAGCAGATCCAGGTCAGTGGTGTAGATGTGGCAGTTTGCACAACTTCAGCATTCCAGTCTTCTGGAACTTCTAAAAAGTTCTAGCATGATGTTTTGTTTCTCAGCTAATGCTTGTTGCTAACTTCAACTGCTGTAGCTCAATGCCAGTGTGCAGCAAGGGCAACGCTGTTCCCTCAGAGAAGGGAGGCCAGTAAAAGCCGTGGCTTTTCCAGCCATGGACCAGTCCCACTGTACCCCAAGTGAGGCAGACAGTGCAGTGAGGGTAGCTGGCTTCAGCCCAGGGACCAGAACACCAAGCAAATCTGCAGTGGAAAGAGTAAGTCTGATGTCAAGCTGGGAAAATGAGTCAGGATCATTGATCATAATCCCGTTTGGACATAGTGACCAGGACCAGTGGTTGCCAGCCAAGTGCACAGTGGTGAGGCAGGCCCACAGCCACACTGGGAAGTTGGCCAGAACCTGAATCAATGGGGTGCCTGGCTGTGGCACAGCTCAGGCAAGGACCAGGGTGAGAGCCCCAGCTTTAAAGCAGCATTTAACAGGAGAGAAAAAGGGTTGCCTTTGCTGAGAACCCCCAACAGAGCTGTTTGAGCTCTGTTGGCAGGATGAGCCTCTGCTGAAGTTCCTTCAAGTTTTCTTCACACCTTTTGTTAACTGGCTGGCCTTGGATAGCCAGCTAAGCTGCTAGTGCTTGGGTGGTCTCTGTGCTGGCACTCCAGAGTTCTCTATTCCTGTATCTGTTTGCTTTCTCATTGAATATTGCTAAATCTTTGGCCTCTAAAATGATCAGTGGTGTTAAGTTCCTTATTTTAATCACAGTCTGGCCATGAATGTCAACTTTTGATGACATATTTAGCATTAGCCACTTGAGGATATTCTTCCTGTGTCTGTCATGTTTTTCCACTTCAAAGTTCACAAGTATTTTGGATGCTGAAAATGTCAATTTTCAGTTTCCTTCTTCTAACCCTAGGGAGTTAATGGTATCTTTCTATAGAGACAGGGTTTTCTCCTGCTGACCTGGGTCTAATTCACCTAGTCTGTCCTTCTTCTAACCGTTGCTTGCTCGACTGTTCTAGACTTGCCTCAGGAGCAAGTAAATTTGAGATACATTTTTACATTATGTTCAAAGTTAAAGAGATAATGGAAAAGATGGTGTTATATTTAATTATTAATATTAATTTTTGATTATTATAATAGGCTGGGACTGGTAGTCATATCAGTCTCTGGTTGAAGAAAAGATTCTGTGTAACTGCAGTTCATGGATTTTTTGCTACAAAGATCTGTAGATTCCCAGGTTTTCCAGGAATGAAGAAGAATTGCTTCAATGTTTAAACAAAAGACAAAATACTTCCTAGAGCTATTCCAGAGGTAAGTTAAATGTTTTCTTAAATTTGTCCATTCAGATCTTCCAGCACACATGAAAACATTTAGTGGTAAGATTATTAATGGTGTTTACCAATCTTGTAATAAGTAGCAAAAGAGTGAAACTACTGAAAGTAGGGGTGGCTTCCTTATGGCTTAATTCAATGGTTTTGCCTACCTTTCTATCTGAAGGGTGTTTGAAAATCCCAACTTTGTTTACTTTTTAACTTGCAAATGACCTTCCTCATGGTGAAAATCCAGTGTGGCTTTCTGAAGCTCAGCATCCTGACCAGTGTGTTGTTCCAGGCTGACAAGCTGCTTACTCTGCAGTTATCCACTTGCCCAGTTTTGTCACAACATATTAGATTTTTAACTTGCCGACATATGATTAAGAATGACAGATGATTACTAGAGGATAATGGCCCCTCCATGGCAGTGTCAAAATGCATCAGTTTAACCTATGGTTAAATGCAAACTGGGGGTTTTTGTGTAGTATTTCATAATGTATTCCTTGGAGAATTTGCTGGGGAAAGAAAAAAAAAAAACAACAAAACCAAGAAAAGCCAACAGGATGCAAAACACATATGGCTATGGGGAATACAGTTGTGAGAAGCCCCCTGCTTGGCCTGTCTGTAAGAATGAGATATTACTTCCAGAACCTGAGTCCCTGGCTGGGGATGTGGCAGGAGATTGATCATGAACTGATTTAATCACTTTCTTTGTTTAAATTCTAGTCTAATTGAAGTCTGTCCTTTATCTTATTTATAAGTTGAGGATAGCATGGCAGTAAAATTGGTGAAAGGTCAGTATGCTTGACACACAAAAGGCTCAGTTGGCAGTGGAATGCAGTGAGTGACCTCCCCTGCTGCTTTGTGGCAAAGCATATGGGACTGCAGTAACTTAATGGGTTTTTTGACCAGAAGGATTCTGGAGCTGATGAATGCTGACAAACTGCTATTCCCACAAAAAAAACCAGGATGCTGTGTTTCAGCCTTTGGCTTCTTAGTCTTCAGTATTCACCAGAATCCATTTGGTTTGTGGTGGTGTTGCTCACTCCAAGCAGGCAGTGTTTCCTACTTGATGGGGTGTCTGGAACACACAGGAAGCACACAGAGGGGCTGTGTAGTGCAGGGCCTTCGACATGAGGGAAATGTCAGATGTACAGATGTCAGTGGGCCATGGCACATGGTGCCTCTGGATCTTACCCAGTAACTTGCACAGCGGCGTTGGGGAAATCTTCCCAGGAACTTCCCAGGGTTACAGTGAAAGGGAAAATGTTGTGGAAGGCAGTTGAGGGTTTTATTACAGTGAATGCAGAAGTGTGTGAAGTTTGGGAGGTAGAGTAAGCAATTAGCAAGATGATGGTTGTGTTTGAGGTCTTCAGTCAGTTCAGCAGGGTGCTGCTGGGTGGGAGACGAAGATGCAGAGTAACTGTGTTACACTGGATTTCAGAAACTTTTCCAGTCTCTTCCTTTCCCACTAGAACCATACTATCCCAGGCACTTCAGGTTGATTCCAAATCCTGTTCTGTTTGAGGGCAAAACCCAAGAGCAGGAGCTTTTGTTTTTCACGTCTCTCTTCCCTGCTTTATACGGATAAGACACCTAACCAGATAAGCCAGACAACAGTAATAGTCCATCCAGCTCCCAGCCAGAGGGAGAGCAGGCTGCCAAGTATAACTTCCCTCATTTCTGACACAGCCCCAGATAACCCTGGTGAGCCACTGCTGGCATTTCATGGTGCAGCTGCTTCCTCGAGTTGGTGCTCCCAACTAATACCCATCTGCACCACCTTTTCCAGGACTAGATCCTCTAGCTGTGACTTTCTGTGCACATTAACTGTACTGCAAGTGTGTTACAGAGACCTCCTTTAATACCAAACAGCAGCAAAGTGCTAGTGTGCTAAGAAGATGGTAAACCTATCCAGCAGCTTGAATCCAGAGGTCCCTGTTGATGCATTTGTAAGCATGAGGTTTATCCCCTTGTGTTGTATTACAGGCTGTCTTATTAGTGATTAATATTTGAGAAAATGTATCTCATGTATTTTTAAGGGAGTGCACTGTAATTAATAATTTATTTTTAGTGGTCTGTTGTAATTTCAAACATACACATATGGGAGATGGCAAACCACACATTTCATTCTCTCCTAGGCAGAGTATCCTTCTAGGCCTTTGCTTCTCAAATGACAATGTAACCATGACACTGATTTCTTCAAAACAGTAAAAGGCTGATATACTGCAATCAGTTTCTGTGCTTACATGGCTTGTTACTAGATTTCTGTGCTGACAGGCCACACTAGCATTTTTATCTGACCTTAACCTGAAGAACCCATGGACTTTGCTTTATAGGTCTTTCAGCCTAAATCCTGGCAGGTCTGCTAGATTCTGTACTGTTACACCCAACTAATAAGTCAGAGGATGACATCTGATATGGCCTCTTGTATCTATTAAATAAAGTGTATTTGGTCCTGGGCCAAAAACATTTGGCATGATGTATCTCCTCCATACAGACGTGTTTGTGCTCGGTCACGGCAGGAAAACTTCAGTAATGACTGATGTCTGTGGTCTTCATGTGCTAAACCCTAGCTGCCTGTGATACCCATCTCTCTGCTAGGTTTTGCTGATTAATTTTATGGACCTGGAGCCTGGAATTTTCCAGTAAAGATGTTTTCAATGTTACCCATTGATTAAGACAGAAAGGAGGAAATTGCTTCTCTTGTGGGATTTATGTGAAAGTTCAGATCAGTGGGTGTTCCCTGGAATTCAAAAAAATTTTAAGGATAACTTGGCAGTACTCCTATTTGTCTGTCTGTTTCTTCGTCTGTCTGCTAGATGGACTGCCTGTGAGAAATGACATTAGGGTCTGAAAACCTCTGCAAACTGTACATATGTTCTGAAATAGTATTCTATTAATACTGGAGCAAGAAAATTTAGCTTCATTTTGATTCTCCTATGCTGTGACAAATTTATGTTCCTGCAGTTATGCAATTCTTATTTCTTTCATTTTAAGCTTGGTTTTTACTTTAATGAATAATCATAAAAGGAGAATGAGCATGTTCTTATATAAAAACCCTCCTTCAGACATTGTTTTAATAAGCAACAAGTGTACAACAGTTAAGAAACACACAGGAAGAGTTTCTTTCACAGATTTTTATCCAGAATAATTTTTTCTTCTAGAATCACAGCTTTTATACACATGACCTTCAATAACCTTGGCTCCAAAATGCAAATAAAATGACCAACACTCATTATACTATTTTTCAAGTTTGTTAGCTATATGCATTCTTAGAAAATTCATAGAGAAATTTGGATTGTAAGGAAGCTCTGGAGCATGTCAAGTCTTCAGCTCAAAGCTGGTACAACTTCCACGTAAAAGCAGATTGCTTAGGACCTTGTCCAGTCAGCTTCTGAAATCTCCAAAGATGGAGATGCAACAGCCTCTCTGGACAGCATCTCAGCCCTGAACCCCTTCAGTGTTCAAGTACAAGTCTAATGGGAATTTTCTTTAATACTATTAGTGGCCATTGCTTCTTGTAATTTCCCCAAAAGGGTTTGGTTCTAGGCCCTTTCTTTAGGTGATAGAAGACTTACACCAAGCTTGCATTTAGGGAGTATGTGTGTTGGAAGCTGGGATAGTTGGTGTCTTCTCTTTTCCTGATCATTCTGAAAGTCTGTTACTCTTCATGGCTCTTGGAATTTCTGTCTTGTAGGAGCCCTATTCCAGCACACAAAGTGGCTATTTATGCATTTGCTGGTCCTGGTTTGATTTCTTAGAGCTGATGAGCTCTTAAAGCTACAACCCCTCTCCCCTGAAAGCCCTAGGACTGAGAGAAGCCCTGGAAAATGAGAGCTGTATTCATACCCCATGTGAGAGGGGAATTAATCCACCAAACTGCAACTTTAGAAGGACTGACATGAGTCTTCCCACTGTCAAAGTGCAGCTGAAAGGCTTTTGGATACAGGAAGGCAGGAGTACTTAGAGGAAGCTTCACTGGGAAGGTTGCTGTGAGACACACAAAGAGATGTTTCCTCTGAAGTTCTAGACAGGGTGGAACTATTGAGCTGGTTATGCACCCGGTGAAATTTGCACCTTGTAGTGCAAGGTGCAGGAGGGGATATGAGGGTCTCAATTCCACATCTATGATGAGTAAGACCCCTTCTGGATCTGCTCCTCATTCCTTTCATGTGATTCACTGAACAGTGATGGATAACAGTGTTATTCAGTGTCAAGAGATACTCTGTGCCAAAATACTGTCCACTTATAAATATTTGGCACAAGGTGGTATCAGCAGCTTCAAACTCATTAGTGGGATGTGAAAATTTCCAAAATGTAGGTGGCTAAAAGCAAGGCTATTAACATAGGTATCAGGTCAGGAGCTCACCTGTCAGGCTGCAGTTTGAATCATGAAGTTCAAGAGCACAGGCCTCAGAATTTGCTGCAAAGATACATGTGCTGCAAATGCAGGATGGGGGCTAAGTGTTTTCTCAAAAGATCAGTAGGACAAGAAGGACCTTCATCCAAATGATTGATATAACGATGAAGTGAAGTCAGGATTAATATTGTCACAGGAAAGGGAGCCTTATGAAACATCTTTAAATTAAAGATTCTCTCCATTCAATTACTAACAAGGCATAATATGAACAAAATAATGGTTTTAATATAGAAATCTGATGTATAATCATGGGTTTTGAAAATGAAGAACTACTGCTGTATCACAAAAGGCTATGCTGGAGATGAGATCTCTTATATTCTGTATCTCTCTGTATTTCGGATTCTGCATTTGTTCTGCTCTGGGTTGCCACTGGTCTCACGGAATGTTTAAAAGACAGTGAGTCCAGTCATGAGATGCCAAAACATTCAGCAGCAAAGTACTTCTAAGTGCAGTATACCTTCAGGCAAGTCTCAGAATTTATTCCTTACTGCCAATGTGTACCATCAAGTTGTAAAACACAGTGAATGTTTTGAACTTTAAGTACTGTATTAGTGTAATCAGCTAAATAGCCATCTAACTACAGTTTATAATCCTCAGGTTAGCCATAATATTGCACATGGCTCAGGTATAATTTTCTTAATGCAAACTGCACAGTATCACTTAAATAATAGTAATTTCTGATTCAGCATTTCAGGTGGTTAGGCAAATTACTAATTCCAAAGGGAGAGTCTTCAAGTACAGTTTTCTGTTTGTTTTCATGACTTGAGAAGATTCCCAGAGTTGTGCAAGAGAACAATGTTTTATTCTTTGTATCTTGGATCAGTGTGCTGCCTTGAACTCCCAAGATACATCCAGCTGCATCTGCCTCAAATGGAAAATAGATTGAACATCAGAGAAGGTTTGGGGGTTTTTTAGGGTGCTTGTTATTGGATCCCACAACCCTATTCCTTTGCTGTGCAGTCTCCTTACAGCACTCAAATCACTTATTTGAGTAATTCTTGTGTTTCAGGGAAGAAAAAGAAAGTAAAATTCAAGTTATTCTGTAGAAAATGTCACTTTGAATTAATCTTATTGCCAGGCAGCTGTTGAATGGTTTCAAGTGTGCTAAGTTACAAGCTCCAGATGTGTGGGAGAGACTACATGCAACCTGACTGACATCAGTGAAAACAGCTTGTGGTGGGTGCACTGATTTGTAATAATCATATAGAGTAAGAGTCTGCTTTGTATGTGCAGTATCACTGAGGAAAAGCTCAAAGAGGGCTCTCTTAAATTATGGCTAAACAGCCCTGAACTCATGAGTTTCATCACTGACTTGACTTCCTTCACACACAGCATAGGTAGCTCCAAACACCCTCAAGACTTGAGCTGATCAAAGGGTCACAAACACACTTTTTTAAAAATTCAATTTTAAATCGCTCTATCCCCCATTTTGATAGCAGTAAGGGGGATTTGTTATTTTTCCACCATGAAACTGTACTTTGAAACTTGCCGTGCAAACAGTAAAACTGAGCTCGAGTCACATTTTCTAGTAATTATACTGCAGTTTTCTACGTAGCTGAATTTTAATGGTCCTTTTCTGTTGCTTCTCTCTTGCTTAAATGAAGTCTTTGAAGTGTATTAATTCAGCAAGTAAAGAGTTAATGTGCCGTGGGTTTTCTTGCTCATGAATGACTGAGGCCCCCTGGTGCCTTATTTATTAGCAGATCTGGGAACAGAGCGAAGCATTGCAGTTTTCTGTTTGTTCTTGTGTTTAATTATACGGGTAAAACAGATAATGCTCTTTGCCACTACACATGCAAGACTGGACCCCACATTTCTTCCGTGCTCTCATACCCTTTCTTTTTCTTGCAGCTTTCCTCTCAACAGCTCTGCAGTAGCCTTTCAAAGGGAAGGTAAAACACCACAAATACCAAGCTGCACAACACACAGGAAAGGTTTTGTTTTTCTTCATACTGACTTTTATGGTCCTTTGATGCTTGCTAAGTTGGCCAGTGGTGCTGGTTTTTGCCCTCTGGACTTTGCATTACTCTCTTTTTTTGTTCTCCCCCTTATTTTTAGAAAAGATGTTTTGCATTGCTTCAAGCCTGGCTCACATTTCCTTGGATGCAGTTAAGGTGCTCTCTATTATGCAAGAATCCTCATCAAATACTTAATATTTTCCCGTTTAAAAGACCATACAGAGATCAAAAGAAAGACTTGAAAAGCCAAATCTCCCTTGAAAATAGTTTACCAAAAGCATCAGCAAAAGCTGTAAGCGCGAGAATTCAGTGAGTCTGAAGGTTGTTTTTTGATTAATGCAGCTGTGGTTACAGCTCCAGTAACCGGACACCATCTAGTGGCAGAAGATCAAAAATAATCTGATTATAATCATGTTGATCCCTCCTCTGGGGTTTATTCAAATGCTCACGGTGCTCAGGTTCCTTCTGAACATCTTTGTGTTCACAGGCAAAAAATGTACTTGTTGTACTGACTCAAAAACTCAGGAAATTAAATGTCAGCTTCTTGTCAAATAATCTATTAGTAATTTGCAGCCCTCAAGAGAGTATTTACAATTTGAAATTATTTTCTAATGCATGTCATCAATCAGTATTGATTAGGAGTAGTCCAATGTGTGGAATTCAGTAAAGCATTTAAAACCAGTTGGCTCCTTAAGTGTGCATGGGATTTTTATTTGGGTGTGAGTTGGGTGTTAGGTTTGGTGTGGGGTTTTGGGTTTTTTTCTTTTTTCTGCTCTGATTTAAAAGCATGAACTCTTTGAGTGCAGTATTTAGAATAACTTGGCAAGGAAAGTACTGCTTAGTATTTGCAACACATGTTTTGCCTAATATTTGCTTGAAACTTCATGTATTTGTTGTTCTGAGGTTATTGGAGAGTGCAGTGTCTTTAAAAAGCAAAAGACAATTCAATGTTTACTTTGGATGTGGTTTATGCAAACAAACATTTTTTAAGGCTTTAGTGCCATTTGTCTGTTTTTTGTAAACAAGATACTACTTTTTTTTTTTTTTACTTGCTTGTGCACTGCAAATAAGATACTGAGTAACTAATTTTCTGTTGGCTAGCCCAGTATGATGGATGAGCTGTGGCGCTTCTTGGCCAATAGTGTAGATTCCTTGTCTTGGTCTCTTCATAGCATAATAAAGCCTAATTTAAAAATAAAGAACAAATCTCAGCCTTCATTATTCAGAGTTGTTATGTACTGCTAGTAGTTGCTAAAGCTGAGAACAGTACCTGAGGTCTGCAAGGTCTCAGGGATAAATATTGTCAAAATAAGATAAAACTGAAGAATAGTAAAATTGAAACTTGTCCCTTTTCCCCGTATTTCTTGCAGGCACAAGAAGCTGATACAAAGTCTATGCCTTTCTCACTGGACCTGTCTCCCAACACAGAAAGATGCCACCTGTTAGCAATGTATTTCCTTTACTTTGTCATACAACAATCCTTTTCTCTTCATGACCTAGGTGAAGGGCAAGGTCACTGCTTGGAAACCTAAATGTCTTAAATTGGCATTTAATAGCAGAGCTGCTGAGAACAAAAAAGAGCTGTCCCAAAGAACAGACCGGCTAATTTGCAGCATCTTAACAGGGAAGTGCAACTGAAGAACTCTGAACTCCAGTCCAAATTCCATGTTTGAAGCAGGGCTGAAATATGAAACTTCACAGCTGGATCTCATTCTCTTTTATGAAAAGATCCTTAACTTTTACCAGAGCTTTAGGCTTTGCACAGAAAACTTGAAACCTCTGTCTTGAAGTAAATGTGTTACACAGGTTATGCACATAAAAGCAGGAGAAGTGAGAGATCTTGCATCAACAATCCTATATGAGAAATCCCAGTAGATGTAGTGTTGCTTTATCCAGGGTCTCAAATGAACCACATGCAAAATTGAGATCCATGTAGCTAGTGAAGTAAATGTAAAACCTTTATGTAGTATAGCTCAAGCATAACTTTATTTTAAAAATTTCAAGCCTTAAAACATAGCTTCTACATTCCTTTATATGGGAAACACAAATGGTTGAATCAGTCCCATTAGCACTAGGAACAAAGTATCTGCGGCATCAAGTATTAAACATCCCAGTGCTGCTGCTCCCTTACTTTTTTCTGAGGCACCTGTAAAAGCCCATCTTCAGCCAGTCCTTGTGGGACCACCTGGGGGCCACATCAGCACTGCACCCAGACTCGCTGCCAGCACTTGGAATGACCTTTTCTACATTCTTAGGAAGTATCAATACACCAGCAGCCTTACACAGCTGCAGGTTTGCATACACCCATCTCTCTCTCTTTCCAGCCCAACATCAGGAAGCTTGCCTGAAACCCATCCTCCCTTCATAATCCTCCTAGCAGCTGCCTGGTTTTGTGCAACTCTAGCAAGTTTTCTTTGATGCTGCTTTTGGCTGAGAAGCTCAATCGCTGGCAATCCCTGTTATTTGAAAGCATTCGGATTCATGGGAAGCTGTGATTTATTAGAGCTAACAGCCCTGGGGAAACAGTTTTAAGGCACAGGTGTGAAATACAAGTAACATATTTAAATTATGGATTAAAAGTAGCCACTCTGAATTTAAGAGTATTAGCACCTACTGAGCAGAAGTTGTTAGAGAGGAGAAAGGTCTGGTGGTTAGTGCCTGTTAGAGGTCAGGGGGTCATCACGTGGGTTAAAGTTTTGTAGCATTTGTTGGGAGTTGGGTAAGGATCTGTCTGATTCCTCTGCTTTGCTCTGTGGTCTCCTGTGTGTGCATTTTCTGCTTGAATGGTGTGCAGAATTGCAAGCTGTGCATGGTGAAACTCTTACAGGCTTGAAAAGAAAAAATTGGCAGTTTCAGAAGTATTATGTATCTTAGTTCTTATGCAAGTCAAGTGTGGAAGAGAGCGCTGTGCATCCCATGTTCAAAGCTTAAACACAAAACTCTGCATTCAGACTTTTTCTGTTGACAGTTTCGAAGCAGAAAGACAATGGCTTGCTGATTTATTTTGCTCTAAAATTGGCAAAATAATAGCTCCTCACCCCATGGGTTTCTTGCTAGGATCAACTTTAGACCATGAGTATGAGAAGGGTTACAGAATTGCCATTTGTCAGAACCAGGGCAGATGCAGCCTTGGTCGAAAGTGAGGAGGAGAAAAGCTGCATAGATCTGCCCACAGTGGCTGCTCCACTGGCAGTGACAGTCATGAACCACAGCTCTGCTGCCTGCTCAGTAAGTCTGCCTGTTCCTCACTTAGACCTGAGAGACTCCTGAATGAACAAGCTCTCACCCAGGTTGTGGGGCTAAGTCCTGACTCATGAAGGTGGAGGAGCAGGAGATGGGAAATTTTAGAGCCCTTGTGCATTTTAAACAAATGGAACCCTTCACAGCCCTTCTCTAAACTAATGATTGGGAAAAGGTTTTGTCAGCATGCCTTTGCTGCCTGGAAAAAGGTTCTCAAACTTAAGGCAATGAGGAGCTTTGTCTGATGTGGTTTGATTTAAATTCTAGCCCATATGTATATGTTTGTGAGATTAATACATCAGAAAAATTACAACACCATCCATGGAGGGTTACAGGTTTAAACAAGATGTGTGATAGGTAGGTGAGCCTGAACAGCAGGCTGGAGCTGGGCCAGATGAACAGAAACCAGGTAAACACTGTGTCCCTTCCCTTCAGTGCTTACCTCTGTTATTGCGCTGGAGTTAGCAGGATGTGTTGGGGAATGGCATTCTTTTAAATTGTACCAGTGGTGGGTTTAGTGACTTGCAAGAGGAAGCTTTTTCTGAGGTAACCTGGGAGACAGAGTGAAAGTACAGGAAGAGAAGTAGAAACTCAGCCTTTTGCTAGGATCGAACTAGCCTGTGAAAGTTTTTGAAGCAAGGACAAGAAATACATAGTAGAGACAACAGGAAGTTTTAGAAATACATTACATAAAGAACTGCTAAACAATAATCATCCCATACTTCACTACAATCCCCAAATAGTGGGCTGTGATCCTTTGTTGACGAAAAACTGCTAAAATGCAAAATCAGCTGAAACAAAATGTCAAGAGCTTTTGTAAAGAATTGTTTACTTTTCTTCCAAAGAAAGTTGAGGTTAGATAGAGTTCTGCACTATTGCATGTTTTCATCACATATTTAAGCTGGTGGGATAATTAACATTTCTTTTGTACTTTGAACTCTAAAATCTGCTAACTAGCAAACAAAAAGCAAAGAGGGTGAATTTTAGTCAGAGAATAAATATTTAAGGTCAGTACTCACATGCCTCATCTCAGCATGAAATATGAGTGCTCTGCAATGGCATATTCACACTGAAAATCAGGGAGCAGAATCAGATGTAATATTTTGTCTTACTGCAACACTTGCTTTTTGTGGGATGTTCTTCATCTCTGTATTTTGGGGAGTGTTTTTAAGCACCCCTTGTTGTCTGGTTTCTCAGGGCCAGCATAGCATCAGAGTAAAACACAGCATTCTCAAATCTTCAAATATGTCTAATGGTTAAAATGTTACACTGTCTTTAGCCTAATAGCGCGGCACTCTGCGGGAGCAGTAGGTACCACTAGGTGGTAGCGTATGGACACAGAATGCCTTTTCCACACCTGGGGTCTTGTCAAACCTGAGGGCAGCCAGGGGGAGCTTGGAGCAGGGGGAAGCTGGGCTGGCTTTGGACCCGCGGAACTTCTGCTGTGACTCCTTGATTGCAAAGGAATGTAACTTTGCACGTTCCTTGCAGAACCTGCGGTGACTGTGAATTTGAATGGTAACATCAGGAAGTACAGAGGGTTCAGAAAGTAATGTTAGTAGAATATGGAACAAAAAAAGACGAACAACCAGCTCTGGGAATTAAACTCTTTTCTTCCCATTACCAATAAAAGAGCAGCAGAACAAAAAGACAAGCCATAATCTGGCCAAAGATGCTGATGAGGTACCCCTTGGGATGGAACTGTCCCAAACAGACTTTGTGAGTGATTGCAAAAGAGCTGTTCTGAGGCAGCTGCTATCATTCTACTGAGATGACTCTGCATTAAGGCATCTAGGCCCTATGCAATTTTTAGTTTATGGGTCCCTGGACAGTGCTGTGCTTCACAAAAATTCTTCTGAAAAGCTGAACTGAAATAGAGTTTAGTTCATTTCTATCAGTAATATATATTGCAGCAATTGAACAAAGACATTATGAATGAACCTTAACACTGGCAACCTGAGAGACTCAAACAGGCAGAGAGGAGCTCAACCTGTGAAAAAAAACTTTGTTCTGCTCTGTACCAGCAGATGCCAGCAGTAATTTTGGGAATAGCTAGCAATCCTCTCATTAACTAGTTCCCTGTAGAAACAAGGTTCCAACAAAGCAACCTGTTGTGAAAATTGATTCTAGTAAATGAAGAACAAAAAAATGTTGATTCTTCTCCTAGCACACTCTCCTGCATGTCAGTCAGTCCATCTGCCTGACAGATCAGCCCACTGGGACCAGCTGCCTGTCAGGCCATCAGTGTCCTGGGTTACCAATGTGTCCCCCAGCCTTGGCAGAGCATGGAGCACCTGCCCACCAGCCAGCCAGACCACAGTGGAGCCATTGGAATGGACTGTGGGAGAGGGTTCAGATCTGTAACTCATCTGATATCACTTCAGATCTTCAAAAATATTTTATCTTCAAAAATATTTTTTTTCTTGTGTTTATCCCTCTATTGTTTTTTCCAGTCATAGAGGAAAAAAAAAATCAAAAATCTTCCTTAGGATAGGAATTGTGGCATCTTTTCAGGACTGACCACTGTGCTTATCAGGAAGCTGTTGTAATGAATGTTGTACTGCCTTTAGAGAGCCTTCGCCTTTCAAGTCTCCCAAGATTTTCATCCACCTTCCTTTATCAAGCAGCGATTGTCAGCCTATTGATGTAGCTGAGCCAATTGAATGGCAATGTAGTTAAAAACCCCAAAAATATTTGAAAATGTCTTCTTCTGGAGGGTCATCACTGGTCCTTGAGCCAGGGTTTGAATAACTCTGAGGTAGATGGCCTAGCTGTTTTTCCACTCCACTGTTTCAGGGAGAGGTTCCAAATTCTGGGTGTAGTGATTTAAAAGAACTTTCTCATGGAGTAGTTCTGGGCATTACAACATGCTTTATTAATTAATCAATTTATTGACCCCTCTGTGTTTGTATTATAGCCACAGAATAATGAGGATAGTTACTAGTACCTTGCAAAATAATGATGGAAGGTTTAACTACAATAATAGGATCATCTAAGTATTTGGAAATAAGGGACAATACAAATTGAGAAAATCAGAGATTTTTTTTAGATTGTCTCTACACTATTGTGCCATTCAATTCCCTTCTCTATGCAAAATAATTTTTATATATGGCACTTTGAAATAGCAATATTTTTAAGCCAAAAACTGAATTAAGTACACATTTCTAGGCTTTATATTGCACGGAGTTTAGGAAATTCGATATAGCATTTAGCAATTGTCTGGGAGCTTAGTACTTGGAGAAATCTTCCAAAACTGAATTCAGTTGTCTGCCATTGTAGGCAGCCTTGTCATATTATCCTTTTAAAGGATTTATTAAGCTTCATCTTAAAACTGATTAGGCCTTTTCCAGTCACTGTTCCTCACTGGAAGTCTGTTCCAGAGCATCACTTTATTGATGGGTAGAAATAATCCCCAAACTCCAGCCTAAATTTGTACGTGGCCAGTTCACAGCCATGTGTTCTTGTGCCAACATTATGCCATTTTTAAGCCTTTTTTTCCCCCTCTTTGTGTCCCTTTCCAGTGTTTTTACAAAAAGCAATCATATGCCCTCACAGACTTTTTAAAATGAAACAAGCTTAGCTGGTTCAGTCTCCTCTTATAAGATAGTTTTAAATCCCCAGCATCTTTCTCTGCATTCCTTCCAACATGAGTTAGGTTTTTCTGAACATGGGGACCCATGATGCTGTGCTTTGTCCTGAAAAAGCCTCATCCAGGCAGTGCCTCACAGCGTGGCACTCACACACAGGGTGTTCTCTCAGAGTGCTGCACTGCGTACAAGCTTTTGGCAACAAATCCCTTCATCCATCATCACAGCCATGCCCAGCTCAGTTGAGTGTCCTATGTCTTTACATTCCTTCTGCTGAGAAAGCAAATTGCAGAGGGGAAAAAAATTAAAAAGAACTGACACAAAAAGGGAAATTCAGCTTGCGGCATCTTCTCTTAAACAGGACACGTCAGACAATCCTTTGAGCAGTGTGAGTATAGACATTGTAATTTCTGATTTGGTCAAGCCATAATAAGAGTGTGGGATTTTTCTCTGATTAAATCTTTCCATATCCCAGTTCTATAAATACAGTGGTAAAATACTAGGTGCAGCCTGTGGTATATACTTGGTAGGATTTGGAGTTCTTCCAGTTTGGCCAGATAATGTCTGATGCTAGTGTTTTCCCAGGTAATTTTGAGGCATGTGGATTGGTAAGCAGTAAGAAATATAACAAAGGGTCCTGGATACCTGCTACACAGTGCAGGATAATACTTTTTATTCCATAATTTTTTAAAAATGAGAACATTTTAGGCCTACTAATGTTATTTAAAGGAGAAAGCCAGATCTGAGTCGTGCTCAAACCTGCTCTAACCTAGCAACCTTCCTGGAAGTGGGAAAATGCCTTTCTGTATTTGCTGGATTCTTAGTTTGTGACAAAATGGAAGTAGAGTGGAATTCTCACCCATGAACAGTGTTTGGAAGGACACCATAAGTTCTTGTGTTAGAGATGCCCTAGGGGTAGATACAGCTACTCCTTTTTTTAACTTAATTCTCATTTTTCCTATTCCAGTTAATATTGGTTCGTTCCTTTGGAGTAACATCTCACACTGGTACACAGTCAGAATACAGGGTTATGGAAAGGACTCCAGAGAGTGTTTTTACAAAACAAAAAGCAAATTGTGTGTTTTGTTCAGTTCCATGTTTTTTCAAGGTAATGTGGCTCAGTCCAAAGCAATTATCAGTAAAATATGGCACCCAGAGCCGTTTTAATCCTTGAGTCTCTTTTCTGTTCTTTCTATGTATCATGTTCCAGATTTGCTGCATTTCTTTCTTGAATTGTTTCGTTACTTTGAGGGAGTCAATGAAGTGTTAAAAAGATAAAAAGCTGTCCAGATGCTGAAGCTCATGACATCTAGATAGATCAGCTTAATTATCTTTTTAAATAGCTATTGAGTCAGTCAACCTGTTTTGCTGCCTTGCTCTGCTCAATAAGGGCTACTTTGCTTGTGTGAGGCTACACTGCCTAAAAGGCAAGCTGTACAGGGGGCAGCTTCCCTTTTCCCCAATCTTCCTCTGAAAAATTATCAGGAAAGTGTGTACAAGGAAGGCCTTCATGGGGCAACTGAGGAGCTAAGAGAACATTGTCAGCCTGGGAAAAATCACATAATCCTTATTCCCTTTCTCATTTTTTGCTAAATAGTTATTATTAATTATTATTTTTATTGTACCCTCACTGTCTGGTACAAGATAATAAAGATGAGTGCAAGTTTTTATCAGAATCCTATTTTTCAGTGGGCTGTACCAAGTGAGAGATGTTATTGCCTCAGTATGTTGCAAACCATATGGAGAAAGTGTCATGTGAAACTGCTTTTCTCACCCACCAAGGAAAGTCCCTCAGGAAGAGGGATTTCTTGAGTATGAGGCATATAAAGAACCACTAATCCAGAAAGATTCTGCTGCAAATCCCAGAGTTTAGTTTCAGGATTAGGTGTTCTGCTTGAGATTTTGCCCTCATTTTCCATCTCTCTGATTTCTGAAGTACTTTTCCTTTTTCCTGCCTGCAGCCTCTCATTCTTCCTCCTGGGATGAGAAAATAAGAACAAACTTTGTATCTATTCCATGGTTTAAATGCTAAGGATTGCCATAGAGCCTCTACTGTTGGTGGGACAGACATCTCAGTTGCCATACATAAGGCTCATGTTCAGTACTTGATCCATAAAGGGATTTGATCACTTAAAGATCTTGACTAAATCACAAGCAGACTCATGCTTTAAAGGTTTTTAAATATAATAAAAGTAAGTCTTTGCAGACAGGACAGGTTCTAGTCATGAACTTTTGGGCTAATAGACTTAATCTATGGAGAGCAGCACATAAGTATTGTTCTTAATAAAACATCATTTCTGTTTTGCTGGATTTATACATTTAAATTTTATGTTTCTCACCTCATTGAGTTCTGCTGAACAATTAGCACAGGTAGAGTGTTTTGTTTTTTGCAGGTCCAAGAGTAAACCAGGGCTTGCAGGGGGGGGGCTTTTGATTGTCTCCTTTTCTTGTACATAAAGTAGAGAAGAGGTCCTAATAACTGCATGTTCCAGTGAGGGACTGGAAATAAAATTAGCATGCTTTTTAAAATACGCAGTTTACCTGAAAGTAATTTGAAAACTGAATGTGTTATCGGGACTTGCCCTTCACTGCCTTATTTTCAGAATTTGTGGAAAATACCAAACCATGTCATTTAGGCTGACAGTTGTTCTGTTTCCTCAACTGCTGCTAATGAAACAGTGGCAGATGTTTATAAAGCCTCTTCTGCAAGCTCGTTATGATATATGCAATAATTAGCTCTCCTGGGAATGTATTTCTCAGCAGCCTGCACAAGTGACTCACACTGACTTCACTGGAAGCTCTGTACAGGGAAGTGGGTGCCTTTATGTAATCTTGAGAAAGAAAAACGCTGTCATCTCTACTTAGAGAAGACAAGTTAAATCTAGAGATACAGCTGACTATTTTTATGTCATCCTCCCATTTTACTCACTGCCATCAAATTCTGCCTAGCCTTATTGCTCTTTCAGAGATTCTTTCCTCCCACCTCTCCTGTGGTGTTGGATTTACTCAGGCACTGTGACCCATGTTTTGCTTTCAGGCACATCATCCCCACTGATGGCAACATCACTCAAGAAGCAGAATTGATTCTCTGGCTCTGGGAGTCCTCTTGTCTCCTAAAGTCCTCTCAGTAACAGGCAGCAGTTCAGAGTTTTATCCTCTTGTGTACTCCTGCTCTACACGACTGCAGCTGTGATGATTTTAGCAGACCAAATCCTGGCATACATTGGTGTGAGAGAGCTGACTGCTGCTTTGTGTGTTGTTTGGGCTTTAGCTGTCGTGTTTGCACAGTGCAGTTTGCCAGCCTGACATTTTGTGCATTGTATAAGCTCCGGATGAGTCACAGAGGCAAAGATTCACGGGAACCTTTCCAGTAACTTCAATAGGCTTTGACTCGAGCCTCTAGCACCCTCGACTGGAACAGATGGTGTGTCTGCAGGACAGCAGGCAGCCTGATGGACATCGTTTAGAGATGTATGATGTCACTGACACTGATTTGCATCAGTTGTTAGTGAAACCATAATTCACATTCATGCAGAGCTCTCCTAAGTGTTGCCACACTGAGTGCATTCCCGTTGCCCCTTTATTCCATTGTTCTATCCCTGACAGTAGGCAGCAGCAATGGATAGATGGGGGGCAACTAATTTTTATTACAGTCTTCTCTCCTAAGCATTAGGAACTGGGACTGGTTTAGTTCCTGAAGTATGAGGGGCTTTTGATCTTTTCACCTTCTGGTACTTATTTTTTAAAAATTCAGCTTGGAGGGGATGAAACACTTCAGTACAAATTTGCTGTTTGTAATTTCTACACAGAGAAAAATGGAAACGTTAAAATTGACTTCAAAGGTAATACAGTAAAAATCTGCTTACCCATGACACAACCTTTCTGAATTCATCCAGTGATAGAGGGAAGCAGCCAAAAATGTTTGCTCTGGGATACTGGGAAGCCTTTAACTGTTGTGGAAGTATAACCAGGTATTTTCTGTCTATATAGAAGCAAAACTACTCCTGTTACTAAGTTTCCATCCTAAGACCTGACAGCAGGTAAATAACACAGCATTCTCTTGTGCTGTGGGGAGGACACAGGTTGTGAAGACTTGTTTCTCTAGGCAAAGACATATAGTCGCTGACTCTCTTTGAAGGGACTTGCAATGATCACTTCCTTTTTGCTATCTTACTCTAAATGCTTTTATTTAATAGTAAAATTGTGGAAAGGGTAAAAAATTTTACCACTTCTTAGTCTGGGTAATTCAGCATTTTCCTTGTGCTGGCTTTGTCTGTCAGAGCTACTGACCCCTAGGCCAATGTGATAGCAAATTCTCAGGAAGAACAAAATTCCTACAAACCAGGAGGGATCAGAAAGCTCTTCTGTTCTGCTTGCTAAACTTTAGTGGTGTTTTAGATAATTTACTGAGCTTGTAATTTTAGTGAGAATGAAACTAGGGAACTTTCAGTACAAAATAGCCAAGCAGCTATTGGTCAAGACATAGAATGCAAGAATGAAAATTTAAATCTCTTATGGAGGTGTCAAACTGAGCACTAAAAAGCAATTTCTAGATGAAAAAAAAATTGCAATCAACCACTTTCACATGGTATAATTTCTTCTTAACCATTCACACAAGGACCTCTCTCACTGTTCATGCTCCAACAGGCTCATGTTTCAGTTTTCCTCCTGAGGCAAAGGATGGGGGAGAATCCTTCTTATGGAGAGTACAAACTTAATCTTCAAATGAACAAAGGCTCCATGACTCATAAGTTTTCTTCTCAGGTCAGGTCAGCCACTGTCAACAGCTTCCTCTGTTTACAGTTTCCTGTGCTGCAGGGGTGTGGATTGTTCAGTTGCTGCTCACTGTCATGCTGCTTATAAAAAGAGAGAGGAAACCATGTTTGTCTCTAATAAACTCTGAGAAGTGATTAAAAAAATTCAGGAATGAAGTCACCACCATCTTTAAAAGACAAATCTTCAGAGATTTGGCTATCCTTCTAATATTTAAAAGAAAACAGACATTCACCTTGTAGTGTCGCAAATATTAATAGAATGCTTATTATCTTTAAGGAGGAAAAGAGTTAATGGTTTTTATTGGCTTTGGATGACTTTTACTAACTAAAACTATTCATAATATGAGTTTGTAGCAGGTATCACATATTTTAGAGCTAATTTTTTCTTTGAGAAAACCATTATATTGAACAGAAAACATGGGTTTGAACAATACATATATCTGTCTGCATATATGCTGTCAGATATACATTTAATAATGATGTACTTGATCACAAGGTTCTTTCCTTTATTTATGTATGTCACTAAAAATTTGGCTCAGTACCTTATGGAAAAACTTCCTTCCTGAGTAGTATCATGCTTTGCCAGTAGCTGAAATTTTAGGATTTTTCATACATTGCCTCAAATCTGGTTTATTTCTTCAGATCTAAAAATTTACATTTCCTATGATATTAATCTGAAACCCCAATTTAAAAAGTGCATGCAAATCTACTTGCAGATAGTGAGGAGATGTCAGTGGTGGTATACACAGGTATGGGACAAACAAAGAGATGAAGAAAAGAATTACTATTTGTGAACTCGCATGTTTTTATTTAAAATGTGGTCTTGGGGGATTTCTTCAGCAACATGCTCCTGTATCAAGGCGCAAATTGCCTACAGTGGCTGGTAGAAGTTGGCTATCTATATGTTCTCTGTTCCTGCTTTAGAATATTAGACCGTTCCTTCTGCTTCCTCTTGTGGCGGAAAACAAGCTGGCCCACAGATAGTCCAACTGTGTGTGCCCATTACTAGAGATAAAATGTGAAAAAGGAGAGGGCTGTTATCCCCTTTTTGCTGTTCAATGACACAAAACGAGTTCATGGTCAGCATGCAGATGTGCACACCATAGAAATGTCATGGCCAGAAGAAAATTACACAGTAAACTACTGAGCTAGAGGGAGCTTGTTGCTCTGTATGAAAAAAACCACAAGAATATTTTTTTGTTCTTTGCTGGGAAGGAAGATTTATTCAACATCTAAGCAGTAATTTAGATGCAGTAATTAGATTAAGCAGAACTAGATTACTTTTTCTCAGTTTGGACACCCCTAAGACCAGATAAATAACAGTATCTTTAGCCCTTATGACCTGCCTAGAGCCATCAGAGTTTCTCTCCATTGTCACTGCACCTTCTCACAGAAGTTTGGCTAAGTACTGGGGGTTATGTTTACAGGTATAAGATGTCACACTTGTGAAAGCAAAGTCTCCTGAGCATTTCGAGGTTTTCTTTATATTTTCTCAGCATCTGAAATTTTTTTCTGTCTATGTTATAATGCATGTTTGAGAGCTTGAAGAAGCTTTTCCCTTTGTGTGAGCCACAGCCTCTGTGTGCTTCCACCAGACCAAAAGAACACTGATTTCTAATGATCTGACATTTGTCTGGTTGAAAAGAGACAGAAGGCAACTCTTAGGATCTGCTGGTGGATTCCATGTATATTGAATCAGTCTGTGTCATGAGTTCAAGTGCTATTCACAGGAGCCATGCATAGATGCTATTCATTTTAGATGCAGACTACATTTTCCTAATGCATGTCAAGTTATACATGGTGCCATGGGTCATATATCATGATACTTTTCTCTTTTGTATCAATATGTATGGCATCTTTGGTTTCAGTATATCTTGCAGAGTGATTCTTTTATAAAGCAGGAGGGTAAAGTTGCAGCCTCTCCAGGCATTACAGAAATTGAGTGGTTAGCAGAATCAGGTTATTATTCTACTTCCTTAAATGTTCTATGCAACTCCATGTGTAGTGATCAGTCCATGTCCAACACTTTACTAGCATGACCTACCATGTGTATTTAACCATTATTTTTTTGTCTGAGACCTTCATAATTTCATTTAACAGTGCTCAGGCTGTTGGACATAACACATTTAATAGGACCATCTGTATTGTATTGTGTATTGTGTAAAACCTGAAGAGTTAATAGTCCACAGTAAATAAAAAATTGAGTCCAAAGCCATAAAGCAAGTACTTTTCACTGAATATGGGAAGAGAAAGAAGAAATCTTATGCTTTAATAAAATAGGTGTACTCCCCACAATGTACTTCATGCTCAAGAATGAAAGCTCAGTGAGAGCACTGCAGTGCTTGCTTCCATCACAGCACTAATCCAAATAAACTGCTATCCACAAGAGCTCATCTTGAGTTAGCTTGTCAAGTGTGAATGGCAGCACAGTAAGACTCCAGAGCTGCACGATTTGCACTGCAGAGCAGCTGAGTTTGTACCCTCATGTTGCAAACATGTGATGACAAATCTGCCTTAAAATTTGCCTCTGTCCCTCCCCGCTGCAGCTGATTCGATGAGTTGTGTGACTGGACTCTGAACTGTGTCTGAGAGAGCCTGTGCTGGTGACAGCATCACCTTCTACAGGAGAGGAAGGGGTGACTCTCTGGGTGCAGGAAACCTCTTCAGCTGGATCTTTTGGTGATGGAACCACCGCCTGCTAGGTCAGTGAGGACAAGCCTGGGAACTCATAGATGTTTGCAAGATGAGCTGCTATACTCTGTGCTGTTGAGCTGTTCCTGTACTGGTCAGAAGACCATTCCAAGCACATCTGTACCTCTGCTTATCCCTGGCCTCTCTGAACTGCACTTCCTTTCTTGCACTGTCTTTTGTGAAATCCCAGAATAGGTAATTTTGTGTTCTTCTCTAGGGCTGACCACTTTTTACCAACCACAGCTCTTCAGAAGCTCCAGGAAGTTCAGCAGCTATGAGACTTTTCCTCTGGGGCTGACGGCAGCAGGCAAACACACTGACTCACATCTGATCAACTCCTGCTCTCTGCAGAGGCTGTCTAAATCAGTCAAATGAAATGAAGTGAGTGACTTTCTGTTTAGCTGGTGTACAGGAGAGCAGAATTATCCACATGCTGGGCTTAAAGGCACAATTCACAATCAAAGGTCTTCCTACCTCATCAACAATTTTCTATAAACATGGTTGGCAAAATCTTGCTCACTCTTTCCTCCTTCTTTTCTTTCTCTCCATCCAGTTAACAACAATCTCAATGGAAGATTGCACCATTACAGGCTTGCATACCTGGAGTAGATTTTTTTTTGCATCATTCATTGAAAACTATTCCGTGGTTGTCTCTTTTTCCCCTCCATTCAAATACTATGGGTTGTACTTATCTCTGCAAGGGTATATATTAAAATATTCATGGAAGTGAGTGTTTAAGGAAAAGAAAAGCTCACACTTTGTCTCTCTTACTGACTAGGTTTCCTCTCAGTATCTTAGCAGGGTCTTTGTCTTTAGTTCTGCTTTATTCTTCCCCTAAAGACCTCAGTTAGGTGTTCACTCCAAGCTGCTGTTGTTGGCCAGGTCTGGATTCAAACTTTTGGGGTCTTGACTTGGATAACAAGATTAATGCCTGCCTGAGCAACTTCTGTGGTCTCATTGGCTACCATGGCCTCAGATGGCCCAGGCAGGATTTGCATATTATTAAACAGATAAACAGTGAAAATTCAAATATTAAGGCACAGCACGACTTGTCAATGTACCTGCTTGTGCATGTACACTTAACACTCCTAAGACACCTTCACTGGGAAGAGGTTACTGGGCACTATCAGGAGCAAATATTCTTGGAAAAATATGTCTAGTTCCTTCTCTTCAATATCCCAAAGAATTTTATCCCCTCTTGTGATTAGATGTTATTCTTTTTTACTTTGAACAACTAAATATTTTTCAAAAGATAAAATTTCTCACACCAGTTAATGCCTAACATTATTTAGTTAATGCCTAACATTATTTGTTTGCTTGAGAATAAAGTGGTGTCTTTCTTTGCTTTCTTTGCACCTTGCACTTGTAGAATATCCTATTTCAGGGATTAGGCTGGCAACTGGAAGCAAATCTATTTGTGAAACAAACCCTAAAACCTGATGAGTGTGTAATAGAATCATGGTAGCAATATAAGCTGTTCTATCTAAGCATGTGAAAAAACTGTAATAACCTTCTGTTCTTCACAACAGAGTCGCAACAGTTTATTATGCGTTTTAGATTAATTTCCCTTTTGAAGAAAAAGTAGGTCTCTGTCCTCTTCATAATATAGAAAAATAATGGGACTATAGATGAGGCAGTTTTCTAGATAGTCTCAGAATCAGGACAGGGATCTACAAGGGAGATGCTGGGTTTTTCTTGTACAGAAAATGTGTATCACTAGGTGTTTGGTTCCAAGTAAATTTGAAAATTCAGAATTGGAAGCTCAAATATGAAAGGCAGCAAAATCATAATTAGCTGCTTTCTGTTTTGCAGAAAGCAAACTCACAAATCTCATACAGAATTGGTAAAAACATCCAACATCCTCATCTACAGAGCTACCTATAGAAGCTAGAAGAGATCAAAACCAATTTGCATTATTAGACTGGAATCGGGAAGAGAATGTATAATCATGGTCATGCTTTCTGTTCTCTGTTTGAAAAGAAACAAAATAGTATATTCAGCTCTTATACTTTAATTCTCAAAATAATTAGGAACATTTTTATATTAAAAATTACTACTTGAAATTTTTTCAGCCTGGAGGATGATGGGAAATTTAAAACTAAGAGTTCATAAAAGCCACTGATTGATAAGCTCTCTAAGCCTCTGATTTTAGTATATAAGAAATTAGGTAATATCAGCAAACATCAGATTCTTTCACAAGCTTGCTTTTAAAAGATGGAGTTCATAATCTTGGGGACAAATCATTGGTCCTTTGAAGGCCAAAACAGTTCTTTCTGTCTACTCTATGATGAAGGAGGAACAAGTGGGCACAATTTCCCTGCAGAAGTTGTCACAGAAGTTAGGTCAGTAGTTAGGGTTGTGATTTTGGAACTTAGTTTATTTTCAAATATGTTGACTGTATTCTAACCCTGCTCATTAGGGGCACTTGAAGAAAATGTGACTCACCAGCTATCTGGCCTTGCCTGAAGAATGAGATTTCAGAGGTTTTCAGTGGTTGATCTACAGTTACTACTAAGGGATGAAAAAAAGGATTTCCTGGAATTGTGATCATCTGCAGGGAGGGAAGGATAGTCTTGGATTTTATCATAGTGACTCACATTCCCTCTGGAACAGACATGAAAAAGTCTATCCTCATCAATATGTCCTGCACCAGCTAAGACATGAATGCAAGGACTGCATGAGCAGACCACTTTTAATACTACATTAAAAGCAAGATATGTCATTGACATTATGTGATTTACACTACCTGGCTAGTGTTTTTTGGCTGAAATTACCACTATTCCTCAGTCACGGTGTGCAAAAGAATTGGATGAATCACGCTCTGTTCAAAGGAAAACAAAGGTCATTATCCTTCAAAGGATTCCAGATCTGGAACCTTCTTGGTTCAAAAGTCCTCTCAACCTAGGCAGCAGCACAGGACCTAGAACAGCACCTGGTTCTCTATAGAGGCAGTGGCTGTGTAAGAGGTGGTGTCTAAAGACAAAAAGGGAAATTGCAGTCAGTGTTGTCAGTGCCTGTCTTCACTGGCAGCAGGAAGTAAGGAGTAGATAAAGATGCACTATTTTCTTGTACACTTAACTTTTAACTAAGTAACTGGAACCCAAAGTGGCATGTTCTTGCATGTACCTAGTTGCTATGGACGGAAAAGCTGCTGACACTTGTGTCTCCTTGAAATCAGTAACATGGCTCCCATTGCTTCCAGGGGGAACAGAGGCCAAAGCTGCAAATCCTATCAGATAATTATGAATCAAACAAAGAGTTGCAGTATACAGTAAAGCTCCACATGGCTGTGATTCGGAAAAGCACTCCATGGTCTTTGTTAGGGAAGTAAATCATGCAGCAGCAGGAGACATTTTCAGCACCCTAAATGCTCCTCAGGAAAACTAAACTCAGTTTTGGCTGTGCAGGTTTATGTACCCGATACCTTCATGGAATTTTTCCACCTTTGAGGATTGTTTGGGATTGTTTCCTTCACAAAAAAAACCAAAACCAAAAAAACCCAAAAATCCAAACAAAAAATCCAAACCATATTTTCTCTTATTTTAATATTTTCCAGTGTGCCTTTGTTTCCACAGCTGATCGCTGAAACCCCAAGGAAGCAACAGCTGTTGTGAATGAACAATCAGATTGCCCAGCTAATTAATGGTTTTAAATGGACTTGGGTGGTTTTTTTGCCTCTCCTTCTTGTGCTGTCAGTGCTGATGAAACTGTTAATAAATTCTTAATGAGGAAAAATGTTACATAAATGTTGGGTAAACCAGGTCTTCTTTCATATTCAAAGCATAACATGTAGTTAAAATGCACCATGTATAGAATCAGAGCTTCATTTAACTCATCTGAAACCTACCCACTCTGTGCTGAGATGAATATATCCTGCTTCTCATTTGATGTGTCCTGTTGTGTTAAATGTACCACACTGATCTAAAAATGGCAGATTCTGTGGGTGCCCAGGGTTGTTATCAGAACCAGACGCTGCACGCTTGCAAGACATGCCTCCACGGAGCGCCTCTACTTAGAAGAAAAAGAAATGTGTAAAATGATCTCACTTGTCCTTTAAAAACAGGTTTCTAATCCATTTAATCCACTCCTTGCAAATAATTGACTGAAAATACAATTTCCCCATTAAAATTGACAGTGTATTTTTTTTCTGTAGCATTTCCTGGTTTATTCATAGTAAGATCATAATCAAGAAAGAGCAGTGCGATCTGTAAGGAATTTTTAAAATTAGTTAGAAATTATTATTTTTAATAACTGCTAAACAAGATGCCTCCTTAACATAAATTTTTGAAGCATACAGACTTTTTCCAAGAACTTTCCCAAAATTGCATTTTAAGAGTGTGATTTTTAAAGATAGGGTGTTATATTTTAGAATCACTAACCAAAGGTTAAAGCCTTCAACGTGAAATTTTTAAGGAATCATATATTTATGGTAAATTCTCATTTTTTATAAAATAGACATGTGTCATCAGCTATCTTTCTGATGTAAAATTCTGCTGTATTGTGTATGATATTAACCAGCCTCAGAACACTGAGAATTATTTAGCTCCTTGTCACTGCCATGGGAAGAAGGCTGTATAAAATTATGCCTATCATACCAGAGACCCAAAAGCCATGAATCAGTCTTCCTATAAAAAAAAAAAATCTGCTTTAAAACTCATAATATTTCTGAAAATACTGAATGTTACTTTATTTTTTAGCCTTCTGTTTTCTGAGACTTCAGCACTTTCATTTTCTGTGTTTAAATCTGCAACTCTGAGGACTTGAGTAACTTTTAAAGGGGAAGTAGAGTTTCTTCACTGACCACATAAATGCAAGAGCTGGGCTTTCATGAAAGATAATTAAATATTATGAAACTAGGGGTGTACCAATCCAAATTGACATGGCTGAGACAACAGCCCTAGAGCATGAAAAGTACTGGGTGCTAATGAACAGAGTGAAGGGAAGATAAATAGTTCTGAATCCTGGCATTGCATCCCAACAACCAAGTACCTGCATCCAGAGTTCAGCTTAATTGTTCCTTTTCCTTGCAGGCACCAGACAAAGGTTTTCTTACATGCACTTGTCTATATTGCTGGGCAGAGATTCAGCTTATTTACCTAAGGTGAAACTATTTGATGATTTCTACCCACTTACCACATGTCCTCCTCACAACTTTAGTTTTTATTTGTTTTTAAGATAAAAATTTGATCCTTATGCATCTCTAACTCTGAGGTTATATTTTCTTTAAATGCTGTTGGCATTGCAATGTGCTGAGTGTTTGCAGTAACAAAGGTACACATGCTTCTGATCTATATTCAGGGGCCAGAGATGTGGATCAGAAAGAGAATAAGCTTTTCCTCTGTTTTGGCAGTGATATCCTGGCTGTTTTCATTGCAAATGTTGGAGCAGTGCCTCTGTGACTCAGTAGGTAGGCTCTGCCAACCTATTAGCTGAGTTGTTTAGTGTGGACTTTGAGTAACGTCGTAGAAATTTAACTTTCTCTTGGAAAACCTAGCTGTTTGTTTTCTGTTGTTGCTACAGTGGTGGCTAATATCCCGAGATCTACATTACAAAAATGAACAAGATAACTTATTGTATTGATACAGATTTTTGTTTGGCATCAGCAAGCTGCATTCATGACTACTGACAGCTGAAGAAGCCAGATGTGTGCGTACGTGCATAGTTCTTCAACCATGTGGGCTTCTGCACAATAAATCCATTAGTGCTGATTGCTTCCCTTTCTCCAAAAGGCTCTGCTTTTTCACTTCATTTTGCTATCTCTAAATCAGCAAATAGCTTTCAGTAAAATCCTAAAGGGCTGGACATTTGTGAATTATATAATTTAATGCATTAGTCACAAAATAGCAGACGAATTTGTTAAGAGTGACTCACAACTTTATTGCCTGCATCTTCTAGTGTAAAATGGACCTTTATGACTTGGATTTTCTTTTCTTGCCTTCAACCTTCTTTATTCTTTTCTGAATGCTTCGCCTGTTTTATGGCTGGGAGCACATACTGTACGAAAAGGCACCTGCTCTCCCTCTGAGAGAGAGATGGGGTCAGGAAGCATGTGGCATGTGTATGAAAAAGGCACCTGCTCTCCCTCTGAGAGAGAGATGGGGTCAGGAAGCATGTGTGGTACAGGCTCTCAGTGGCAGAACATCCTCCTTCCTTGAAGGCAAATTATAAGTTCACTTATGGAGGTTTATCATCTTGGACTTGAAACGTAGCCTGCAACTTGAAAGTCAACGTTCTTTCATGACAATTAGTGTGCTATTTTGGAGCCTGGCAACTGAAGGTAGCTAGAGAGAGAAGTGATTTCAACTATTGTGACCCCAACTATTTGTTTCATACCAATGTTTACAAAAGTGTTTGCACACTTCTCAGCACCCAAAGCTGTACGTGCTGACAAACCGCTTACAACACCTCTCTGCCAGCAGAAGGAGAGGGTTTCCTTCCTCTCCATGCCCCTCCCACTGCCCAGTTCCCTGCTCTCCATTCTGCCTGACTGGTCAGGGAGCTGGGCTAGCCCTGAGGGCAGCCCTGAGGGCTAGAAGAAGAGGAAAGAGGAGAAGGCTGGGGCAAGGAAGAAGATTCCATCGCCTTTTGATGGTTCTAAGAGCAGCTAGTGCCACAGCCATAAGGCATGTAGATTATCCCAGAGTTTCACTTTTCACCTCCCTGGGTGGTTAGTCTGTGAGTCATTGCCACACAATATAGGAAAACATCTTTTGAAGATTTGGAAATGCACCTGGATGATCATGATATATAGAAAGCCTGTATTGGGTTCTTCCTCAGGGAAGAAGTTGTCACAGTTTTTTTCTCAAAACTGTCTCCCCAAATACCCCCTTAAGCAAGACAGAATGCAGCTTCTTCATGAGGTGGGTCCTCAAGACAAGGTCCATGAGTCAAGCTCTTACTCATTTCCATTGACATGCCAAGGAATCTTTTTTAAGGCATGTACCTTTTAGGAAAATAGCACCATCAGAAATAATTGTAGTGATGCAGCTCTTCCTTCCAAACAAGCCAACATTTGTTAATTCGCTGGACATAGTTGGCAGTGCCCTTTGATTACAGGGCTGAGTCAAAATTCAGATTATGTCTACAGGTCCAGGAGTACCCATGCAACAGACTTTGCTTTTCCCAGAAAATATCTTGCTGCTTTCTCTCCCTCTAGATGTCTCTTCTTATACATCTTTGCTTACTATGGTAAGTTACTTTAAAATTTGAATTATTGAAATCACTCCTTAGTTATTGGACCTTCTGTTATCTCCACCATGGTGGTTTTCCCCTTCGGAAAACAGCCCATTCATCTCTTGACAGATCAATTCATACTAGCCTGCCTGCCCTTGGTGCTGTTTGCCCACAATTTGCTTTCTGCAGTGAAAGCTAGTGATCAGCTGTTTTCTGACTTCTTCCTTGTCCAGCAGTACACAGGAAGCTGGAGAAGCACAAATACAGTTCATAAAAATAGCACCCAAAGCCCCTCTTTACCTGCTTCTCTTTTGTGTAGGGGTACAAAAAGAGTTGCCCCAGGAGTCTGGAAATGTTGCATAAAGCAATGAGTTAAGTATTTCTAGTTCACATGTGCAAATGGAACAACATTTCAGGAGTCTTCAACTCATCACCTGCATCTTTGAAGACCAGAGCCTGGTGTGCTGAAGAGAAGAACATTGCATCTTGTGCTTACAGACACTTTATGGACTTTGTAAAAAGGATGATTTTGTTAATGCTTAGCCAAGGCAGTAACAAGACTGGGAAAACTGTTAGTGATATATTTACCCAAAAGTGCAGCTAGAGCAACTTGCAAAATGAGGTATGATATCCACATGAATACACAGACATATCCCAAGGAAAAATGGGCAGAGTGTCATGAGTGGAATGCAAGCTTCCTGACTCACAGGGCAAATAATAGAATCAGGGGAGTATCACTTGGAATGATTGCTTCCAAAAAACAGCATTATAAAAGGGTAAAATTCACTCAACTTGTGGTGGATTTAATTTCATTTTTGCCTGCCCACACTTGGAGTCAGAGCAATAACTTGTGCCAAAGAGTCTTTGGCAGAAGAAAAAGAACCCAGAAATCCAAGTTTCTGCATGTTGCTGTGCTGATTGGACACTTCTGCTATGCAAACACTAAATGATGTGGAGTACAGGCAAAAAAAAAAACTGGTTTGCACTGGGATGTGGCCCTGTGGCGCTCAGTCATTCCCTCCCTTTCAGCCCCACCTCTGAAGCAAATGGTTGCTTTGCTTATGGATGCTGCCTAAAGTGCCAGTGGCTGCATATTAACACCTACTTTGTTCCCTGCCTTTGCAGGAGATCAGCTTCTCAGGGACAATCCCACTCCCTGTGCCACGTTTGTGCCAGCCCTGCCTCAGCCTGTACATTGCAGCACAGCTCCTGCTCATCAGCAGGACATGGTTTTGAGAGGCCTCTGAGCCACCATGGGCATCCTCCTCTGCAGGCTGGGGAAAGGCTGCCACTCTCTCCCATCTTTCACTGCCTCTCTGGGGGCCTCACTAACAACAGCAGCTGATGGTCTGTTCAAAGGGAGCTCTCACATCTGTCTGTAACCATGGTGACCAGGGACTGGGGCACAGTATCCTGGAGTCCCAGGAGCTAGAGATGCAAGTGCATGTGTAACGTTTCTCTTCTGAGGCACCTTCTCTCTTTCCTGAAAATATCTGCGTGTTCTCCTCATACTATAGCCCTGGAGTTCAGACTTATGGAAAGTAGTTTCCCTTTGCATTTTTAAATACTTTTAGAGGCTGTTTTTTATTTCCAAGGGAGAAATACTTGGCTTCAAAGAATATATTTAAGACAACATAACTTCTGTGATCATCCTTCATCCACTGGATGTACATAAATGTCTTCAGTCAGAAAAAATGCACAGATTATTGACACAATGCAAATCTTATTAAAATATGATCTGTCTCTTCGTTTTGTATTACAAACTGTGTGTTTGCAGAGTATTCTGTCTTTGCGTTAAGAGGCTCAGTATTGCTGCTTGGCTTTCTGCCACTCTTCATTGCTTAACTCCTTTTGATAATTAGCAGCTCTTCTGTTTATTAGGTTTGTATTAGTATTTAGTAAGGCATCTCCACTGGGCACTGTTAAATCTCTCTCTCTCTCTGCACTTCTCATATTTACTGACTGGTTTCTCCTTTTTCTGCAACTCCATTTAGTGAACTCCTAAGCTTCTCAACCTGAAGTGTTGCACACAGTCAGTGTCACAGCATGCAGCAGTGCAGGGGAGTGTCCTAGTCACAGGTTGACCCCACAGCCCACTACTCTTGTATAGGAGTCCAGATCCCATGATGGCTCCTCCACAAGTAAATGGCAAGCCCAGACACTGGAGGCTTTGCACATCCCTGGGGATCTGCAGGCAGGGCAGGATGTGGGTAAGCCCTAACCTGAGAGACACTCACATAAATCTTTTGATGAGAAGCAACATAAAAGCACCAACACCTGTGTAATATGTTTGTATAATGAAGTTATAAAGTTACTGGGTATCAGACTGATTAAAGGGGGTGATGTGGGTTCTGCTGAGGCCTGGAGAATTATTTTTGCTGCCTCTTGTGCTCTGTTTGGGCTTTTAAACTGAATTTACTTTGTCATGTACACAGCTGCTATGGAAGCACCTAGATGTAAATATTCACTAAGATAAATACACCAGCTTTAATAAATGCATCTCTTTTCAATGAAAAATGTCCATCTGGCATAAAGTAGTACAGATATTAAAAGCAGGGATAACAAGTAGAAATTTCTCCTTTTGTGGGTCACAGTATATGTCAACAAACTTGTGTCTATTGCCATACTATCTATACTTACCTATACCATAAGTAGTCTCTAGGCTCACACACTGTGGAGATGGAGGAGAGGAGGGTTTTCCTCAGGACAGCTAAACTTAAAAATGGGAATTTAGTCCTTAAGCATGACAGAGATGACCTTGGATTTTTTCAGGAATGCTTCTAGAGTGCCAGGGACCTCCATTTATCTGCCACAGAAAAACAATGAGCTGCAGGAGTTGCTGCCACAGCCATGTCTACCGGGTGTAGCTGTCACATGGGCAAAGCTCCCACAGCCCAGGGGCTCTGCAGCTCCTCACTCCTCTTGATCTCTAAGGCTCAGTATTACAAAGTGACAAACCTACTCTGCCCATGTTGAAATCTCTCAGCCTCCCTGGAAACTACCTGAAGTGGAAAGTTCTAAACACTTTCCAAGAGCTACTTGACACTGTGCAAGCTGAAGCTGTAGCAGTTTGTCATTTATTTATCTTTCATTTGCATGTTGGCCATCTGGTGCATACTTACACTGAAGGTAAAACTTCCCTGGATCACTCCAGCGTTAAGGTGTGGTGATGACACTCAGTCTATGTGAAGGTGCACCTGTGTGGTGAATAGGTGGTTTGCAAAGCACAAACTACTCACACTCTCTCAATCTCTCTCTCTCTCTCTCTGCCTCTCCCTCTCTCTCCCTCTCTCTCTGTCTCTTTCTGGAAGGTTGAGGCCAAACTGTCAAATGCTGCTTCTCTGCTTCACACTGTCAGATAAAGGTGCTTGTGAAGAGACAAGCTGGAATTTACAATAAAATCTGGTAAATGGAGGAAGGAGGCAAAAAAGAGCAAGAAAACCTAACTCCCTGCATACTGTAATTCGTCACTGATTTTCTTATGTTTCCTTCAGACCACTGAACCCTTTTAAAAGAATAGAGGTACAGCTTATGACATCTTATGACATCTGATGCTAGCAACAAACTGGAAAGTTTGGAAACTGAATCTCAGGACCTGCGCCTACAGAAGTCTGACTAATGTTTTGTGTCTTTGTTACATTGACTTGATCTCCAGTTCAAATTACAGCTCAGAAACTGAGACCATAAAGAGATAAAAGAGAAGTTTATCTATATCAGACATAACCTTTGCATCCCTTGTGCCTAGTCTCTCTCTGGCTGAATTGGCATAGCTTGACAGGATGTGAGTGAAAAAGAAAATAAAATATTTCCAGATATTTTATCTATACAAGAACCTTGCTCAACTTACACTACTTTTTTAAAAATTTTATTTTCTACCAACATTTGCAAAAGGTGTTTCTTTTTGCTGACATTTTTGGGAGACTTTTTTAATAGACCAGTTTTGGATAAACTCACTACATAGCAGAGATAATGCGTATGATTTAATGAATGAGTCACATGCAACATATCATGAATTATGGATGGTAGGAGTCAAAAGAGAAGTCACAAGCCTAATGCAACATTTAAATCCTGTTTTCAACATCAAACAAATGTGCTTAGATTCAGTTCTTTGCAAATTTGCCAGCAAACTGGCAACCTGTTTTGCGTGAGCCAGAAAAGAATATCACTGATTTCCCTTTGCTAGTTCTTGCTTTCCATACCTTGCTTTCCAATCTATTAAAATAAAATTTAAAATTAAAAAAAAAAAAAAAAGAAAGAAAAATATGAAAACACCAGAAACATAGAATCAGTAAATGTCCTTTAGGTTAGACTTTAAAAAGGGCACTTTAAAAATGGCTGCACTGGCAGCCATTGGCCAGTGCACAGACACCACCACAGCTGCCAAGAATTGCCAGCATTGTTGAAATACTGAACCCAGAGAGGAAGGAGCAGGTATCTGTGAGAGATAAACTGCTGCAGCCCCTCTTCCCCCATCTCTGTGGCCCCTGTACCTGAATGAGGCACATTAAAGGCCCTGCTTATGCTGGGTTTGTCCTCTGGTTCAATATACAGTTTTACTTTCCAAAATCCTCACTTTGGCACTTCTCACAAGTGTTCTGATCACACATATTAAATTCATACATGGGCATGGGTCGAAGAAATACAAAACACATTTTGGTTAGTTGCAGTAGAGTCTGAAGCTTGGAATAAAAGTGTCACTGCAAAATTTGTTATACCCCTATTTGTGACCAAGATTGCATTTTTTATGTATCAAGCAGTCAGCCTAAATAGTTGCTTGCTTTTGCACCTTCTTGCACAGACATTGGTATGATCTTGATCTAACACAATCTTTCTCTTCAGGATCACACAGCTCAGCATCTGCTCTGCACATATCAGCCCGTCTCTCTGACCCCACAGGCAGAGCTGGCTGATGCAGGGAGTGCATTTAAAGCAAAAGCAGGGAGGCAGAGCTGGCTGGCATTGCTCCTGGACTGTACTGTGTCCCTGCCTGGCTGACATTGCTCCTGGACTGTACTGTGTCCCTGATAACCTCCTCTGCAGATTGGCTATCAAGCCAAACCCTTTTTCCCAGTTCCTTCACTTCCAGCCAGTTTCACTGCCTGTTCTTTCTCTTTGTCCATGGTTTATCTCCTTCAGCTTTGGTTTCCTTTTCTCCCCCAGATAAAATTGTGATGGTTTGTTTTCTCCTCTCTTGTTCTACTTTTTACTAGTGGACCAACTGCAGTGCAAGTCCCTTGCAGCAAAGACTGCCTTACTGTGAGTTTGTGCAGTGCCCACCACATAAACATCCCAACGCAGTCTGAGCCCTTTTGGTGTTGCTTAGCTGGCCCATCCACTGTATGAGGAGGGCCCTGCCCTCTGTCCTGGGGATGTAACAGGGTGATTTTGGCTCCTACTGTCTCTGAAGGCCAACTGAAATCACATCTCTTATGGGAGCTTCCTGGTAATGAACATCATCTTCAAGGAGTAATTAATTTTGTGACAAAATTCCTTAAGTCTTCACCTCTCTCTTTTACTCTCTCACTCTTCTGCAGCTCCACGGCTTTTTCACACTGCAGCTCCAACAGCCAGTGGAGGCAAGGTACTGTGCATTTTCTTGTCCATGCCTTTACAGGCTTGGTAGAAGCCTCAGGTATAATTTCCTCACATTCCTAGGACTGATGATGCTGAAGTGCCGTAAGTGGAGCAGAGAAGAGACACCCTGTTTCTCACAAGCAAGCAGAGCTGTCCCAGGCTGGTGGCCTCTTTTTGCTCTGACTTGTGAGGTTGTTGCCTGCTGCCTCCTCCCCTGCCTGAGGTGAGGGACCTGCCTGTCTCCTCCAACAGCCCCAGCCAGCCCAGCTTGCCAGAGCAGCACTGGGAGACACGGGCTGGCAGCGCCTTCCCTGCACCTGAGAGCTGCAGGGCCACTGCTGCCTCTCACCACCCAGCAGCACGTGCTGGCGTGGGCTGCTGCTCATTGTCTGCAGGCTTCTGGGCAAGGTATGGGCTCGAGTGAGACTTCCCAGGCTTGCTTGGGAGCCTGACATCAGCCAGTGGAGATTTGAAGGCTGCCCCAGGCCTGAAGAGGCATCTGGCCACATTGTAGGGAGCTGAGCAGGGTCTCAGCACTCAGGCTCAGGAAGACAAAGCAGAGCACTTGAAATTCCCATGTCCATTAATTCAACCTAGATAATGTTTTCCTGCTAATACTCTGTTAATGTGTTGGGATTTGGGGAGGTCTTATGGCAAAGAAGAATGCTGGGATTGGGTCTGTGAGAAATGGTCCCAGAGAGCTGATGCTCATGTAGAAAATGTAGCGGGATGCCTCCTTCCCATAGGCCCTTTACAAAGCACCTTCTGGTCCTTTGCAGGGACCTTGCTCCAGCTTGCCATCCTGCCCCTGCAAGCAGCTGTCTGACTCTTGCAGCTACCCAGGAATTGCTGTCCCTTCTCCCCCCTCACTGTGAGGAGACAGGAGTTTTGAAAGGCTTCTGGAACCTCTTTGCAAAAGCAGCTCCTCCTACCCTCTGATTCAGTCTAGCCAGCAATCAGAGGTTGCCATAGGAAGTAATGTGGGCACTTCTGCCTTGTGGTGGATCTTAGTGATTCTGTGCCTTTGCGAAGCAGAGAGTTTAATCCCTGAGCTGCCTATGCAACCTGCTTTAAGGCCTGGCTCAGAGCAGTCAGCAACCCATGAAGGTGCCTGCTAACAGAAAAGCCATGGAGAAGTGAGTCTGGCTACTATTTATAAGGATAGACATTATTGTCAGTGAACCACACTTTGTGTGCAGCATTTGCTCTCACTCACTTGCTGACATGATGTCACTCAGCCTGTGGCCTTATTCTGTAGTGTAGGAAAATGGATACTTTTGGTCAGTACTAGTCAGCTGATCCATTCCCATTTGGAGGCAAATTTCATGCTGGAAAATGAGTGTGTAGTTAGCTGACAGAAAGGAAACAAAGGCAAAACTTTTCTCTACTACACAGAATGTTTTTGTTGTTGAAAATTATGCAATTATAATGAGCCAAATTCATTAGCTCTCTTTTAAAAGTGACACACCTTCAGAGATAACAATCTACATTTTAATTCCATTTCTAAGTGACTTGGTTTGACCTGTTTGGCTAGAAATAGTAATCCTGCTCATGGATGCCATCTGCCCATTCAGACTGCTCGTGTACCAAATAATATCTTCAAGGCTGGAGCTTACGGCTTTAACTATCACATGATACACAGTCCCATGCCTCTTAATCAGAGCATCAAGTGATTTATTCAATGTGCTTTTTTATTTCCTGCCATGGCCTGCCCTCTCAGCAGTTTCCAACAGCTTGAGGCAGCCAGAATTCATTCTTAGGGCTGTCAACTTTCTGACGGGCAATGCTGTTTATAAGCAGCAGCCTTTTCTGCTTTATCTTGCTGTATTTGTTTCTCTCCCAGTAAACTTCTCCTGGTAAAGTGCTAGCCCATGGTAGGGGGGGTAGAACAAGATGATCTTTAAGGTCCATTCCAAACAAAGCTGTTCTATGATTCTACGATTCCCACACTGTCAGACGAAGCACATAATTCTGCAGTGAATGCAGCAAGATCTCTGCTCCAAAACCTGCTTTAAGAGAGAAGGTCATTTACTTGTACCCCACCTGGCCCAATGGGACCCTCAACCAAGGCCAAACTCCAGGTGGTACTACACTGTAAATGTAACAGATAGATTGACAAGATTGCATGAGTAACACTACATGATGTTTCCATGTCACATTGCTACAGAAAATCTCACTCTGTAATGTATTTGGCAACTGGTTTTGGTTTTTTTTTTTGTGCGTTTATGTGGCCATGACCTGAAAACAGCATCTTGTAGGTGAGGCATGGGTCAATCACTACAGCACTGAATGCTGACTCCAAGCTTGCTTTTAAGACAAGCAGACACACTGATTTAGACACATACAGAGCATTCATTTAGTCAGATTTTCTGCTGGAAATGTAATTAGCCCTAGCTAACCAAAATTTGATCTAAGCACTGGACTTTAAATCCAGCATTTTTGGGGTTTTATTCTTAAAAGTTCTTACAATCTTGTAAGCTAAGGAAGTACGTCACTCACTCTTTCCTAGGGCAAACAGAGACCAAAACTACTGAGAAAAAATTTGAAAAGCTTAATGTTGATCTCCTGACTTGTAGCCTTTGATTATAATCACAAGACCATCCTTTCTTCTGTTTTAGTAACAAAAAGCAACAACAAAATCAGTCTGAAATGAGACAAAAATGTCTCTCTTTTGTTGGAAAGTGTTTAAATATTAAGATTAAGGATGTGTGTTGCTGTTTGTTATTATTTTAGGTCACAGTGAAGCTAAGGAAGCAAACTTTCTTAGCACCTCCTTTTAAAATGGCTATCTCCCTGAGTGTAGGCATGATCATGAACATGATTTTATTTTGGCCATTTTATTGCAATGACAGCCTCTATCTGTGACTAAGTTGCACTGTGTTTCTCTTACAGCTGTGCAAGCAGAATGTAGGAGCTGTTACACTGTACACAGGGTTGGGAGGGAGGCTGTGGTGACAGCACTGGAGCACAGAGCCAAAGGTACCATTCCTAGCCTTTCTTGACTTAAATTACATTCTGCATTTTTTGTTTTAGGTGGAACATTACACTGGAGCTGAAGAAGCAGAACCCCCTGGGATGAGTCATTTGTATATCCTGTGACTGTGGTTTTGTTTACCATCCTGCCAAGATAAAGATTAGAATCCTTTGAAGGATTATTAAAGATTGTTGTATATTGCTGCTAAAAGAGCATCAGCTGTCTACATTAGTATTATCTTCTAATTTTTGTAATCTTTCTCATTCATCTCTTAGAGATTTTGTGTTAACAGGAACAGACATCTAGCTTTCTTAAAGGGTCTAGCATTGCTATGATTGGCTGGGACAGCGTTAGTGCTACTGAGGTGACACTTCTGGTGACATCCAAAGTGTTAGAACAGGATTTCCTGAGCAGGTTCAGTACAACTAGGATGTGTTAAAGCAGACGGTATGTAGAGTATATGCCACAGGGAAGAGCCTCTGGTCTCCAGCATCACCTTGTGAAAAATATGTATTCCAGAGCTGACCTGGTGAGGCATCACCAGTGCTGATCTCACTTACACACTGTAGAGACATTATTCCAGATGCAAGGGTCCTTCTTCTGTCTCCATGGTGTCCATATGAGTTCTGTCTATAGTCATGGTGACTTGGACACCAGTCCCAGACACCTGAAGCAGTAGCTTTTTTCTAAGTTTTCAAACAGGGACCCTGTTGTACAGCGGGAGAGGGTGGCATATATAGTCTACTGGGCTACTCCACTCAGTCCCCTAGTGCCAACACCAGTTCAAAGTTCTTTCCTTAGAAGACAGATGAAGTGATGATCAGCTTTCATTTCCTACTGGTCATGAATAGCTGAGAGATGTCTGAGTTGATTTCAGGGCACGACAGGACTGTGTAGGAAGAACCAAAGTCTCAAAAACCGCTCCCAAAATTCATGGTGTTGTCATCAGACACCTTCTAGCAGCAACCTGCTGCAATGGCTCCATACTGCACCTGAAACAATTCTTTGTGACCTCTTTTAGACACAGACTCTGACCAAAAACTGGTGTTCTTGCATCTCAAAGAAGACTAGCAACTGTAGAACTGCTGGATTGGGAAACTAGTCTATCTGAGTCTTCATCAGGAGTTTGGCACCACTGCACCTCAGCTCTGCCAGTTTGAAAAGGATCACAGTGGTGGCCATCTGGAAACTTCTATTTTATTCTAGGCAGTATCACCCAGACAGTGGCTTGTGGCTGGGGGACCTGCAGTGGGCATTGCTGCAGTGTTTGGAAGCAGAGGTGAATGGTACAGCAGCACTCCTGGAAATGCTGATAGATGAGATCCCCAAGAAACCCCAACAGGAGGTTTTAGTCTGATCCTCTTCCCCAACAAATCCTGAAGAACCATAACCTAACCCGATCTGCGGTAAAGCAGATGTTAGAGAGCTCTTGTGGGTGGGGCTGGGGCATGAAAATCACATGAGGGGACACACTGCATGCAATAATGGTCCATATAATCTTTTTCCACTGAACTACACTGGAGCTATTGTTGCTGCCTTGCTGAGCATCTGACTGAACCTCTACAGCAAATATTGGTGAGAATTGCTTTTGACCACTTGTGTAACCACATGTAATATTACTTGTGTTTTCCATTAACTCTCTTATCAGGATAGAAATTGCAAAAGAAAATGCTTGAATACATAACTGTAATCAATAATTGAGATATGATGCCAGGTTTTCCTCAGGAAAGGAGCTGGAATGCATGAGCTAAGTAAAAGTTATTTAGAGATATAATCACAAATAGTGTAATGGTCCAGTCAGGAAACCAGTAGAGAGAAGATCTAGTAACTGATCAGGTAATGGTAATTTTATAATATGGTATTTTCAATGAGTATCTTTTAAAGGCAAATCTTAACAGACTCCTCTGATTAATTTTATTTTTCAGCCAAAACATACATGCAGAAACAGTACAGTTTCTGAGTGTAATTAATATACTTATGGGAAAACCAAGCATTTTCTATAACAGAGAGAGCCAACCAAATATCTAGTGCAGTAAAAACCGATGAATTATGTGGTATTTTACACCTCAATAATGTTTTGGTATGTAGTCACAACTTCATTCAAAATTAATATTATGTACTTTGTTTTCTCTTCATTGCCAGTAAAAAATGCTTCAAAAGAAAATCCAAAATACCCTGAACTGTGAAGTATGCACAGTGCTAAGCTGAGCTAACAAGAACACCCTGCAACTCAAAAAAGAAAGAACAGTCTTCTGTGCATCAGGAATAACAAAAGAAGAGGAGCTATGATCATTATATTAAACTGTGCAGCCAGTTGCTAAGTGCTAATCAATAGACACAGATTTAGAAACAAACATAAGTCCTTTCCAGTAACAGAAGTAAGCAGAGGGCTCAGAAATAGCATAGCAACAAACCTGCTCTGCCTGCAGGAAGCCATTTGCATCACTCAGGCTCCACTGCCATCAGCGGTGACACACACAGGCCCTGGAAATGGTACTGCTTTAGCACTGAGTGCATGCAGCACTGAGGCTTTCTGCTCCCAAATTACACACACTTGCCTTCTTGCCTGAGCAGAAATTGTCTGTTTAAAATTGTACTCATGGTGAGGTTTATGTCCTACCTGGCCTGTAGCCAGCAAGTGACAAATTGACTTTGTACAACACACATAAAGACTTGTAAGCCTGATGCTCTCACTCTCAGCCAGAAGAGCATTTCCAAACTTTCAAGTGCTGCAGACTTCTGGACCTTTCATCAAGTGCTTGTGCTTGTCTTCCAGTATGGTGGGCACATGCTCAGGGTGAGCAGGATCTAAACTCTACCTGGCTTTGGACCTCTGCACTCCTGCTCAGTGTGCCTCCTCTGCCCACAGCAGTCACCCACCTGAGAAAAGAGACCTCTCTCCCCACTCCCAGACAGCTGCATTGGCCCTGGCACCTCCCAGTTCCACAGGTTAATGATCACTCAAGAAGTTAGCACAAAACAGGTTTGCACAAGTTTCTGACAGACCTGAGCCTTGTTTAGGCAGCACCTGACACACACAGCTCTAGATTACTCTCACAGCCCACTTCATCCTCATGAATATGAGTTTTCTTTTGTTCAGATCCATCCCTTAGTGACTCCAGAGGCGTTTTTTTCCTTCTTCAGTTTAAGGCCTTGTCTTTTACCTTCAGTGGTGAGGAGGGGAGAGGGGCATTTTCAGGCTTCAGTTCACCCCACATATGCATACCTGCTGGATGGACTGAGTTGCCTTCTGGAGGTTACTATCTCTCCCCCCTTACCATGTAAGAATTTTTATTTTGACTGCACATCTAATTTATTGTAGGGAGAAGTTATGTAAGACAAAGATCAAGATCTGTTTACCCACTGCAGATGTCTGATTTCCAAGCAAAACTCTAAATGCCATCAAAATGTTTAGAAATGTCCAGACAGATGTGCAAACAGATTTCCTGGTCACCTGAAGGTACTACAGCACCAATGCAGGAATTGCTTTAGGTCTCTGTGTCAGACAGAAAATTTTGCTATAGTATTTCATAGCATCCTGTGCTGCATTTTGTCTCCTTGAAATTCAGAAGAAGCTTCCTCTTAATAAGAGAAGAAAGGACTTTTACATCTGGAAAATTTCCAAAAGCTTAGCAAAGCTGAGAAATCAAATTAAATAGTGATTACATGTTTTCAACAACATTGCACTGGCAGTGATCTGTGTCTTCTTCCTTCATACCAGCTGCTCCTTGTACAGAGATTGCCTGAGTTACCCCTCAGACAACTAGAATTTTGTCGTAAATCCTCTGAAGTTAAGGTGGTGTAAGTCTGGTGACTATAAATACAGACTCAAGCATGTCAGAACTGCACTTAGCCAGGATCTGTACTGTTCGAGTGAGTGGTGAACCTCGCCTTCATGGTGAGGTTTAAGAGATGTTCATGCAGACTGAAATCAAAAGGGATGGCACTATCCTTCATCTTGCAGGTGCATGTCCCCCTCCTGCCTTGTGCTGGCAAAGTACTCGTGACTGTGCCATCAAAGAGATCAGCAAGCTGATCCAGTTGAAAACTTGCCCTAGAAAAATAGCAGATTGTTTTTCAGCTGGGTCAGTGGGCTGATCCAGCTGACTGCAAGATCAGACAAGCATGAGCACTCCTGTTCCAGCACCTGGGCTTAGTGAAACTGTGCCCTGAGATGTAGCTGTGACTATGCAGAAAGTAAAAAGCTAATATGCCCAGAAAATACTTGAAGCAAGTCCATATTATACTGATAGGAGAAGCCATAAAGGTAATGCAGTGAATTAAGACTAATAGGTAGATCAACATGGTCATATGTGTCAGGAAAGCTCAAAGAAGCAGTCTCAACCATCAACTCTTCATAAAACCCACAAATATTACACTGACAGTTTCAGGGAGGGGTATCAAGATTTAGTGACTTTAGTGTTTTTGAAAGCTTAGCACACTGAGAGTGCCAAGGCAGATCACTTTCTTAAAGGGTTTGTGGCTCTGGATCTCTTCATGTTTTGCTGAAAGCTCCTCACCTTATTAGCCCTAAGAGAGCTGATGTCTATGCAGTTGGGATCACACACATTTAGATCAAGTAATTAGTTATTTCAGAACAAATATAATTTATTTAGTGTGACTAGAATAAGGGTATCCTGGCCTTACTGTCCTTGCAGTTGGAAATTCAAAAGGAGACATTTAAAACTGCAGACTCTGAAAGGTATATGTAGACTTTGAGTTGCATGGTTTGATCACCCTTTTCCATTTTTTGTTTTTAAAATACATCAGTTGAAATTACAGAAATCATCAGAAATTACATCAGTTGGAGACCAGAAACAATTTTTGCAGATCAGCTCAGATTGCTTATTGAGAGTCTTTTTGGCAGAACAGGACAGAGTTTTGAGTTTTGAGTTTTTCACTCAGCCATTTCAGATCATGAATATGGCCTTAAGGCCACATTGTTCCCTCTTTGTATGCATATATACAATGCTCAAGCAAACACGATGGAATGGCACATTGGAAAGCTTTTAGACTCTTGCACCACTTAGCACAGTCTTTTTAGCTGTCTGCACTGTTTACTCATCCTCCTGCACCACTGACAGTAAAAGCCAGCAGGAATCCTTTTTCTTTCCTTCCTTTCCTCTATGCTTTTTTTTTTTTCTCCAGCAGCACTGCAGACACAGCAGCACAACCAACTCAAAGAAAAACAAACCAAAGTGACTTTTGAATTCCAAGTCTCTGCAGGACAGGCTGCTTGTGTGAAGCTGAAAAGGAGCCAGAGCATACCAACGAGGAAGCTGTGATTTCATCCAGCAGTCTGGCAGAAAATCCAAGGTTCCACTGCAGCAGTTTGTGCAGATGCAGCAACCTCCCTCCAGCTGGGTCCATGTCAAATGCTAACAGAGGAGTACCCAGGAGGTGGATGCCCATGTAATTCCGTGTCTCTATCCCTTTAGCAACTCTCTGAGGAAACCAGGTATGCTCTACCTAGGTTTTTAAACGGTTTTTATTCCTTATAGTGATGTCTAATTTTTAAGGGAAAGGGAAGCTGCAAGGAAATGGGGAAGATGGTTAGAGAAAGAAAGCTCCCCAAGGAGGGTCACTCTTCTTGCTATGGAGTGATGGTAGTGGTATGTGAGGGTGTGCAGAAAAATTAACCTGAGTGGAGGTGGCTGGGGCACTTGCCTGGTGTGCAGGTTAACAGGGAAGTCTCTGGTGAGGTCTGGTGTGAGGACTCAGGAAGGGTTAGCACCTGAATCACACATTTTGGTGTTTGCACGGGGAGTGATATTTGTGGTTTGGCATCTGTGCATCAGCTTGTATGCTGGGTCAGCAGGCAGGGGAGAAACATTGATCAGGCAGGGCAGAAGGTTTAGGATGGTGTGTGCTGGGTTGAGGAAACCCAGCATAAAGATTGTATCAAACCCATTTCCACCAGTGTGACTCTGGAATGACTCTGCTGACAGCAGTAGAGCAATACTGACAAAACTGTGAACAGGATTTTGCCTTATACTGTGAAAACAAGAAGATTTGGCAGAGGGCCTGGATGGGTGCTGGGAGGTAGTCTCTGAATGTATGCGTCTCTGAAAAAGTCTGTGCCGATTGCTGGATAGATGTCTGAAACCCTACAAGCATGCGTCACCCTTCCCTTCACAGGAAACAAAGAGGCTGCTGCACTTCAGACAGCCTACCCACTGAATTATTCAGTGCAACGAAATAACTACAGAGATACAATGAGTTACATAAAACTGCAAAACTGGCTCACTCCCTTGACTTGAATCAATAGTATTGTCTCTTTCTGATCACTACATTACAGTAGTAAATCCATGGCTTGGAGCAATGCTTAACACACTTGGAGAAAGCACTGAAACCATAGTAAGAGGAGCATGGAGGTGAACTGACAGAACACTGTAAGAAAGGTTCTTGCTGAGGAACAGTCTCCTGCTCCTTGTGAGAAAGTGACAGTGTCTGAAATAGAGCATGTTTTGTGCCCTGTTGTGTCTTCAGAGCTAGTGCCTGCCCAAAAATGCTAATCTGGAGACAGAAAAGCAGAAAAGCACAACAGCTGAGTGTTGTTACAGAGACTACTTCATGTGCTGGGTTTATTCCAGAACAGGCAATGCAAACGCTGCATACCATCCATGCTGGCTCTCTCGCACCCTTTTGCTCGTCCAGGGTCATCATTCTTCTTGTCAGATTCCCCCACTGTGCCAGAGCTGAAGCTGTGTCATGGTTTTAAGTCCAGCTGGAGATGAAACACAACACAGCCTCTCTCTTTACACCCAATGGAATGGGGAGAATGCAAGAGAACTTTTCTCTTGAGATAAGAACATTTTAATAATTGAAAAGAAATTAAAATACAATAATAATAATAATGGAAAAAACCCCAAAGTGATGCACAACATAATTGCTCACCATCTGCTGACAGATGCCAGACCCCCCCCCCTTCCTGAACNGTTTGATCACCCTTTTCCATTTTTTGTTTTTAAAATACATCAGTTGAAATTACAGAAATCATCAGAAATTACATCAGTTGGAGACCAGAAACAATTTTTGCAGATCAGCTCAGATTGCTTATTGAGAGTCTTTTTGGCAGAACAGGACAGAGTTTTGAGTTTTGAGTTTTTCACTCAGCCATTTCAGCTCATGAATATGGCCTTAAGGCCACATTGTTCCCTCTTTGTATGCATATATACAATGCTCAAGCAAACACGATGGAATGGCACATTGGAAAGCTTTTAGACTCTTGCACCACTTAGCACAGTCTTTTTAGCTGTCTGCACTGTTTACTCATCCTCCTGCACCACTGACAGTAAAAGCCAGCAGGAATCCTTTTTCTTTCCTTCCTTTCCTCTATGCTTTTTTTTTTTTTCTCCAGCAGCACTGCAGACACAGCAGCACAACCAACTCAAAGAAAAACAAACCAAAGTGACTTTTGAATTCCAAGTCTCTGCAGGACAGGCTGCTTGTGTGAAGCTGAAAAGGAGCCAGAGCATACCAACGAGGAAGCTGTGATTTCATCCAGCAGTCTGGCAGAAAATCCAAGGTTCCACTGCAGCAGTTTGTGCAGATGCAGCAACCTCCCTCCAGCTGGGTCCATGTCAAATGCTAACAGAGGAGTACCCAGGAGGTGGATGCCCATGTAATTCCGTGTCTCTATCCCTTTAGCAACTCTCTGAGGAAACCAGGTATGCTCTACCTAGGTTTTTAAACGGTTTTTATTCCTTATAGTGATGTCTAATTTTTAAGGGAAAGGGAAGCTGCAAGGAAATGGGGAAGATGGTTAGAGAAAGAAAGCTCCCCAAGGAGGGTCACTCTTCTTGCTATGGAGTGATGGTAGTGGTATGTGAGGGTGTGCAGAAAAATTAACCTGAGTGGAGGTGGCTGGGGCACTTGCCTGGCGTGCAGGTTAACAGGGAAGTCTCTGGTGAGGTCTGGTGTGAGGACTCAGGAAGGGTTAGCACCTGAATCACACATTTTGGTGTTTGCACGGGGAGTGATATTTGTGGTTTGGCATCTGTGCATCAGCTTGTATGCTGGGTCAGCAGGCAGGGGAGAAACATTGATCAGGCAGGGCAGAAGGTTTAGGATGGTGTGTGCTGGGTTGAGGAAACCCAGCATAAAGATTGTATCAAACCCATTTCCACCAGTGTGACTCTGGAATGACTCTGCTGACAGCAGTAGAGCAATACTGACAAAACTGTGAACAGGATTTTGCCTTATACTGTGAAAACAAGAAGATTTGGCAGAGGGCCTGGATGGGTGCTGGGAGGTAGTCTCTGAATGTATGCGTCTCTGAAAAAGTCTGTGCCGATTGCTGGATAGATGTCTGAAACCCTACAAGCATGCGTCACCCTTCCCTTCACAGGAAACAAAGAGGCTGCTGCACTTCAGACAGCCTACCCACTGAATTATTCAGTGCAACGAAATAACTACAGAGATACAATGAGTTACATAAAACTGCAAAACTGGCTCACTCCCTTGACTTGAATCAATAGTATTGTCTCTTTCTGATCACTACATTACAGTAGTAAATCCATGGCTTGGAGCAATGCTTAACACACTTGGAGAAAGCACTGAAACCATAGTAAGAGGAGCATGGAGGTGAACTGACAGAACACTGTAAGAAAGGTTCTTGCTGAGGAACAGTCTCCTGCTCCTTGTGAAAAAGTGACAGTGTCTGAAATAGAGCATGTTTTGTGCCCTGTTGTGTCTTCAGAGCTAGTGCCTGCCCAAAAATGCTAATCTGGAGACAGAAAAGCAGAAAAGCACAACAGCTGAGTGTTGTTACAGAGACTACTTCATGTGCTGGGTTTATTCCAGAACAGGCAATGCAAACGCTGCATACCATCCATGCTGGCTCTCTCGCACCCTTTTGCTCGTCCAGGGTCATCATTCTTCTTGTCAGATTCCCCCACTGTGCCAGAGCTGAAGCTGTGTCATGGTTTTAAGTCCAGCTGGNTGTCCTTCCAGGTAACTCCCCCAGTTTATATACTGAGCATGACATTCCATGGTGTGGAATATCTCTCTGGTCAGTTCAGATCACCTGTCCCAGCTNGAGATGAAACACAACACAGCCTCTCTCTTTACACCCAATGGAATGGGGAGAATGCAAGAGAACTTTTCTCTTGAGATAAGAACATTTTAATAATTGAAAAGAAATTAAAATACAATAATAATAATAATGGAAAAAACCCCAAAGTGATGCACAACATAATTGCTCACCATCTGCTGACAGATGCCAGACCCCCCCCCCTTCCCGAACCCAGACCTGCTGTCCTTCCAGGTAACTCCCCCAGTTTATATACTGAGCATGACATTCCATGGTGTGGAATATCTCTCTGGTCAGTTCAGATCACCTGTCCCAGCTGTGATCCCTTCCAGTTTCTTTTGCTCACCTCCTCACTGGCAGAGCAAGACACAAGGGGAAAAAAAAGTCCTTCACTAGTGATAAAGGACTTGGAAAAAACCAAAACACCAGTGTGTTATCAACACCATTCTCATTACAAATCCAAAACACAGCACTGTAATAGCTACTGAGAAGAAATTAACTCTCCCTTAACTGAAGACTAATAAGGGGTGAAGTATTCACCCCTTATTCCATACCATTGTATCATGCCAAGTTTCACACTGCCCAATATCCTATCACCTTCCCTATTCATCTGTTTTGATAGATAGACATACAAACATCATTCTCTTAGTCTATGGAACACCTCTGTCAAATGTTCATAAAATGTCCACACACACACAAATAAGTTTGTTGAATTCTTTTACTCCATGACTTTGGCCTTCATCTTTGATAACAGTCCTTCAAGCAGGAAAGATGGTGTGAGGTGTTAGATTGTTGCATGGCGCACATTTAAGTCAGTTCTCTCTCCAGCACTTCTGCACTTGCTCTGTTTTATTAAAATTCATTCTTCATTGGTGTGAATGTGACAATCAGAGGGAAGTCAGGCTCAGATTCCTAGAATGCTTGTGGCTGAGATTGATGCCATGAGATGCTCAGTGAGGTGATGCACACGTAGCCACCACAGAAGTGCTGATATTACCACTGGGTAGTTATAATACAGTGTAATTAATTGTTTATTTTCACCCAAAGTCAAATCCCTTTGAGGCACATTAGACTTCTGCATCCTGCCACATCACCCACAAGTGCATCCAGGTTTTTTAGCAAAAGCAGTCCCATGAATGGGTTTGCCTTTGCCTGAGGCAGGACTAATCCAGGTTTTCCCCAGCATGTTTTTAATGTGTACTACAGGAAATTTATCCACTTCTACAGTATGTAAAATTTTGACTGGGCAGGGCCATCCCAGTTGGCCCTCTGGTGCTGACTAACAATGTGGCTTTTTCTGAATGTGTATCCCAATATTTGAATGTCCCAACACCCTGCTGTCAGTGTAGTCTTTTACAGTCCATTACATCGTTGGATCTTTCCAGAGACTGGTGCACAACAATGAATGTGATACAACCACCTAATGTCATGTTCTTTGGCCCAAGTGTCTCTAAGGTTGTCTTGGAAATGAGTTCCATTGTCTGATTCAGCTCTTTCTGGAGTACCACGTTACCATAAGACTTGCTTTCCAAGGCCCAGAATAGCATTCCAGGTGGTGGCATGGGGCACAGGGTGTGTGTGCAGCCTCCTGTGGTTGCTTCTTCCATCATAAGCACGTGGCACTTGCCATCGTGGCATTGGGTGAGTGTGATACAGACAATCTGCCAGGCCTCCCCATATTTACATTTCAGCCATCATCCTCTACACCAAAGAGGCTTTACCCACTTGGGCTGCCTGGATTACCTACAGGTTTGACATTCATGGATAACCTGAAGCTGGCATACCTACCAACAGGGAACCAAACATCTCTAAATATCTGGAGCTGCTGGGCTGGGGGGAGCAGTTTGTCCCCATTAAAGCAGCTCTAGGGAAACGTCCTGTTTGCAGTGCTGACATGAGCACCCACAAACACTGTGACTGCTGGGGAACAGGCACTGAGCCAGCCCCTCACCTCCCCCTGGCACCACACCTGTACCTCCTCCATGGGGGAACAGGCAGGCATGAGCCATCCCAGCAGCAGAGGAGTATTTGAAAGCACCCTTGTGATTGCTCTGTGTCTGCTTTACCAGCAGCTAAAGAGCACCCTGAATACTGCTTAGCATTCTGTGCATGGAGGTGGGTTACCTCTTCTGAAGATGGAGATACCCAATGCTCAGGAAAAAAGCATTTGCAAATATTGAACATTTATCTTTGCTGAATTACCTTTTCTTTTCTAGCAAAGTCACTAAGGAATTAATTGCTGGACTGGAACCAGAACTATTAGATTGATAATCAGAAATCACAGCGAGAAATGCAGTATCAGTCTAATACAGAAATATTTTAAACAGCTTTCTTTGTTTGTTTTTATGTAGAATTAATACATCAGTAAAAGTCGTAGTCAGTTGGCCAGAAAACTGTAATGTTTGCCTCATAATTTATTCATAGTCTTGTGATTAATAGGTTTGTGTGGTTGACCTGCATTATGTATTTTTCTTTTAAAAAAAATCAACAAAAATGAATCAATATAGAGTGACTATTTTTGTGAGACAAAGTTCTGCTGCTGAGTCTTTCTAATGTCACACTGACTATACTGAAACTCATGTTTAAAGAGGTCAAGCCTTAAAAAAAGGTTTGCAGAAATATTGAAAAATTGGTAAAAAATAATATATACTGTAATCAGCGGGTGTATAAATATATGTGATGTTATGAAGAAAAATTGATATAACTTTTAGAGAAAAAATAATCTCACAGCTNCCTTCACTAGTGATAAAGGACTTGGAAAAAACCAAAACACCAGTGTGTTATCAACACCATTCTCATTACAAATCCAAAACACAGCACTGTAATAGCTACTGAGAAGAAATTAACTCTCCCTTAACTGAAGACTAATAAGGGGTGAAGTATTCACCCCTTATTCCATACCATTGTATCATGCCAAGTTTCACACTGCCCAATATCCTATCACCTTCCCTATTCATCTGTTTTGATAGATAGACATACAAACATCATTCTCTTAGTCTATGGAACACCTCTGTCAAATGTTCATAAAATGTCCACACACACACAAATAAGTTTGTTGAATTCTTTTACTCCATGACTTTGGCCTTCATCTTTGATAACAGTCCTTCAAGCAGGAAAGATGGTGTGAGGTGTTAGATTGTTGCATGGCGCACATTTAAGTCAGTTCTCTCTCCAGCACTGCTGCACTTGCTCTGTTTTATTAAAATTCATTCTTCATTGGTGTGAATGTGACAATCAGAGGGAAGTCAGGCTCAGATTCCTAGAATGCTTGTGGCTGAGATTGATGCCATGAGATGCTCAGTGAGGTGATGCACACGTAGCCACCACAGAAGTGCTGATATTACCACTGGGTAGTTATAATACAGTGTAATTAATTGTTTATTTTCACCCAAAGTCAAATCCCTTTGAGGCACATTAGACTTCTGCATCCTGCCACATCACCCACAAGTGCATCCAGGTTTTTTAGCAAAAGCAGTCCCATGAATGGGTTTGCCTTTGCCTGAGGCAGGACTAATCCAGGTTTTCCCCAGCATGTTTTTAATGTGTACTACAGGAAATTTATCCACTTCTACAGTATGTAAAATTTTGACTGGGCAGGGCCATCCCAGTTGGCCCTCTGGTGCTGACTAACAATGTGGCTTTTTCTGAATGTGTATCCCAATATTTGAATGTCCCAACACCCTGCTGTCAGTGTAGTCTTTTACAGTCCATTACATCGTTGGATCTTTCCAGAGACTGGTGCACAACAATGAATGTGATACAACCACCTAATGTCATGTTCTTTGGCCCAAGTGTCTCTAAGGTTGTCTTGGAAATGAGTTCCATTGTCTGATTCAGCTCTTTCTGGAGTACCACGTTACCATAAGACTTGCTTTCCAAGGCCCAGAATAGCATTCCAGGTGGTGGCATGGGGCACAGGGTGTGTGTGCAGCCTCCTGTGGTTGCTTCTTCCATCATAAGCACGTGGCACTTGCCATCGTGGCATTGGGTGAGTGTGATACAGACAATCTGCCAGGCCTCCCCATATTTACATTTCAGCCATCATCCTCTACACCAAAGAGGCTTTACCCACTTGGGCTGCCTGGATTACCTACAGGTTTGACATTCATGGATAACCTGAAGCTGGCATACCTACCAACAGGGAACCAAACATCTCTAAATATCTGGAGCTGCTGGGCTGGGGGGAGCAGTTTGTCCCCATTAAAGCAGCTCTAGGGAAACGTCCTGTTTGCAGTGCTGACATGAGCACCCACAAACACTGTGACTGCTGGGGAACAGGCACTGAGCCAGCCCCTCACCTCCCCCTGGCACCACACCTGTACCTCCTCCATGGGGGAACAGGCAGGCATGAGCCATCCCAGCAGCAGAGGAGTATTTGAAAGCACCCTTGTGATTGCTCTGTGTCTGCTTTACCAGCAGCTAAAGAGCACCCTGAATACTGCTTAGCATTCTGTGCATGGAGGTGGGTTACCTCTTCTGAAGATGGAGATACCCAATGCTCAGGAAAAAAGCATTTGCAAATATTGAACATTTATCTTTGCTGAATTACCTTTTCTTTTCTAGCAAAGTCACTAAGGAATTAATTGCTGGACTGGAACCAGAACTATTAGATTGATAATCAGAAATCACAGCGAGAAATGCAGTATCAGTCTAATACAGAAATATTTTAAACGGCTTTCTTTGTTTGTTTTTATGTAGAATTAATACATCAGTAAAAGTCGTAGTCAGTTGGCCAGAAAACTGTAGTGTTTGCCTCATAATTTATTCATAGTCTTGTGATTAATAGGTTTGTGTGGTTGACCTGCATTATGTATTTTTCTTTTAAAAAAAATCAACAAAAATGAATCAATATAGAGTGACTATTTTTGTGAGACAAAGTTCTGCTGCTGAGTCTTTCTAATGTCACACTGACTATACTGAAACTCATGTTTAAAGAGGTCAAGCCTTAAAAAAAGGTTTGCAGAAATATTGAAAAATTGGTAAAAAATAATATATACTGTAATCAGCGGGTGTATAAATATATGTGATGTTATGAAGAAAAATTGATATAACTTTTAGAGAAAAAATAATCTCACAGCTTGATGGAGTTTTTTGGGCAGAGGAGGGAGAAGGAAGTCCCCAGAAGTGTCAGAAATCTGCCCCTGGAATTGTGTTGTTTGACATAGAAGTTATCTGAAAAAAGAAGTATAGTCTGAAGTGAGAGATGGCAAATTCCTCTAGGTAGCAAAAACGAAAGACAGGCAGAAAAAAAAGGATTTAATCCTATGAGTTATTGGGTTAAAATGGCAGAAAAACATCAATGTTGTCAGAGGAATCCTAACACTGTGTGCAGAGACAGAAGTGCTGAAGAGAGAAGTCCTATTACTCGTGCAGAAGAGACTTCTGAGTTACGACAAACAGTTTCATAAAGGGCAAGAAAGCCAAACAAATGAAACACAGTGAATTGTTAAATAGCCAGGGACTCTTCTGAGTGAAAAAAAAAAAGAAGCAGATGGGAGATTTGACAAGGAGCCCTAAAAACATGAGCAACGTAGAGAGAGGAACCAGAGAGTCATTATTCCCTCCTTCACAAAGCAGAAGAACTAGACGAAACTAAGAGAAATGGGTGGGTAAAAAGACCCCAACAAATTAAAAAGGTTTTTTTTCGCCAGACATGTAATTCAGCTCCAGAACACTGCAGGACTTGGTGGGTGCCAGAGTCTTTTGGGGGCTCACACAGCTACTGGACAAATCAATGGAACAAAAATGAATCAAAGTCTATAAGCCATGAAGACACCCCATCTGTCCCAGGATGTTCTTGAACTGCAACCTGCTGCAAACTGGAACAGGTACCGAGTGTCACCATATACGTGTCCTGTTCATGTAGCCTTCTGCAGGCAACAGATGCCGGGCTGAACAGGTCTGCTGTAACCCAGACTGGCCATTTTGATGGTGAGACTGGAATCCACCAGGAAACTGAAGCAGTGAAATAGACATGGAGGTCTTTGCAGTGAAACAAAACCAGAAACTGGCCCCGTATGTCAAACTAAACAGCAATGAAGGAAGTTTAGCTGTCACTAGAATAGAGAGCAGTATCAGATGGTTCCAACCGTGTCCAGGCAAAATAAATAGGGTTTTCTTTCTTGCAAGTGGGAAAAGGAGATACACTGGCAGTGTGAGAAACGGGGTGAAAGGATTCAACATGAAAGCTTGGTTAAGCTTTATCCAATTATCAAATAAATATATACTCCTATGGTCCCTACCATACAGTTGATGGGGTTTGGACCTGATGATGTGCTCCTTTAAAAAACAGATTGTTATCTTAATAAATTCTTGGGGATAACCTTTATTAGGATATGAACGGATAAGCAAATTATGACAGAAATGCACATCTGGAAACAAGGTCACTTTCAGGGGCCTCTGCATGCTTTTGTGAATTTCCTATTCTTTTGAATTTCCTATTTTTGTACTGTTTGCTCTTGATAAAATATCTACCCATTCTAAATTCCCAAGTACAATCTTAATTTTTAAAGAAGAGCAGTGCAAAAATTCTGAAATGGTCCATAACAGGTGAAAATGAAAATCCGCTAGGACTTTTCCAATGAACCACTACTAAAAAGAAGTTTTTGAGAAATAATACTACTTTCTATGAATGATGCAATTTCATAGCATTGATTGGGAAAAGATAATATGAAGCATGTGTATTATTGAGTACTGCAGATATGCTTTTTGCAGTGGATTAAGAAGATAGTATTTTCCTATGGGTTGTAGATCCAGCTAAAGACAATGGGGGGCCTAATAAGGACATGTGAAAACTGCAGTCTGACATGCTTTTAATGGGATTTCATCTCAGTTTCACCTCTTGAACTCACTTCAAGAACACATCCTTTGCCTGACTGCTTACTGCAGAACAGGTGTGAGTCGTTAGACACATGACAATGTGTAACTCTAAGAGACTATGATCTGGTGTAATTCATGCATTTACAAGCCATAAGTAGGTGCAAATTGAGACTCAAAGTCCTGTCTACAGGTTTTTTAAACCATTTGCATTTCTCATTAGGCTTCTCTCCTTCTTTGTAGTGGGAATTATTCTAGTTCAATCATTTCTGCATAAATCAAGTTTTCTTACATCATCCAAACTCACTTCACTAAAGGCAATATAATTCTAGTTCAACATACATTGCAACCAGTGATTTGCCTCAGCTGGTTTTGAGTAAACTTTAAACTGGATTAATTCCTTCCAAATAGAAAAGCCAAGGCTGGTCAAAATAGATTCACTGATAATGCAAGTAATTTTTAATTCTTTCATCTAGCTTAGACATTGAACAAATTTAGGGGTCATAAAACATGTTTCCACTAGGCCATCTGGCTACCTCCTCTTCTGTTCTGGAAATGGGCCCTAGAACCATCAGTAAAAACATCCTGATGTCAAAGTGTGCTGACCAGGAATAAGTGCGATGAAAAATCAAGCATGAAATCAAGTCCTGCTTGCAGTAGGCAAACCTAAACAAGGATTGTAAACAACTAGGGAAGACTTTCCACGACTCCTGTGCTTTAAGCCACTTTTGGAAGCATTTAATTTCACCTTTGCTTTCTACCTACTAGGTAATGTTTTTCTTTTGTCTCTGGTCTTTCTACACCCCTGTAAGCCAAACATGAAGAATGCAAACATGAAGAGTGTTCAGCCTGTATTTCTTTGTCCTTGAATTCATTCAGCAGCTTACTCCTCCAACACTGATCTGGAAGTGAGCAGATGATCACAGACTGTTTCTCCCCATAACATAGACAGACCCACACCTAGACTAGTATGCTTTTTAAAAAAGTTTTAACCATTACTTGATTCCCTAAGTGCAAAACTGTTTTTCTATTTTATTCACTCTTTTGATTTTTTTAAAGTAGTATAGGAACAAAGGAGTAATGTGCTTCCTTGGGAAAATAGACTGTTATTCATTCCCTGCTGAAAGGCTGCTCATCTCAGCTGACAAAAAATGCCCTTTCCACAAACCACTCTGATTTAAGATCATGGACTTAAGACAGATCACATATTATATTAATTACTCCAAAGTTTTAAATATTGTTTTTATTATATCATTAAAACACAGGTAAATTTTCTAAGACAGGTACATACTCATTGGAAAGGAGAGAAAATGAGACTGTAAAAGTGGCTAACAAAATCTAGGCCTTACATTATCTTTGCAAGGCTTTCAGCTGAAACCTTTATGATGAGAGTAGATGGAGCTTTATTGAAAAATGTCTAGTGGGTACTTATAAAATTCCAGGAATGGAAAGTGGCTCACTGAACATTAAAATTTTGGAACCATTGACCTCAATCCACTCTCTGTGAACATTAGTACCACACACTGAAGAATTTGAGTACCAGTGTGATCTGTGCAGGTCTGAGTGCTGCGGACTTGTTCTATTGTTCAGGAGAACAGTAGGGAAATACCACTTGTATTCTTGCTCCTTGCTTGTTTTCCATCTTATTATCTTCTCCATTTATGTAGCAGAGAAAGAATTATAGTAGAAGCCCAGGAAGAATTATGCTGAAGTGAGATTCAGGTACTGTTTGTAGGATAGAGGGAGTCATCAGTGAACTAGTGATGCTAAGAAGAACCAGACTTGATTTGAAGTTGTTCTAGTATGAACTGGTGTCCTTCTACTCACTTTCATGGAGGTGCTGCAAATTTATATTGACATAAATGAATTCAGAATGCTTAGTACTTTACTGAAAAACTCTTATTTGAAATTGAAGAGCAGGCATAGTGTTGTATCTGTGCAGGATCTTTAATTATTGTAATTATTTAAAAAATCGGCATGGCTGAAAGGTTGTACTTTGAAGAATTCAAGTACAGAGAGAAAGGCATTATTGGTCTGATAAAATCTTTAATTGCCCATACTTATCTTTCTCAACAATATTTTTAGTCCAAACAGTTTATAATCTTTTTTTTAACACACATGATAACTGTTCAGTGCGGTTCTACTTAGGCTATGGCATACTTCCCCTCTAAAGCTTTTAGTAAATACCTTGTGAAGATTCACTCAGATGTTTGTATGTGATGGCAAATTCTCTCCTGAAAACTCTTATTTTCAGTAAAATTTATGTTACCAATCTGAAATGTTCATATTCTTTGCACTGTAAAATTTAGTATTCCAAGGGTGGGTTGATGTGCTGTTGGCCATTGACTTCATTTTCATTGCTGCTGTTACAGTTTTGCTGTACAATCACACAAGGCAAGGTACAGCCTGCTTAGCTTCACTGGTCTCCTTGAGAAACCATAGATAATGTGCAAATGTCAAGCACTGCATTTGCTCTGTCCTACACGTGCTTCGGAGGAAAACTGGGCAGCAGCAGAGGGAAAAGCAAAGAGCCTTGGAGGTACTGGCAGGCAGGATTTTTCCTGGGAGAGGCCAATAGAAACCTCTGTCTTCAGGATGGTGTCAGCAGTGAGAAGGGACACACGCATGCATTCATCATCTGGCAACTGTAAGATCTGAAAGAAAGATAAAGTAGTGGTATCTCTACTTTTCAGTAAATAGGAAGTCCTGGTTCCGAGGTAGAAGAGACTTCTCTTTCTTCTTAGCTGCAGGAAGTAGAGAGGATTTGTGTGAGCATTGTTAGAGCAAGGACTTCCTGAGCCTAGGTTTGGGAATCTTGGCTCACTTTCCTCTCCAGTAGCTGCAGTGCTAGATGGGATGGGTTGGACTAAATCCTACCACATTCTCCAGGAGTTTAAAATAAACTGGCTTAAAAGTAGGATTTAGTCTGCCTGAATTAGCAACTAACTGTCATCTAAACTCCAGGACATCGATTGAACCACTTTTCCCCTGAGTTCTCTGTGGCCACTGAAGAGGCTTGAAAGAGTGCCTTTGAAAGCCACTTATCTCTCTGAGCTTCTCAAGGGTGGGTACCTAAGTGGGGACACGGGGTGTCACTGGGGCTCCCACACCTGCAGCTCTGTGACTGTGCTGTGTAACCTTGCTTAGCAGGAAAGCAGAATGTCAGGCTCCTTTCCCTTCCTTCCTGTTCTATTGGAATACTGGTGGTGCTTGTCTAGGACTGCTTTCCTTGAGGGATTTCAGCAATTTTTGAGCGCAGAAGTGTTGCCTACGTGCTTAATTCCCAGAGAAAGGGACAATCTTGGGGTCTGCACAGCTGGTCCTTGCAGGGAAGTTGCTCTCTTGGCTTGGAATAGAGAGATCTGTTTAGCCCAGTACCCATCTGACAGGGATAGCTTGCTCCCTGTCAATAAGGTGAGCACAAACAGGAACAACAGCCAAAAGCAGGTGCCAAGGGAAAAAAATATGAAAGGTGGCCATAAGTATATGCCATGGGAAAAAGCATGTGAAACAGGCTGTACAGGCAGATTTTAATTGAAGTTTATAATTGCAAGACTTAGCTGCCCTTACCTCATGTGTATCTAAACTTACTTTGGCAGGTAGGTCCTGGGATCCTGCTGTTTGAAGCATTCCCAAGATCTGGCTCTGTCCATCCGTGTAATTCTTGCAGGCAGCCTGGCTTAAGTTTTACAAAGCCCATATGACACCAAGGTAGCCAGCAGGCCCTGGGATGATGAGTGAAATGCAATTACACAGTCCTCACCAGAAAAGGCAGCAAAGGTCAGGGAGTAGGAGGCCAATGCACCAGGGAGAGGCATAAGGATGTGAGAAGGATACACTTGCACACCCTCTGTATGTAAATTTTTCTGATTTCAAGAATCAGGATGATGATGCCAAACCTAGGCATGCATGAATATATGAAGCATATTCTTATCAACATCGCCTGTACCGTATTGGTCTCGCTTCCATAAAATTACTGAGTGCCCTGGCCGTGCAAGGTGAATTCCTGAAGCAGGCGAGAACAGTGACATGCAGTCAAGGCTCACTATTTATTTATTTGCCTACGCAAACCTGTTCTGTCAGGGAGTTGATCGAACAGCATGCAGGGCAACCGTTTCTTCTGGGCATTTCAGCCAAGTGCCAAAGCCCAGCTCCGCAGCCGTAAACCTGCCCCAAGAATTTACTCTGAGCAAACACCAAAACAGAGCGCAAACCCTCCGGATCCCTTCGTGAGCCAGCGCAGCGCTGCAGTGACAGCGGCTCGCAGCAGCCCGGCAGAGCCAGGCGCCAGCGGGCGGATGGCCACGGATACGTGACACGCATGTTAAGGGCGTTTTTAATGTTGACGTTAAAGCCGGGCAGGGTGGCGGTGGCGGTGGCGGTGGAGTGAACCGGCTTAGGGGGACACCTCCCGCCGTTTGGCTCCCCAGCAGGAGCTGCAGGCCGGCCGGCTGCCCGTGTGGCACTTGCCGGGCGCTGTCGCGATCCGACCACCGGAGCAGGGGGAGCCGGCAATCCCAGGCTCGCCGTGGCACTTCCACGGGCACCCTTGCGCCGCCNGAGGAGCGCCGCGGGCTTGGGGCCCGAGTGTTGCCGGGGCTGGCGGCGGGCGCTCGGCGGCCCGGAGCGGTCCCTGCTGACGTGAGGCCTCGGCCTTCGCCGACAGGCGACGTTTAATACCCCGTGTGCGCGTCCAGGCGGTGCGTGCTGGTTCTCCTCCGCCCCCTCCCGTGTTACCGGGGCGCTGTGCGGGTGACCGAGCGCTGGAACAGATTGCCCAGAGAGGTTGTGCAGTCTCCCTCACTGGAGATGTTCAAGAACCGTCTGGACTCGGTCCTGTGCTGCGTGCTCTAGGACGGCCCTGCTTGAGCAGGGAGCTTGGAGCAGGTGCCCGCTGTGGTCCCTTCCGAGCCGGACCCGCTCCGTGCGCGCTGCCTGCGGTGGGCAGCGCTGTGCGAGGTGCTGGCGCAAAGCGCGAACACAAAGCCTTTGCTGTCAGCGAGGCGTGTGTTGCAGATAAGGGTTGAAGAAAAGCAAATGAGGGCTGTTCACGGAAACGCGATAGCGCTGGCGGACGTGGAATAGACAAGAGTCGCACCTGAACTGCCCTTTTGCAAAAACATACATCAAAATGAGCGGACAGAGCGATGGGAACTCTTCTACGTGTTCTTTGGGTGTGGGGAGAATGTTCAAAGATGCTTCTCCGAGAGAAAAGCAAAAATCTAAGAATTGGATATTGCTTGATATCCCCAGAGGAACTAAAGAGCTACCTTTTACTAACATCTGCAGTGAAGGGAGAAGGCAAGAAAAGCAAGTGCGTTACTGGAAGTGAAAATAAAACTTTTATAAGAGAAAGCAGAGCAATTGAAGCAATTCAGAAAGAAGATCAGATGACTGAACGTTATGGCCTCGGAGTTAGAAAAGCATCTAATGTGCTTATAGATGGGACTGGCTAAAGAAGAAAATCTGGATGGCAGGCTTTTTTCTTCTTTTTTTTCTTCTTGCTTGTAGTGCCATGTGAATCAGTATGACTTCATTATAAGGATCTACAGGAAACTTGGAGCTAGTGACACAAGCTTGTGTACTGTTGCTGATGAGGTTGTGGGACATGTATTTTAGTCATATGTATCACAATCTTGTGCTAGGTAGCAGAAAAGAGGTGTCTGGAACATTTAACTTTTCCTGAAGGAAGGATCAGATGTTGCTTGCTTAAACAGGAGACCATGCCTGCATAGAGCTTTTATATAATGGAGCTACAGTGTGGTAAGGACTCAGGAAAATATTCTTGAGTCTATTTTTTGCCTGTATTGTAGGCTCCCAGACCAGGAGTGCAAAGAAGAAAGCGTCCTCTCAGCTGCTTTAGAAAATTTGTGTTTTACAGGCTCTGAGAGTTTCTGGTGGATGTTTTGAATAGAGTGAATGAAAAATAATACTGTTTTCATATATTATTGTAGATAAGGAAAAAAGCCTATCTTTTTCTAGGGGATTTTAATTTAATTGTTCTTCCTTGTTGTCCTTTGGACAGAGACTCCTGCATGCTAAAAGCATCTAGTTTTCAATGCTTTACTTCTAAAATCAAAGCCGGTTGCCAAAGGAAGTCAGTTGTCACTTGGTTCACAAGACTGTATACAGATTTCTTAAGAGGAGCTTTTTTGATGTCACTCACTTCCTGCCTTCCCTTTCTCCTCGCCCTGTGATTTTTTTTTTAACCATAATGAAAGACAACTTTCCATCAAAACTGTTTGATTGTAAGAAGTTTTTTTGTAAGGTTAATAACCATTTAATTAAGATTTTCCTTTGATGCTTCTTTTGCTTCCTCCTTTCTCCTAGTCCCTGGCAGATTTTTCATGTGTCACCACATCAGTTGTCAGTGCAGCTTAAGATAGCAGGGAAAGAGTCTGTGAGTACTTTGAACAATAATATAGGATCTGTTGGAAAGTTAGACACTGGATATGTAAACACTGGAAAAGAGAAACTGCATTCTTAACATTGCAAGTAAGTCACTGTTTTCATATTGTTCTCTTTGCAGTCAAGCTCAAAGAGCACAAGCAAATACTGTGATTCTATGTACAAGCACTTCAGGAAGCTCAGATCTGTATTTTTATTGTCAGTGATTTTTGTAATAGACCAATGTGCTTCCTTATTAGTATGAAATTGTACACCCTTACAGCTGGTCATTTAATATTTCCGTTGTATTTGCAGAATTTTGCTATTGCCATGGTGGTCTCTTTTCAAATAAGGTAATATTGCCCATGGAGGAAATCTGAAGCAAAACTAGTTTTGATACTTGACTTTGGAGGGCAGAAAGGAGCAGAGGGAATGTAGGGTGAAATGATTATTTTGTAAGAGGATTCTGCTGCACCTGGAAGTACTGTCCAGAACACGCCTGCTTGTCCTCTGTGGGTGAATTGCAGTTCTTTGCAGTGAACAGCTCTCGTTGACAAGACCACGCTAATACCTGTTTTATTCCTTTTTGAGGAATTGTCAGGCTCTGTGGGCTTCCTTAGCTAAGAACTGTAGTAGCTATTGCATGAGATGTCACTACTCCATCTTTTTTGCTATGTTTGTTGGAAAATTGGATTATATTGTTAGAAAAGGATTGTAATATGCAGTGTAGGGAGGCCTTTATGTATATATGCCTGGGGCTACTTTGTCTCTTGCTTTCTTTTCCAGTTCAGAGATGGTTGTGAGAATATCAGGTACTTCGGCAAGTTATTGCTTGCTGAAGGTTCATGGGCCTTTAGACAGTATCAAGTAGTTGAGCTGATGTCGTTGCAGCTATTGGTTCCTCTGACAGCTCTGATCTGAGGCTGGTACACCTGGGACAAGATCAGGTAGAACAAACTTGAGGTTCCTTTTGTTGTGTGCTTTGGACGGGTTTGTCTGAGCTTGCTAAGCTGATTGAGCAGCTTGTTACTGCTGAAATCTCCCTCCTACAGCCTTCCCTTCACCGACAGTGACAACTGCCTGATCCCTCAATATAACAATAAAAAAACAACAGCAAATCCAGCTGAAAAAGCTGGTTTTCTGCAAAACTGTCAGGGTGGGCCACATCGAGAAGGAACTGGATGAGTGCAGTGCTGGAGATAAGAGGAAGAGAAGAATTACTGGGGAAGAACAGAAGCACCTTCTTACTAGTCATGAGTTGTCAGGTGGGCTGAGCTGTCTTGTATAACTCTACCCTAGCTGCATTTTGGGAGATGGGGGCTTTTACTGGGGTTCAACAGGGTTTCTGATGCAGCTGTCATGGTCTGTTGAGAAGAACTTATAAAGCAGCATGGTATGTGCCAAATCAGGTTTTCTTTTCCTCTGTTTAGATTCAGGTCTTGCATTTGAACATGGCTCTCAGGGACTTTCAAATTAGTGCAAGGTGAAGTCTTGCTTCTAGATGGAGCACTCTATGTGATACTGGAATGTGTGATGGGAAAGGAGAAGGCTGTGTGTAGTCTTGAGTTTTTTCTTGCTGTAAGCTATTAGCTCTTTGATTCATGTTTGTAGCTTGGGGTCTGATTAAAATCTCTTTTTCTGGGAAGTCAGGTTTTTCTGTACTAATTATTTAATTGTGCATCTTCTCAGTGTGTTTTTTAGGTAACTATGTTGTGTGAAGATACAGATTAAATCTGATGCTGAGTAAGAGAGCAAGATGGAAAAAAACCCCTGTGAAATTCCTTAGCTTATGTATGTTGAAGAAGGGATAGGTGTGTAATACTGTCATCCATGTGACAGTCAAGTCCTGGAATAGTGCTGTATCTTGGTGCCTGTACCTGCTGGAACTTCTATTGTATCTTTGTTTTGGATATTTCTCTAAAGTTCCCCTAGCTTTTTTTTTTTTTTCATCACTGCTGCACATTTAATCTTCCTTCATATTCTGTACCTCATGGATTTTGGTGTGTTACAAAGGAGCCAGGGCTTCTACTCTGCTTCTCTGCCTTCTGTTTCTTAGTCAGCTTCTGCCCCATAAATAACTCCCTACTGCCTGCTCTTACTGTGGGTGAGGTTTGGCAGTGGCCATGCAGTGGGAAGCACCGAAGGGGTTGTCTTCTGCACTTTTGAGCTTGTGTAGCTCCCTGCAGGCCTCTGGGGCTCTTGCCCTGTGACACTTATGTTTGTATGGGGTTGTTGAGCCATGTGGTGCTGAGGCACTGTGGGAGTTACTCTCACATTATGAAAGAGCTTTTCTGCACTTCCTGGATAATTTAAAACGTAGGAGGTGGAAGGCAAGTCATGAATAGTGGTTTGCAAAAGATGGTGGAAGACTCGTGCCTGTTAGATGGTGTCTGTCAGATGCTTGCTCAACCACTCTGACCATCTCAGCTAATTCTCGCGTTTGTGAATTCTTTGCTCTCTTTTCCTGCGCCCAGAAAGTTGAGCTCCTTGGCGTCATTTAGAAGTTAGCACCATGCTCCATGGAAAAGTATGGGAGCATGAAGTACTAACTGTGAGGTGGGAGGAGGGAGTTTCTGATTTTTTTTTTCAGCTTTTGACAGTAGAGAAAAACCTTTGTTTTTCCAAGAGAAAATTGGAAAGACAGAATTAGGAGGCATCACTGTCGGGTAGTGCCAAATGCAAGGGTTTGTTGGACGTATTAAAACTGATGTTAACTTCTGTGCAGTTTTATTTCAGCAAACACTTGACATCATCTATTCCTCTGTAGTATTGTGGAGGCATTTACCAAAGATTTATGTTCTTTGGGGGAATAAATGACAAAAAGTATGTAACTGGATCTGTTAACTTCAGTAAGATACTGATTTGATAGATCTTAGTCTGTTAATTAGAAGATGGGGAATGAGTAACAGAAACAGCAATCTGAAGGGACGAATAGCTCTCAATGCCTTAATTCTGGAAAAACGTGAATTAGTAAGGAAAATAGTTAAGATTTAGAGCAAGAAATGTTCCTGATAGTTTATAATTCTGTTGCAGGACCTGATAAAAATCCGGCAATATAATAATTGTTATAAGATTTCAAAAGTTGACTTCTGTCCAGTTTTGATTCACCAGTTTAAACAGACACTGCAATAGTCTTAAAATTAACCAATAAAGTGCTAATCTTTCTGTTGGAAGGCAAGAGAGTTTAGCAATCCTAGTTTCCAATAATTGAGATCAAATGTTCTTATGATTTGCTGTAGAGAAAACAAAGCAAAATCCCTCCAGTATAAAATTGTGTGCTACATGATTATTATAATTTTTCTTTGTATTACTTGCATCTTTAAAGGATACGGGGAGATTTGAGTCAGTGAGGAATGTGTAGTTTCATTTTTTATTTGCATGTTTCAATTAAGAAAAGATCAAAGGAAAGCAGAAAACTTCCTTTATGTGTCTGAAGCTATAGAGGAAATGCTGGGGGGGATGTGGGGGTGTATTTTCCACTCCAGAAGGTACTCCTAATTACTCCAGAACTATTTTTAGAAGCCTAAATTACATCAGTTACAAAGCTAATTTGATTAGTGGAGTCCCGCTAAGTCCTTACCATTTGCAGCAAAAATTGTCATATGACGTTTGCTTACTGAAAATGCTACTTAGCTACATATGCACCTTCATCTGGCATACTTCATGCATCTCAGCAGTGTAAAATCTTTATTTGGTATATTCATGAGTGATACACATTTATAATTGGGGACTTCCTAGTTTGGCACTATTTTTTTTCTTTGCATTGTGAATGGATTAAAGGTTTTCTCTGGTGATTCGGCATTTTGTTAAATATTTGCCTATGTAGTAATAGGTATACTGAGAAACGTCATATTTTTGGTCATTATTATATGTAGTAAAGTTTAATTATTAATTATATTTTTTCTGTTGGAGTCTGTACTCCTTGACTAATTTGCAGTGCTGTTTAAACTTCAAAAACAAGCTAAAAATCCTAGGTACTCCTTATTTGCATTCCCACTGGAGAAAAGCTATATGAAGTGAGATGATGCGAGTCATTTTGCCCGTAGTTATCTGGAATGTTGACTGGGGCATCTGGGTCCAGTGCAGTGCAAGAGGGGCAGCTGAAACAAATGCCTCTTTGCTGTAAAGCCTGGAAGAAACACAGGGTCTGCTTCCCTAACACCCCAAAGCTGTTTCACTTTGTAAAGAAGCTGGCATACTGAGCTTAACAGGAATAGCGGTATATATGTCACTCTCAGATATTTAGGTAACTTTTTAAATTGCCACTTTTAGAAGTGTTTACCTGCTATTTTGTCTGCATCTGACTGCTAATAGAAAATACCAACTTCACTGATGAGTTTTAAAGGTTCAGAAGTGGAATTAGTCTTCAGCCCTTTAGTGACTTCTTTTTAAAAAAACCTGATCATTGATCTTCCCCTCTTATTTAATTGCTCTTAGTGGGTACTTTAGTCACAATGTCAAAACTTATCTTAAACACTTTGTAGTTTTAATCCTCTCACTACAAAGCTTTCATTTAGGATAGCCTTTACTCATTCATATTGCTTCAGCAAGAGTGCCTCAAGCACTCAAGAGTGCTCGGATCTTTACTTCTTCTCTTTCTCCAAGTATTGGTACAATCAAAGTGTATAAGATTATAAGTTAAAAAAAGTTTTGTATGATCCTCTAGATCATGACTCAAGCAGACATTTGTTGTTCAAAATGCAGGGTGGTCTGCATACTTGTAGTGTAATCCCAACTACAGTCACAGAGGCCGCATTATCTCCAGTACTGTGGATTAATGTAAGAGCATATCACAAATCTGCCTGGCTGTGCAGGGCTAGTCTCTGTGGGCTCAGTACTGGAGACAGTGGCACTGAACTTCTGACTTACCTGCTGTAGTAGACTGCTGCTTTCCTTTCAATTTGCAGGGTCTATGGAGATAAATCTTGATCTTGAGATGTAGTTGTTACTGTGCAGCCATGACTGTTAAGGCTTGCTTGTAGTCTGGTCTGTGATTAAAGTATCAAACCTAAAGTATGGAAGTAGGTATTTAAGAGTATTACTCATATATATTTTAATTTAGGGAAGAACTTGTTAACACTGAGTAGTGTTTGGAACAAGGCTCCCTTAGGGGCATCGCCTTGCCACTGCCAAATGTTTTATAGATGGTCTTCATCCTTTGTTTTTCTTTTGTAAGAACTTACTGGTCTTTCATAGATTCTGTCTTGTGGTGGAATATTTGTCAGTTCCCTCCTTTAGTACCATGTGTTTGCAGAGGTTTTGGCCTCTGATGCTTTAGATAAGATCTGAAAAAGATCCTAGTCTACAACCCTGCTAACAAAGCTTGTTGCCAGCCTTGTAGCAGGCATATTTGTTTTTGACAGAGTTAGTGCTGCAATGATTATCTTTGAAGGCCCCCAGGTTTCCCCATGCCTCTTGTAAGGAATGCTTACTCTCAGTGCCTGTATGCAGTGGTCTGAAATATGAAAATATATGTCATATATATATATATGACAGGTATTTTAAATGAACTGGAATGGATTTAATTTGGCTAACAACTATGTTGTAGGTAATAACTTTGGATAGTATAAGACCACAATCTTAGCATAAACTTGACTGTAGCATATGTGCAGGGCTAATGTATAACTTGAGTGTAGGTGGTTGCTTGAGAGCCTTTCATTAATGTTGTGCTTTTTATATTGTTAGATGAATCATCTTTTTTTTTTTTTGCTTGATTTCAGACTTGACAAGAATGTGTTCACAGGTGCTTCATGTTGTTTGATGACTAAATAAAATTCCACATGAAGCTGAGAAGCTGTCTCAAAGCACTTTGTCTAATATACAGCTGTGGGATTCTTTGCCATTAGCTCTGTCTCAGAGGTATTTCTCCCAGACTCAAAAGGAGGAAATTATTGATAATCTGTTAACTTGTAAAGGAATGTTGTTCTTTATAACTTAAGGCAGGATCTGAGAACCTGATGAATTTTAGCAAGAAAAAAATGTCCCAAGATGACACTTTGGAAACTGTTAAACAGAAAAACATGAACTGGGGGGGGTGGGGTGTGTGTGTATTCTTGTTTGTAAACAAGAATAATGTGTACGTATTAATCTGAGATACCTCTGAGTAATGGCTGTATCATTGAGAGCTGGTTTCACCAATAGTTATGCTAGACAAGTGAAATTCTAGAAACAGTCATGCTGGGGAGAGCAGACATAAACACTCACAGGCCAGAATATATCACAAGAAGCTGATTAAACTCTAGCAAATACATCATAGGTTATGTTTTGAAAGAATACACTGACCAAGTTTTGGAAGTCTGCAACAGTCTTTGTTACCAAGGACAAGGACATTAGCTTTGATTTCAAGCTAACAAAAAAAACTGAGGGCTGAAAATCCATGGGAAATTATAGTTTGGGAGTAAGCAGGGGTTTGGCTTTTTTTTTTCTTATTTCACTGTGTGGTACACCACAAGTCTGGGTCTTGATCAGAAGACAGCTCTGAAACTGTTTCTGAGAAGGTGACCTGCCTGCACCTGCTGTAATGCCTCTGTGTATCTGAAAGTGTCTGTAGCCTTGGGTATGTTTGCTGACTTGATTTTATAAATATATATATATGACAGGTATTTTGGCAAGCACCTGTTTCTTTTATTTGAACAAACCTGGCTTATTATTTGTCTAATCTCATTTGTTCTTTTTCCCTTGGCATTCCTATTCTATGTGAGGAATGGCTAGTTTAACCATCATGTCAGTGTCTCGTAACCATACACAATATAAAAATGTGTATTTTTATTTCTTTAAGGACTATTTTTTTCAGTAAGCACAGATAATTCCTTTTAACCTTTTTTTTTTTTTCAGTGTAAGATACAGTGCTTGCACATCCACAAGAGGTAGAAATTTTCTAATTCTCATGTTGTATAAGCACTGAGCTTCATGGATTAAATTTTTAATACCATGGCAGTAGAACATGAGTAAACAACATACTTATAAAAGGCTTACAATACTTGGAGAAGCAGGACTCAAGCTTCAGGTGTTGCAGGACAAACATCCCTGTTGAGTGAGATGGGAGTTAATACATAAAGTGGCAATGTTAAGATTATACAGACATAAACACGCTTGTGTGTACTGAAACATCGTTACTCTGATGGTCTCACCGTACTTTTGAGGGTTCATTAAAATAATACTTGTTTACTGTCTTGTGCACTTGACACACTTCCCTGGCATGTTAAAAGGACAGTGCATCTGTTATTTATCCAAACATACCAAGCATTTTTGTTTTTCACCTTTTTCTTTGTTCTGGGGGGAGAGACTCTGAATAACTTGTTGAGAAATAATATTGATCTAGTCAATTACATGTAAGGCTAAAAGCTGGTTACTGAACTCCTTGATGAAATCAAGGACTTGGTCAGAAATAGCACTGTGTCAAAAAAACTGACAGCTACCTGCAGCCTTATAGTAAATTCTGTATGTGAAGAGATTGTTTTTTCATGTGCAATGTCATGGTTGGAGCAGCACTGCCTTAGTATGTAATAGGTTTTCTGCTTCTGTAACTGCAAATAGTTAATAAATAATAGCAGAGGACAGAACAGAAAGTGGTTGAAAATATTAAGCAGGAGATCTTCTGTGGAGCTGGAGTGTTGTCTGGTATGTCTGTTTTTAGAATGAACCAAACTTGAAAGGTCTTGGTTTTACTCTTTTGCTCTTTTGACCGAGCTGTTGGATGGTTAGCAAATGTTCACTGTGTTTTGTAAGCTATTCTTTTGGCTGATTGCCCTGCATCAGTAATGCAAAGATCAAAGTGTCTCAAGCTTTCTGAGATGCTCTGCTTAAACTGCAGGTTCCTGTTTTCTTTCTGTCGGTGTTGCTCCTGCTGTGTAACCTATTTTGGCAATGTCAGCTGGGTATTTCTTTCTAGCTTGTGTAAAGTTTTGAATCATATCAAAAGAACAGAAAGGGAAGAATGCTGGTTTTGGTGATGCATTACTTTGAGCCTTTACTTTAATTTTCCCACCATGTACAGATTTCAAGGCAGCACTCCCATTTCATTCCAGGCCACGCTAGATATGTATTACTCTATTGCATGCTCTCATGCACTTTCTTTTCCTCCCCAGTTTGCACAGAGGATTTCATTCTTAGTCTAATTGTTAGTGAATTTCTTTAACCAGACAATCAAAATTGCTGTCTGCCACTAACAAGCTAAACTTAGTTTCTGCAATAACCTGAATAGTTTCTGAATAATCCTGACAATCTTTCCTACAATAGCAGAAGCCTCTTGTGAAGTGGCTTAGTGTTAATAACATGCTGATGCTCTTCATTATGTATGTGTCTTCTGCTAATGGAAGTTTGAGCTTAAATTGAAAGTTTAACCCCAGACTAAATCTGATTAAAGAATGATTGATATATAAGTGTCAAAATCCTTGAAAAGGTAACAAGCATGCTCTCCAGAGCATAAACATTAAGTACAAGCAATGAGGCTAGGATAAGCATTTGCTAATTGAAATGAATACTGTATAAACTAAATGTAGTGTTTGTTGGCCAGAGGTGACTTGTGTGTGTGTGTATATATATATGTGTGTATATATATATATATATATACACACATACTTTATTCTACAGAGTGGGTGAAAAGGCTAAAAGGTTTGAACTGGAGGCCACAAAAAACTTGATTGCACAATGTCTTATAGAAACAAAGTGTTTTTTTCAAAGCATTAATTTTAATAGCTACTGAAAAAGCAACTTCATTGCAGTCTGTACTTGAAAGGACTTGTAGCCATGCTGTGCCTGGTCAATGTTTATCTCTTACCTGAAACAGAATACTAGGGAAGGTAAATAAATTAACAACTTCATGTAGCTGTATGTTATCTGGTTCTCTTTTACTCCTGCTGTAGCTATTGGGCAACAGTTTCTGAAAGTAATAAACTAGTATTATGGGCTTTTGAATTAGTACTGTGTTTTATTATGATGCTGCCATTTACTGGACATTTCAGGCCTTTCTGGGCAATGTATTGCTGAAAACCTAACTAAGGAAAAGGCCCAGTTCACTCTAATATGCAGAGTACTAGTTTTGACTCTGTGCTTTTGTTGCATTTTCTTCTTTCCACAAATTTTACTGTTGTTAGAGATAACATCTAATAATTGGCATGATTCAAATTTACTATGTTAATGATTCAGTATTCAAGTTAGCTAAATTGTTCTTATTTTTTGAGTTCCATTCTAGTAAGGACAATTTTGATATTTTCTTTCAGAGTCCACTGAAGTACAAGACAGTCTTACACTTTAAGATGCTCAGTTGATTAGCAACTTCATGAAAATGGAAAGAAGTTCAGAGAAAATACAATTTTCAGGTGCAAGAAATCAATTTCTGCCACAACAGTACATAGGAAATAACTCCCTTGAGAGGTGGTACAGAAAGGGACAGAGGGCAGGCATGATACAGGTTGAATTATGAGCATGATGCAAAAATGGGCATGAAAAGAGCAATGGAGTATCAGATTATTCACAATTAAGTGTTTTTTTTTAACTTGTGTGGGTTTTGCTTTTATAAATAAATACTATGTAGTTGAGCTGATTTTTATGAAATATGATAATCATATTCTTCTAGCAAACTAAATGGCTTTTTTTTTTTTTTAGAGCTGGCTGTGTGAAGCCCTGACACATAGTGTATTTCAGAACTGTAAATCTGTTAATGTCTCATTGGGACTGTGTACAACATTCTGGCAGGTTTCTTTCTGATCTCATACAGCTTAGTTATAGTTTTATCACTAACGGTTTCCAAAGATATGTTTGTGCTGTCTGTTTCAAAACTTCATTGCAGAAATATGAATAGGTACAACTTAGAACTAGCTAGCACTTGCTGAAACAAGTCCTAAAAGAAGTGCTCCATTATCCAGCATGGTATCTCTTCACAATTTCTTTTCTGCACTGTAGAATCGGAGCATCGTAATTGCTTACCCATCCTATATTAAATTATGGTATTAAGAATATATGCCTAATGTCTTTTTGTGTTAATGGCAGCAGAGTTGTACTCTATCTTGCCACTGATATTGGGAATCCACCCTTTTGGTAGAATATGGTGATGTGTGTTAAATCCATGTAACCAGGCAAGCAGTGCAGGGAACTTGGAGACTGAAGCTTCAGCTAGAATGACACAAAAACATGATGGACAGCTTATCTCTATGTCTGTAGTCTGGTGCAACTGCAAAACCACTAGCTGCTTAAACTATTCTATTTCAATAAATTGTGACAATTAGCTGAATGGGTAAGTTAGTTTTTTGTGAGGCTGTGGATGAAACATGTTTCCTAGTGGTCAAAGGGAGGCCAATTGTGAGGTGCTTGCCTGGGTAACCTATAGGGTTTGTCTCCTTAAGGAAGTCTGTCATGCTCATCATAACTTTAAGCTGAAATTTTTATTTACTTGCCATCTGAGAATACTAAACCAATTAATTTAGTGGTTTTCTTTCCTTTTTTTACGTGTCCCCATCTGTTGTGTTTTGGTTTTTTCCTCACAATTAACTGTGGGTGTAATAAAGGTCTTTTGAGTGCTCACCTAGAGACCTATAGTAGTTTAATGTTTTTGAGGCTTTTCTTGGTTACTACCCTTTGCATTCCCAGTGATAAATTTCCAACTGATGAGTTTCCCACTGACAAATTTTCAGTTTTTATTAATTACATCTTCCCAGGTGCTTAGTGTAATAGAGAATTGGTATTCTGTCAGGACAGACTAAGACAGATTTAAGATGCATTTACATCAACACCTGACTGCATAATTCAGTTCTCCTTCTATCCCTCACTTGTACCTGGAGCAGCAAGTTCTTAAAATATTATATGTGCAGGTAGTGATACTAAAACCTCATACTGTTTCTAGAGAGAATTATTTAAACTTGTGTACCTAGCTCATTTTGCATTTACAAACTAATGGATTTTATTATGTTAACTTATCTCATGTGTGCCAATTATTTTCTCTGTAATAGTATTTGAGTTGTGTACAATCTTTGGCTAAAAGTGAAAACCAGGGCTTCAAAGCTCAAAAAACCTTCAAGGACTCTTCTAAATTGCAAATAGCTATCATAAAATAACTTTAAAAATTGTATTAACCATTATATTTTTCTGTTTTTATAAACAGGTGAACCAAGAGTGATATTTCCAGAATACATTTGCTTGTTCTTCCAGATAGGAGATAAATGTGTTAAGCTGGCAAAGTGATTCTGGTAAGAATTTTTTTCGCTACTTCTACGGTGAATGTCATTATGTGGGTAAGTGCTTGCATTTTTGCTACTAGAAGGAGCTTTCTGTACCATTAGTGCAAACAAGCTTGCTTTTACTCCCAAGGTCTTATTTTTTACCTATTTTACATATTAATCCATCTGTTATATTTAAATGTTACATTGAAAGTTATTTGGCCTTTTTATTTTGTTTGCACACTCTGTGCTTGGATATGATAAAACTATTTGACTTTTGAAGCTTTTACTTCAGCTGTTTATACAGAAATAGGAGTTAAATGTGCTGTAGCACTCATTGAGGTTTATGTGGATTAAATGATCCTGTTTCCATAGCTGCCATCACTGATTGTTTTTGTTTTGCTTTCTTCTGTGATCCTCTTGAGAGTTTTCTACATCTGAGTCTTGCATTTCATGTCTAGTTTGAGTTAAATGTTTCTCCATGTACTAGAGCTGAGCATCCAAAGCAAAATTCATCAGTCTGTCTGGGAAGCAGAACCAATAGTTTTGGTATTTCCTCCTGAACAATGGCAGCAGAATTGTCTCTTGAATTAATGCTAGTAGTGACTACTACCCGCTCAGTTGTGCCAGAAGGAAAACACTGCCTGGCTTAGTTGTAAATCTAAAGCATTGTACTTTTGCAACTCCCAAAATTATCTGAACTCAGTAATTTTTTTCTTTTCTCCTTGAAACAATCTGCATGCTGTTGGAATACACAACATGGTATTGTTCAAATAAACTATTAAAGAATAGGATTTCTGTACAATGTTGTGTAAGTGCTATGTGTTTTGCCCTTTTGCTTCAGGTCAAATACCTTTTAGTAGCAGACAAATGTTGAAGCTTGCATAGAGGTTACAAAGAAAAGCTGGAACAATGTCATTAACTTTCATTTATGCAGTGGGAGGGAATGCTCTGTTGCAGGCTTTTACTTGTTAGGTTTATGAAATCAGTGTTTGGGGTCCTGGGCTGTTAGCTAAAGTTTCACTGAAATTCTCTAAGTTTGTTCTTTTCTTTCCCTTCTACCCTACATGGGCATATTGTTTCCTCAGTTCAACAGACACTGTCTTTTGGAGGGGGTGAGATATAGGGAAGAATCTTTCCAGTATCTTTCCCCGAGTCTTTTGTCTATAAGGAATGTGTTTTCTGATGGAGTTAATTTCTATCCTTTCCTCTACTTACAGCTCAGACATGAGCAGTGCCAGTAACTCACTGGCACGGGAATTCTTAACTGATGTCAACAGACTGTGCAATGCAGTGGTACAGAGGACAGAAGCCAAGGAAGATGAAGAAGAGGAAACTCATATGGCAGCACTGGGACAATACTTAGTTCAAGGCCGTGGGTTTATTTTGCTTACCACTCTGAACTCAATAATTGATGAGGTAGTAGCTTTTCTTAAGTGGTTGTAGTTTTTGTATTGAGCTTTGACTGTGTGGATTTGTCTGGCTTACGTTATTCTTGGTGCTGGTTTTCATTCCTTTTTATGGAGAGTGCATGAGTTAATTGGGAAAACTAGAAATTCAAAGAGATATGTTGTAGTTGCATTCTGTCCTTCAGCAGGAGCAGAAAATGGAAAACTAGATAATCATAGACCTGTTTGCTAGCGCATATTTGACTAAGGCATGTGTGAAGCTCAAGTGCAGTAGCTGGGTGGAAAGAGACTTCAGCTGCATGTCCCAGAATCATGTAAAGTGCCGAAATGCTTGAGTCAGCTTTTTGTGTTTGAAACTTATTGATCTTTAGGACTGAAACCATTCTGATAGTGCTGCAAAGCATCCCATAAAAGAATTGTGTTTGAATTCTGTGCTTTCTACAGCTCTTCCCTGCGCTGAAGTTCTTAGTATGTAAGTGTTAGAATCCCAGTATGAGTGGAGGCTTTTCAGTGGTTATTCTGTGGTTTTCATTTTTTTGCTGTTACATTTTTGTAACAAAGTTTCAAACTTGTCTGGGGCTTCGTGTTGACCTTTTTAAATCACTGTTTTCTGCTTTTGACTTTTCTGGTTTTCTTTTTTGAGTAATTCTTTCTACAAGGGAGATTAGGAGAGCTTTGTATAGAAACAGTTCAGAGGTGTAATAAATATCTTGGATGCTTTCTGATTGGCTCTAGCTAATGATTATAGCACTCTTTGTAGTTAGGTGGTTTTTTCAGTGCTTGAAATAGCAGAAAGGCATAGGGAATGCATGCTGAATATCTTGGTAAAATAAAGAAGATTAATCTATTTTTTAAAAGTACAAGATCCTTCATTTTTATTTTGTTCCTAACATAGGAGCTGACATGTCGAGAAGAACTTCTGACCCTCCTCCTGTCCCTTCTGCCATTGGTGTGGAAAATCCCTGTCCAGGAAGAAAAAGCAATAGGTATGTTTTATCACTTATACAAGTATTAAGCACATAAAAGAAGTTATTTGTGTTTTACTACAGAGCCTAGGACTCTGTGCTAAACTGAGTAGTTCATTGTAGTACTTATCCTCTAACATGAAATGAAGGTGAAGAGAATTTAAATTTTAAAAACACCAAAAATTTGTGCAGAGAAGGTAAAGGCTTTTGGTCAATGTGAAAGGCAATGCTTTTGTTGCTGTGTAAAAACTGAACACGGAAATGGCAGTGATCTGAGTTAGATCTTTTTGTTTTGTTCTGGGCTTTTCCATTTGTCTGATGCATTCTTTTCCCTCCCAGAGGGTAAAACAAAGAGAATTAAGTGAATGAAATTACCTGACTATTTGAGAGAGTTTCTAAGGATTCATACCTGAAGCTTTTCCAGGATTTTTTTTTTGTTGCTATTTGCAGCTCCTCCAAATTGAAGGCTTTTGTTAATGTTTGTAGACTTGGAGTCTTTAAAGGGCCAGTTTCATAGAGCTTTTATATAATGAGCTTTCCTGCTTGCTCTTTTATGCTCCTGTAAGTGTGATGGAATTAAAGAAATATTTTGGTTATTCTGTGACAGCTTAGTGGCTTTTCCAGGGTTTGTTTAAAAGGCTGTTATGTAAATACGTTTTAGGATGCTGTGGTTTATACACTACATAATGCACAGCTTTTACTTCTACAAATTACCCTCTGAGTACTGAAAGAGTAAGCATGATGTATCCAGTTGTGCGCTAAGTAGTCGGGTTTTTTCTTGGACTGAAGTAAGTTCCCCTCTATTAGGCAGCATTTTTCTTTCTGTGCAGGTAATATCCTTTGTTTGATAAAGTACTCATTAATTTCCTGCCTTCAAAGTAGATGATGTTTCTTCCTTAACTATCACAACAATGACTTTTTAAACAGTATGTCACAGTCGTGCTTGTACATAGAAGCATCTTTTCTTTCAGCTTAAATAATGTTTATAGCTATTATGTGGGCTTCTGGGGCTTTGTGGGGGTGGGGGCTGTTGTTGTTAACTATGATATTTTTCTAAATACTGAATTTATCAGGTAGAGGATACTTGCAGTTGTTTGATGATAGTTATTTTACTGCCCAAAGCATCCAGTTACAGTTCTGTCACTACTTAAAAATAATAATGGACTTAATGCAAGAACATTCAGAGTTGTTTCTCTGCTTGCTTTTTTGATAGTTTAATTAGAGTTTACTGATGGAAATGAAGCAGTACTACTTCTGTTTTATTATTCAAAATGTTCTTGGCCATTGAATCAGATTTAAATTTTATACTGCATACTTGAAAGTTGGGGTTTTTGTCTTGGATTTTGTAGGAATATTCAAGACACTAAACATGATTTCTTTCTGTCTCTTTTGTCCTTGACCGTTTTAAAATCCCCTACTTTTATTTCTGCTGCTTGTATTTGTAATAATTAATACCGAAGTAAAAAGACTGAGGTCTGTATACTTGAAGATTTGCACTGATAATAAGTAGATACATTTTTTTCTATTACCACTAGTGCACTGGCAATATCCTCATGCATGCTAAGAGGGCTGTGAGCTAACACACCCGGTTCCTATAGCAGCTGAGCTGCAAAAAGTGACAATGGAGCATCCAGTTAAAAAGACCTTTCTTCCTCCCTTTAGTTTGCTTACCAAAAAGTCCTTTCACCTACCTTGATGACATCTTTTTTTGACAATAGTTGTGCCAACAAAAAGTTTAAGGAAACTTTGTTTTAGCACACTTTGGTTTAACCATAAATAGAAAATTAAATCATTTGTCTAGGCTTTAAAAATAGCCAATATGCCCCCTAAACATGAGTTGTTGCTGCCTGTTTTATACTGAAAATGTCGGACACAGGTGCGTGCAAAACCATGACCTATTAAGATACAAATTTGCTGTGTGTTTTAAATTTGGAAGTATTTAACTATAAAATCAGGAAAAATTCTTTGCATATTCTAATGTTCTTTTGTTCCTTTGTTATTTTTCTGTTTCAACAGATTTTAATATACCCTTTACAGCAGACATATGCCTGACCAAAGAAAATAATACAGGTTCTGTGAAATCTACTCAGGAAAAACTAAACTTAGATGGAAGCACTCATTCATCTCTTCAGCCCTCTGTAAAACTCAGTCTTCGATCTCGAAAAAGCGGCCGTCTACGCAAAACCACCCACCGCTACTCTGTGCGAGATGCAAGGAGGTCCCAGCTGTCCACTTCAGATTCCGAAGGCAATTCTGATGAGAAGACTGCTGTAATAACAAAACACCGACGCTCCCAGTTACTGCAGCCCTTTTTAACCCCTTCTGGTAGGGACAGCTACCCTGGAGGTAGAAGTGATTGCCGACCTCCCGAAGCGGTACCAGCTTCTAATACTGATGCCCCTAATCTAGAAAGTTCCAGCAAAGTTGTTCCAGCACATGAGATTTTGAATGAGCCAGCTGCAGGAACTTCTGAGAGCAACATGGATAACTCCCCTTTTGACTTATGCCGTGTCTTACTGTCTCTCCTAGAGAAAGTGTGCAAATTTGATATTACTTTGAATCACAGCTCTGCTCTTTCAGCGAGTGTCGTGCCCACACTGACAGAGTTCTTATCGGGATTTGGGGACTCCTGCAATGTAAGTAGTAACACAGATAATGAAGTAGTTTCTGCAGGGTGGACGGAAGAACCTGTGGCTCTGATCCAAAGGATGCTCTTTCGAACAGTGCTGCATCTTTTGTCTTTAGACATCAGCAATACAGAAACAATGCCTGACAATTTACGAAGAAATTTAACAGACTTACTCAAAGCAGCATTAAAAATCAGAATTTGCTTGGAAAAGCAACCTGGTCCTTTTGCTCCAGGATGCAAGAAAACACTACAGCAGCTGGTTCAGGATGACTATATATTTTCTAAATATCGTCACAGAGCCTTGCTTCTACCTGAGGTTATAGAAGGGGTCTTGCAGATTTTGATTTGCTGTCTACAAAGTGCAGCCTCTGATCCATTCTACTTTAGCCAAGCTATAGATCTGGTTCATGAGTTCATACAGCAGCAGGGATTTAAACTGTTTGAAGTAACGGTGCTTCAAATGGAATGGATGTGTATGAAGAATGAGGGAGTACCTGGGGAAGCCTCAGAGCATCTGAAAGCCCTGATCAACAGCATCATGAAAATAATCAGCACTGTCAAAAAAGTGAAATCAGAGCAGCTCCATCAATCAATGTGTACGAGAAAGCGGCACAGACGATGTGAGTACTCTCACTTCATGAATCACCACAGAGATCTCTCTGGGCTCCCTGTATCTGCTTTTAAAAACCAAGCTTCCAAAAACCCTTTTGAAACTGCTGATGGAGAAGTTGATTATCCTGAGAGATGCTGTTGCATTGCTGTTTGTGCACACCAGTGTTTGCACTTGTTGCAGCAAGTTTCTTTGAGTAGTACCTGTGCTGAGATTCTCTCAGGTGTACATAATGTAGGAATATGTTGTTGTATGGACCCAAAGTCTGTGATTGTCCCATTGCTCCATGCTTCCAAGTTGCCAATATTAAAAAATTTTCAACAGCACATACTGAACATCCTTAACGAATTTATATTGGATCAACTGGGTGGAGCAGAAGTCTCTCCAAAAATTATACAGGCATCATGCAATATATGTACTGTTGACTGTGATCAGCTTGCTCAGCTGGAAGATGCCTTGCAGGGCAGCTCCAGTGATGCTAGTCCCACATCTAGTTCCTCTTGCAGAGTTCAGGGAATTCTGCCTAGCACTGGATCTGAAGATATGTTGTTGAGATGGCATGCACTGGAGGCTTATCAGGACATCATTTTTGAAGAAGACAAACTACGTGGCGCACAGATCGCAAGCCATATTTGCCACTTAATTCAAAAGGGAAATGTAGTGGTCCAATGGAAACTGTATAACTGTATCTATAATCCCGTGCTTCAGAGAGGAGTTGAGTTAGCTTGCCATGCTCAACAGCAGCTTGGACTAAGTACAGCTGATAAACTCATGTGCAGTTACCATAGCCAGGATTTGCCTTCTGAAGTGCTTCAGGTTTATTTGCAGATGCTTCCTCTGTTGCTAAAATCCAGGTTGGTTGATTTTCTGTTTATTATTGGAAAATGTGCTAATTAGGTACAGAGCTTTGTATATTTGTTACTAACCAGAATGTAAGTTTTATTTGGACTCTAGGCAGTGTTTGGCTATTGCAGGTGGCAACAAGATAAATGCTTAAATAACAGGATACAAGCCTAGATTCATAAACCGTAGGAAGTGAGGGCTCTCTACTCATGAGTTATGGTCTTTAACAAGCCAAACTCTGTAGCAACAAATAAAATCTTTGTCCAGTGTGACATGCTCTCTGCCTCTTCATTCTTTGTTCTAAAATTAGTCAGGGATGTTAAACAAATTGATATGTCATTTTTCTGTGGGAATTAGAATACATAGTTTTCTGACCTGTTTCCTTTTTCTTTTTAGAATGATCACTATAGAAACCACCTGTCAAAAATAAGGCTTGATGTTTACTTTTCTTGAAGTAACTGTTTTCTAACTTACAAAATCCTGTTCATTTAAACATAGTTTAAGAAGAGAAACCAAAACAACCCCAAAACACAAAAAAGGCACAAACATTCTCCTGAGGCATAAAATAGATACTTTTAATTTATTGTTAAATTGATTAAATAATTTTTAATAAACATATGGCTCTTTTTTCAGAATATGAATGTGTCCTTTTGTCCAGGAAAGATTGATCTAATTTCTCTTGGAGTCCTGAAGTGAATTCAGTGGGGTTATCCAAAACAAAGAGTAGACTAGTACTCTAGTTTATGTAAATGGATTATCTAATACAATTTTAACTTCTATCCTAACCTAAACTGTATCAGAAGCTATTAATTTTTGAAAGTGTAGTTAGTGGCAAAGAGGCAAGAGAAATAAAGCTTAGATGAAGGAAAAAAAGTTAAAATATTCTTTTTTTTTTTACTGACTTAAAGGTGGGAATAAATAAATAAATGATCCATTTGATTCTCGAGTAACTTGGTTAGAGTAAATCTGATCCTGTGAGAAGGAGATGGGAGCTAAGTAAGGTGGATATCTACAAGCAAACATACTATGCTAAAAAACTTACAGATCCTTACTGTAAGTTTTATATGAACTTAATGTAATATTTGGAGAGTAGGAAGCAGGGAAAAACAGAGTTGGAAGCAAAGATATGAAACGTTTTTTGGTATTGGACATGCTGGCCTAACAATTGCAGAAAAACCTATGCTTGAAAGGTTTTCCTGAATTTATCTGAAATTCATCATCCATGCAACTAGTAGACAGCTAGGAGTATGTAATCAAGTTTATTTGAGAAGGAATCTCTGCTTTCTGGTGAAATCACTGGACAGAGAAATAAAGATACTTACTAGCTTCAATTGCTAATAAAAAATTGGGGCAAGGAAATACCAGTAAAGAGCAAATGTCATAAATAAAGTCAGTTAACCACCTTACCTGTGTTTTGAACATCATATATATTTGTGGCCTGCATTTTAGAGGGAGGTATTTCCTACATTATATCTCACAAAAAAGTTGAATTTTCCACTACCAGCTGGACAATGCTGAGTTAGGATCCTAGAGTGCTGCAGACAAGTTCCTCTTCTCTTTAATTTACAGTAATTTATAGCAATTGCTGACTTATATGAGTTTTTGGCTGATTCATAGCGTAACTTTCTTATGCTTTCTCTTGCAGAGTAATTAGAGACTTGTTTCTGAGTTGTAATGGAGTGAATCAAATGATTGAGTTAAATTACTTAGATACATTAAGAAGCCATTCTTTGAAGGCGCTAGAGACTTTGATACTCTGCCTTGATGATCAGCAGGAAGACCAAGCAACACCAGAACTGGAAGGCCTGAACAGCGAACAAAAGGAATCTATGAATGACTTGCCCTCTTCTCTTTGTAGTCAGCTTGCTGTTTCAGAAGTTCCTCAAAGCCTGAGCAAGTTTTATGCTGGCTTGAAAGAGGCTTACCCAAAAAAGAAAAAGTTTGTGAGCCAAGACATTCACGTCAACACAATAAACCTGTTCCTCTGTGTTGCTTTTTTATGTATAAGTAAAGAAGCAGATGGTGATCTGGATTCAGCTAATGAGTGTGAAGATACATCGGGATATGATAGTACAGCTAGTGAGCCTTTAGGTCACAAATTACCATATCTGTCCCTGGAAAGCCTTACTTTGCCCTCTCTGGAACATATTCATAGGGCTGCAGATATTTGGTCCATGTGTCGTTGCATCTATTTGTATAGTTCAGTTTTCCAGAGACAGTTCCATAGACTTGGAGGCTTTGAAGCATGCCAGAGATTACTAATCCTGATAATTCAGAAACTTGCAAAAAATAAGGAAAAGGAGCCAGAAAAGAGGGAGAGAGTGTTGAGTGAAAGCAGCAGAAGTTCACATGGGAGTCCTCGAACTGAGCTTCTCAACAAGGATGACTCTGGTCAGCTGGCTAGAGGCAGAGAGGTGACACACTTGGAGCTTGATAGTTCTGGCAGTCCTGCTGGTGCTGAGCAGCTGGTGCCTGACTCTGTCTCCTGTGACAGCCCTGTGAGTATGGAACACACTTTGGTTACTTCAGTTGCCAATCTTGAAGGGATAAGGACCTCCTCAAGAGAAGAGACTGAGTGGGCACTTCAAGGTATCAGACTTTTAGAAGCTCTGCTGACCATCTGCCTACACAGTGCGAGCACCATGCAGCAGAAGACAGAGGTGGAGACGTTTCACCAGGTACTGTGCAACTTTCCCTAGCTTCTTTTGCTCATATTTGTTTCATACAATATTATTTTAACAGTAATTTAGTCAGAAGTTCTTCTAGGGAGGTAAAAACTTTACCAGTTTTTATGGTATCATATTTTGTACAGTACTGAAAGTGTACAGCTAAATAATGAGCTTAGTAGTCAGAGTAATGGTATGCTTGAGTAGTACTCTCTTCAGAAAGAGTATTCAGTGGAGAATGTGTGTGAAAGGGATGCTGCAGGAAAGCTGTGTAGGCAAGATGTCACCATTGTACCTAGTGACTCGTTGTTTTTTGAGGACGGTTCTGAGCAGAGCATGGTGCTTGAGAAAGGACTACTGAAGGGCACAGATACTGAAAAGACACCTGAAAAAATTATTCCTTAAGCCTTAGAGGTGGATTAATTCGGTATTCCCCAAGAAGTTGTTAATTCACAGAAGACACCTTCACTTTTCTTTAATGTTTTAATTACTATCTTAAATTTTACTTGGCAAAATGTTGCAAAGCAGGAGGCATTAAGTACAGGAAAAATCTGGAAACTGGAGTACTGTCTTGAACATTCACTATTTTTTATGATCTTGGACATGTCACCAACTACTTTGTCTTCTTAACTACTAATAATGTTGTGATGTGGTTTGAGTGCACAGCATACTTGAAACTCTTGCAAGGATGTTTATTTTTGGAACAGCACTTTAACCTGCAAATTTTAGATAACAGCATTTTGCCAGATTTTTTCAGTGCGCAGGTTCCAGTGAAATCTGTAATGGCGTATAGGATGAATCTTTCTTATTTCAAGAGACTGGATGAATTCTGGTGGTTTTAGAAGAGAAGTCAGATTAGTGTAGGTGGAAGGAGAAGCTCTTAAATGAAAGAGCTAGACTATTTCTGTTAGCTAGGAATAGTAACATGAATCAAAATGCTTTTTCTCCCCCAAAACACAGAATACCTGTGTGGATGATATCTTACTTGAAATAAGAGAGCAGCTTGCGCAGTCAAAAGTGATAGAAACTGACTTGGCAAAGCCTCTGTTTGATTCACTGCTTCGTGTTGCATTGGGCACTTTTTCTGCTGATCTGGATCATTCTGAAGAAAAAATTGAAAAGGTATGAAACACCAGCTAAATAGTCTAATTCTGAATAATGCAAGATTTTCTCAGATTTGTTCTCTGGATCTTTTTTAACTTGATAGGAAATGTTTAAATGTGTTTGATTATTGTGACAGTTGAAGATGAAATCTCTGCTTTTTATACGAAAGTGGAATGCTGTTTATTGATATGGTCCCCACAATTACGGCTCAGAAATGAATCATGCCCCAAAAAGTAGCAAGCTCAGTCAACCTGATGTTCTTTTTACTCTTTACTCTTTCTTCTCACAACAGTGGGATGAACTTTTAAAGGAAGGACTTCAAATGGGCATGTTGAGTGACCTCAGTGGCTGTAGACATCTTCACCTTGAGTGAATGTCGAGGTGCATGCTGTTGGTGATAGTGATTTAGAAACACAGTTTTAATGCTGCTTATGAAAACTTTGGTCAGGTAGTTAGTAAGAAAAATCCAGGTGCAAGAAAAATCCAGAAAAATTGCAGGTTCAGTTTTTTACAAAAGAATTAAGTACTTTTAATGTATCTCAAGTTGCTTGGAAGTGTATGATTAATGTGTTTCTTTTCCCAATGGGCTTGGAGAAAATAGGCATTTGGACAGTTCTAAAGTATTTTCTTTTCTGATCCAAAGATTTTTTTTTCTGACCAGTGACAGTCTATTTGGTTGTATTGTACAGACCCATTACACTGAGAAGGAGCCTGTGTCACAACCTGGAGAAATTTCTGAAGAAACAGAAGAATCACAATGCTGTAGTCTTAAACTTTTTGCTGAAGAGGAAGGATATGAAGCAGATAGTGAAAGTAACCCGGATGACAGCGAAACAAAGAATGAAGGTAAATGGGAAATTTCTGAATATACAAAGCTCTCTTTATGGTATAGCAAAGCTTGTTTGTCTTTTGAGATGTACCGGAACAGTGCAAACATCTTTAACAGATAGAAATAATTTATTTTATTTACTTGCGGTAGGATGGAGTTACAGATGGAGAGATGATAAATATTCTTACTGAGTGTTACAGAAATTGTTCTGTCTCGGTTGTTTTGGCTTATGTGATTCTTGCTCTAAAGTTATGTTGCACAAATGTGTTACTGTGATCTAGAAACTCCAGAGATATGTATCAGTAGTTTGTTTGAAAATCGGTGCTCAAATTTTTTTTCTTTTGAATTGTAACTATCTGGAGAAAATTAAATAGTCTAATTAAGTTATAGAATACCAGATTGAAAGGGACCCCAAGGATCATCTGGTCCAACCTTTTTTCACAAAAACACAATCTAGACAAGATAGCCTGGCACTTGTCCATCTGAATCTAAAGTACCACTTCCCTGGGGAGATTTATTCCAGTGTCTGATTTCTCATTGGGGAAAATTTTCCTATTGTGTCTATATGGAATTTCCCCAGAAGTAACATATACCCTTTGCTTTGTCCATGTGGCTCCTTGTAAAAAAGGAGTCTACCTTCTTTGTAGACACCTTTTAAATGGTGATAAGATGTCCTCTAAGCTGCCTTTTCTCAAGGCTGAGCAAACCCAGTTCTCTCAATCTTTCCTCCTATCTTTTTTGTGTAGTGGAGACAAAAACCAAACACAGTATTCCAGGTGTGGCCTGACAATCACTGAATAGAGTGGGATAAAGGTATTTTTATCCCTGTTGATGATGTCCTTGTTGATGCAGGCCAACATCCCATTGGCTTTCTGTGCCACAGCAGCAGATGTTCCCTCATACTGAGCTTGCTGTCCACTGGAACCCCAGCTCTCCAGCCAGACAGATCCCAGTCTGTGCTGCACTCCTGGGAAAATTCTATTTTCTCATGTGCAAACATTGCATTTGTCCTGAACCTCATAATGTTTTTGTTAGCCTGCTCTTACAGCCTGTCCAGGTCTTCCTACAGGGTGGCTCTTCCTTCCCAAGTATCCACTTCCCCACTCCGTTTGGTATCATTGGCAAACTCCACCAGGATGGATTGATCACCTTCAGATCACTCATGAAGATGGTAAACAGCATTGGGCCCAATATCAATCCCTGGGGACCCCACTTGTGACAGTGTCCAGTTTAAAAAGGATTTACCACCCCCCTCTGGGTGCAGCCAGGCCATCAGTGCCCACCCACTGCACAGACCCTTTGTCTCCACCCTAATGCATCAGTTTATCTGGGTGGAGCCTGTGGTAAACTTTGGAAAGCCTAGGAGAAATCCAGGTAGACATCTACTGCTCATTCCATCTCAACCCAGCAGGTTTCTTGCTCGTGGAAGGTGATCAGGTTTGTCAGGCACTCTTTGGTTTTTCCAAATCACATGCTTCATTTGACTTGATAGCCCCCTTGTTATACAACCTATCTCTTTATGCTAAACAATTTATATGCACATATCTTGCTGTATTCTGTTTGTGTAATTAATTTTAAACATGAATTTGCTTTAATTTTTTCCTTTGTGCTGAGCACACCTGGGTGTTTATATTCTGGTATGAGGATCAGCATGAGCAGCAACAACCTTTAATAGAACTGCATCACACTCTTGCTGTTTACCTGTGTGACTAGGCTTTATGAATAGATGTATAATATTTTAAAAGCGTTTCTGAATTAAAAAATTAATCTGGAAAACTTCCATGATACATTTGCATGTAACATATGTCTGTACCAAATAATTTTAAGTAATGTCTTTTAAAGTCTCTCCAAAACAGGGGAGGCTTACATGTTTGGGTTTTTTTCTTTGATTGTCATACAGATATTCTGTCATGGGCATTTTCAGAGTTAAATAACAAATTGCTTCCTCCACCTTTTTAATATGAAATTATTTAAATTTATCTCCTTTCTTGGCTTGGGGCTCTGTAACAATGATTTTACTGTTGTGTTTCATGAACTGCATATTTTGCCATTACTATGTGTGTACAATTCCCAGGAAATGAAGCCAGATAGTTTAAGAGCATGTAATGGGAGAAACTGTGTCCTTGCCCTTCTGTGTTAGCAGGAAAATAGAAAAATCTGAAGCAGAATAGAAAATTATGCTAATTTCTGAAAACTGCTTATAACCTAGTGACTATTTTTGGTATGTACCTATGAGAAGGTTGGAGATATGTCTTTGGATGTTCTGCTTAAATCATGCAAACTGTATTCAGCTGAGTAAGTTTCATTAAGACACATGTGGTTTCTTTTTAGGAGCAGACACAAAGGTGGAACCAGGATGTGCTGGTGCTTCAGGATATTTTAATGGCCTATCTGGAAACATCAATCAAGGAGAATTAATGTATCCTGAAATCTGCATGTTAGAATTAAACTTGCTCTCAGCTGGTAATGCAAGTTTAGATGTGCTTGCTCATGTATTCCAAAGCTGCCTGAATATCATCAATCAGAAGGAGAGAAATGCCACTGTCCTTATAGAACAGGTACAAATGTTATTAACAGAGGCAACAGTTTCAACAGTTTAGCAGTTGTGTATCTTTAATTTTTTCATACCTAATAGTGATCTTAAATATTCTCACTTTTTGTGGGATTTGATAAGATGTGAAAGAGTGTAAATGACCGATGTTGTCAACTGCATTGCATTTAAGTTACCAGGAGCTAAGTAATTTATTGAAAAGCACGTGTCCTACAAAGATTTTGAGTTTTGCAGGTGTCTTTTTTTATCAAGACTGTTCAATCCCTACAGATAGATGTGATGATTGTCAGGATCTTAGGACAAAAGGGCAGATATCTGCTTGTATGTGTGTATATGTAAGCATTCTGAATTTTTTATTGAATACGTACTTTTAGAAACTGTGAGTCAGGTACCTCAAAATATTCCATGCTTTTTTTCTTCATGAGTTTGTATTAGAAGTTAGTTGTGCAAAAGGTCACATGAGCCTCATGATCCTTTGGAGTTTCTTTTAGTTTCTAACAACTGAATTGAGTATCCCTCTTGCAAAAGATAATCATTTGAAATTCAAAGGCTCTCTTCTGCAACTGAACTGTACAGAATATGAAAGATTGTTCATTGGCAAATATAAAAACAGTCCATAATTTCAAGTAATCTGAATTATCATTAAAATCAATAGTAGGCAGGAATTGATTAGAAGAATTTATTTCGTAATTCTTTGAGCTGGTGTATAGTCTTCAGATATTCATTTTACCTATTCTTTTCAATAGGGAGCTGTTAAACACCTTTTAGGAGGATTTCTGAATATATTGACACAAACAGAATCTAGTTTTCATGGTGAGTTAAAGGTCCAAGTAACTTAAATATTGGTTTTTGAAATCTAATGTATACACAGTCAAACAGTGCAAATGCGAAATTGACAAAGGAAATTCATTGTCATGTGAATTTATGCAGCTGCTTTTTTAACTTGTAAGAAACTTGCACAACTTTAGTGTACATACAGGGTTATTTCTGAGCTAGTGGAAATAAGTTAAAGAAATACTGGCATGTGTGAAAATGATAGCTGAAACCATAAACACTAGTGTGACAGTGTTAAACATTGATGGGAAAAAATTGCAGCTGATGAATTCTCATTCCATAATAACATAAGTCTGTATTTCCAATTTCTTTGTAACCCAGATCTTGATGATGCCTTGAGTTTTATTTCTAACTGGAAAGCAGCTAGCTAATCCAAGAATGTGGAAGCAGATGAAATGATTGCCCTAAGGTAGCTTCACATAATGAGGGTGCTTCACAACAGGAGGTGATGTAAACCCATCCCAGGACTTGAATCCATGGTGGCTTTGTGGGGAGAGCCTTTGCAAGGCAGGCACTTGGTTCTCAAACTTTGACTCCATTTTGAAAACCTGGGACAAAATTTAGCATAACACTGATTGATTCAGTGAAATTTTGAATGATAGTGTCAGGAAGTACTGTAGGATCTCTTTGGAATTCATCTTGTAATTGTTATTGCTTCCTTAATTTGAAATGGTTTTGAAAAACACTTCAAATTCCAAATTAATCTTTCCTCATAATAGTATAGAATTTTAATTTTTAAAGTTTAAAAAAATCCATTTCAACAATATTGTCTCCTTATTTTTAGTGTGCCAGATGGTGCTGGTAGATCTGCTAGTTTCCTTGATGAGTTCACAGACCTGTTCAGAAGAGCTAACTCTTCTTCTGAGGATATTTTTGGAGAAGACACCTTGTACGGTATGTATGGAGTAACACATAGCAAAATTCAGAGGTCTCATGAGAAAAATGAAGCAAAAAGAAAATTATTTTGTGTCCAAGAACTTTGGGAAATAAGGAGATGCACAGCAATGTTTGAACTGATCAGAGCAAATAAAATTTGGTTGTGGAAACAGTTCCTTCCCAAAACTGGAAAAGGAAAGAGGAGATGAGAGGGGTTTTGAAGGGGGTGTTGATCCTAGGAACTCTCTTCAGCACAAGAAACCAAAAATCCTCTCGAGGAGACTGACGTTGTTGTTACGGATGACAGAACAATGATACTTTAAAATTGGAAGCAATTCCTTTAAAGTTATGAGGCATCTCACTATTTCGAGAATGCTTTAGCAGCAGGAATTACTTTCAAAAGTGTCATAAGTTGGCTGGTGTGATGCTGGAATTTACTGCTTGTGTGGGATATACTGCTGAAATAACTATTGGTTTCTGTGAGAGTCTGTAGAAAAATACAAGTGGAAGAAAATAAAAAAACTTACTGTGCAGTGTGAAATCATACCAAGCCAAACAAAGAGTCACAAGTCAATTTTTCAATGGTAGCTTGTAATCATCAGCCAAATAACAAGAGAAACTTTTTGGCTTAAGGGCTCAGCTAGTTTTGTTACTGGTTATGCAGTAAGAGAGTCATGGCCTATGTGTGCTTTCTTAACCAGCCTCAAAACACAGGGTAAAAAGTGCTGTCTTTTTATGCACGTAACAGAAGTGAGATGAGATTGTGCAATGACCACCTGCTGTGTTTCAGCTGATTTCTAAGCATTTTAACTTGAAGTCTCATCTGCTCAGACTAAATCCCCAAAGCTCTGTTGGGCCACAGTCTGTTGAAGTTGCTACCTGATGCTTTGCCAATGTGTGTAGGTTTTGATATACAATCTCATTTCTCTTGGAAAAACATGAATCTAAGTTTAAATGAGGAGTAGGCTTCTATTTAGTTGCATGGTACTTGACTACATGGTGTAAACAGTTTCTTTTTTTTTCTCATTTATTTGTTTGATTTCTTCTAGGAGGTACTACTCAAGGGTGTATTGAAGATTGTAGACACTAATATTTATATGAATCCATTACAATACCTTGCCTTTCCTTTGCTGAATGGCACAAATTTGAGTAGCAGCTCCTCACAAAAATGTGCTGGCACTTCCAACAATAAAAATGCTGCACTACTAAAAAGAGCAAAATTGTCACAGAGTAAGAAAGAGGCAGATGGTGAGAACTTGAGTCACCAGCTACTTTCTTCTTGGCACGTAGCCCCAATTCACTTGCCTTTAGTTGGGCAAAACTGTTGGCCACACATGTCCGATGGCTTCAGTGTCTCACTGTGGTTTCGTCTGGAGTATGCACATGAAACAGAAAATTCAACAGAAAAGGGGAAAAAAGTCAAGAGGAGAAGCAGACTCATAGCTGTAAGAGAGAACAGTTTTGACAGCACAGGTGAGGATATAGTATTTTGTTTTTGTTTAGGTGGCACTGAAGGATTCTGGTTACAAATATTACCAATCTATGTACTGTATACAAAAGTTTAAAAATTTGATTGATATTAAACAGCAGTGGTGGAGTTCCTGATTTTTTTTATGACTACTGTACCATATACTTCGAGATACATTTCCAGCCCTAGTTCTTGAATTAGATTAATGCGTGCTTCCTTAGAAATGTGGTATTCTTACTGAATTTGTAACTTCAGTAACATCTATGCTACTTCATATTATGATGAAAATAATAAATGCTGCAGCTGTGGTTATGGAAAAAAACTACTCAAGTTTATTTGATTTCATGTATTGATAGTCAAGTCTCAGGCTCACTCAGTATAACTCCTCTTAACTTCCCTTGTGTGTGCACCATGTAAAGTCCAATAGCTGTAAAATAATTTTCTGTTTATACTTTTGTAGGGACTCAACTGCTCCCAAATTGTTCTAAGCAGAATCTTTTGGATTATAATTTTTAAAGGGAAAATTCCTGATTTAAAATGTCTCCCATTCACAACACTTGGAATACCTTTACTCTTTTTTCCTTCTTTTTGTATTTAAATAGAAGGAGGAAAAGCCCCACCCTGAACTTTGGAACTCACTGGAGTTGCTTTTGTTAGGTCTGTGCTTTTGCTTGGTAAAATAAGAATACTGATCATGCTTAAAGGGTATGATGATTTTTGAAGAAAAATCTGAAGATTCCTTGGTGCACACTGATAGCTCAACATAGGAATGTAATATTATATGTCAAAAGCATCATTGGTAGAGTGTATTCAGCTCAGTGGATTTATATATTAAAAACAAAAACATGCCAAATGCTGAGTTGGTGTTAAGTTCCTCTATTTCTGTTTGAGACCTAGGTTTCTAAAGAGAATCAAGCTTGTTTGTCCACCACCACCAATTATTCACTTAAAAAAAACCAAATCAAACCACCTCAACCAAACAAAAAACAATTCTATGCAGTACCTGAACTGTTTCTTTTCACACTTGATATATGCTGTGAAAGGCATTGTTGTTGTATTATATTGTAATTGCAATATATTTAAATTTCTAGAAGAAACAAAGTCTACAGGAATGGAATATGTAAGCCTGGGAGACAAACTTGTTGAAGATGGCTGTATTCATATAATTTCACTGGGTTCCAAAGCTCTGATGATACAAGTTTGGGCAGACCTGAACACTGGAGCATTCATATTTCGGTATGGTGTATTAGTCCAGAAGCAGTCCTGTGGACATGTTGTGTTGTTACCTCTAGTAGCAACTTGCAGAGAATACTGATGGAGAGTAGGGAACTAATTTCTGTAGCAGACACAGAAATCTGACAGTAACATCTTGCACACTGATGGGGCAACATCAAATAAGTGTATTGGATACAGATCTACAGGTTTATCAGCTTCAGCTGTTAAGCTCTGGTCTTGCATGTTTCATGTAGTCATTTATAAATAACTGCCCACAAGGTAGCAATTCAAGTTCTAATGAAATGACACAATAAATGTGAGAAGCTGGAAAAGATTTTTGCAGCTGTAGGTTTTCACACCTCAGCTGTGAAAATTGCTGCTGTGTAAGACTTACTGGTTTTACAGTCTTGGTTTTAATTTTCTGAGAACATTTTAACCCTAATTTAGTTCTCATAAATAATCCTTAAGTATCCTTGAAATGTCTAAAACTGCAATTTTAGAACACTTTATTTCAGTGTTCAAAGCACACATTTTTTCAGTAAATTGAATTCAACTTTTCTCCAAAACAGAGATATTTTTACCTTAAATGTAAGTAGATTTATGCAGACAAGTTAAATAACTAAGGTGAAAGTGTTGTGATGATTTCCCTACCTTATGTTGTGCACTCTAAAAGTAGAACTGTGATCAAAAAAATTACCTGTCAAAGTTAAGGAACACAATCTCAAATTAACTGAGGCCAAAATGTGCAGATTTGGGGCTCAAAATGCAAATATGAAAACACACACCCTTATTTTTCCTTTTCTGTTGTTTACATAGTATGTGCATGGATCCAAATGACGAGATGAAAGCTGGTTTGCTGGCACAGGCTGAATCTCCAGGCAATGTTTTCCTTGTGGGCAGGTGGCAGCATTTGGCATTAAAATACCTGCAGAAGCCAGAAGGCAAGAAAAATTTCCATGGAAAGCTGTTGCTGTGGGTTTCTGGTCAGAGGTAAAGAACACATTAGTTGTACCTAGGTATTTATCTTCTTTAAAAGATATTTTCTGGTAAGAAAACATCTGCAATATTTTGGTGCAAGCTGGCTGCAGTTAAGGTTGAGTAGTCTTCTAGGAGGATAGGAGAGGGAGTATGTTACACTGTTAGGAATTCTTTAGAATATTAGAGATATCCAGAATGTTCATGGATTACTTCGAGAATTGTCAGTTTATACCATGGACCAGTGCAGACATCAATGTTTTTCTTCATCACAAATAAGTGAAAGAGTCAAGGACTACAAGATTTTGAGTAAGATCCAGACTAAGCTATGGCATGAAGTTAGCAGCAGGCATAATGTATCTGGTTGAATCCAAATTAAGGAGGTGTAGGTCAGGTACAGGCAATACTGTTGGAAGTAGGAATTAAGAGGAGTAAGAGAAAAGGCAGTCACTTTTGTTCCACTGTGAAAAATGAATAGGGAAGAAGTTAAAAAATATTTCAGACAAGAACTACTGGTGAGAAGTAGTTCTGCAGTGGAAGTAGTATTCCACTGCAAAGTTAAGGTTCATGCTCCTAAATGAGGTACCTAATACTAGGTTGAATGGGCCTGTGCCTGCATGAATTATTCACTGGCTAGAGAAATAGGAATTTATTAAATATCGCAGTCTTTACCCTTTCTTCCTAAAGTCTAATCTGTGAAGGCTATGTGGTCTCTGCATGCTGGTATTCAATAAAGTCCAAATATGGAGATATAGGGGAAAGCTAAAAATACTACAATGTGTTCTCCCCATGTGTATTTGTTGAGGCCTCTCTATATACAGATTTAGTTGCTAATTTGCTAATAGTTAGGCTCTTTCAATGACCTTTACAGTCCAATCAGTCTGTTTGTGTAAAGGCACATAAAGTTAATTGGATGCTTTCTGAAAGCATCAGGCTTATTGCCTGTGGCTGTGCAGCACACCAGTTCTGACAATGTTTCCTGATCCAAGCAAATCCTCAACATGGTGTTTTCCAGCATTTGGGAACCAGGGTTTTCATGATGTGCATTAGCATGCTCCAAGGACTGACTTGTTAGGAATAGTAGAAATTATTGAAAAATTGTGGTATTGTAGAAGTGTGTATAGTGTTACATACCATTTCCTCTTTGAGGTCAGTGGAAAGAAAGAAGGAATTTCATAGCTAGGAAAATGTGATTTCATGGCAACCCTAGCTGGGATTCTAGTAATCTGTTCTGTGCAGTATTGGAATGCAGATATCATTATGTTACTGAGTTTTAAGGTGCCTGGAAGTTGAAGAGGACTTCAGGAAATTTAGTGTTGATGACAGCATGGCTTCTCAGCTACTGAATATTAAAATGAATTTTAAACCTAAGTGCTATCAATTTTGATCAGTTCTTAATATTTAAACTTGTTTGTTTACATGTGTTTTTAGGCAATGTGAGATTAATTTAGATTTTGCACTACCAAGGAAAACAAGCTTATCATCTGACAGTAACAAAACATTTTGCATGATTGGCCATTGCACATCATCCCAAGAAGATCTGCTTCGATTGGCGGGTAGATGGGATCTTGGAAATCTGCTTCTATTTAATGGTACTTTTGTGTGCTTTTTTCTTGAATAAGTGCTTATTTCCTCTTTCCCCTCCAAAATCAAAGGCTTATTTTAATATCTTTTTTAACATGCCAAGTTTTTACAGTAAAAATAATACACCCTTTAGCGGCATAATTCATCAAAGAGAATGTAGGCAAATGTTTCAGTATTGGATACTTCCTAATGTGTCCTTCTCACATATTCTCTTGCTTTCTGTTTAGTGCCATAATTGGCAAATTTATTAGAATTTTTTAAATAATACATTGGGGTAGGGGATAGAGAGATAGTGATTTTTTGCTCTATTTTTTTTTCTTAAAGCATTCAGTCTCTTACCTGGAAAATTGATTTCACTTACCTGCTGCTAACCTACGTGGCTCCAAATTATGTAAAGCATATTAAAAAGTTAAAATCTGAACCACTGAATGCTGAGTTAAGCATGCTTATTTCTGGAACTTGTAATGTTACTTTAGAGATTTCTTAGATGTATAATTCTCCTCCTTCCTTGGAAAGTCTTATCTAGTACTTCTGGGTGTTTGCTTAATGCTGAAGGCTGGAACCCTGCTGCTTTGTCACCTGGCATTTCAGATGCCTGGGCCCAGTCAAGACCACCCCACAAGTGAGATCAGTTTGCCCAGGATGTGTGGCGCATGCAGGTGCTATGTGTGGAGATGTGTATTTGTGGGCCATGGGTGAGGAACTTGTCATAAATGTAACCTGTAGAATCTACATGGTCTGGCTGCCGCGTGGCTGCTGCCTGCATAACTGATATATCCAGAGAGCCTTGGATTTACTGCTGTGCAGTTGTCATGCACCCACACATCACACCTGAGTCCTTCTGGATGCTTCTTTTGAGTTTGTGTTCTCAGGTCACAGATGACCCAAGATGTGCTGCCCAGAAAGGGGAGGAAGATTCATTTGGTCTTCTACTTCCTGTGGGTTTTTTTTCCCTTCTGTCAGTTGTAGTGAGCTGTTGTTGTTGCATCCTGCTCAGTCACTGCCCAAGTCTCCAAGACAATGCAGCGTGTTGTTGCTATCTGTAATCTTGCTATGCTTTGAGGAGGCTTGGATAGATGACTTTTTAATTTTAAAAAGTGAAATTATTCAGAGATGTTGACCTTCAGTTCATGCAGGTCATTTTCCTGACTTGGTTTCCATTACCTTTTCCCCTGAATTAATCTGGTTCTACTTTAGCTAACAGCAAGCATTAGGCTGCACTGATTGTTTTATCATCAGAGCCTACAAAATCCAGTTGGTGATATTCCTTGTAAAGTCTCTGATCCTACTAGCCAATGTATGAATTTTGCTTATTGTATAGTAAAGAGTTAACAGATTATTTTCTGGATTTTTAGGTGCAAATATTGGACCAGAGGAAGCATTTTACTTATACACGTGTGGCCCAGACTTCACATCTGTAATGCCTTGTAAATATGGCAAAACATTGACTGACTGCTCAAAGTACATAAGTAAAGAGATTCTACAATGTGAACAAATTAAGGAGCTCTTCATGACAAAAAAGGAAGTGGATTTTGGGCCTTTAATTGTAAGTTTCTACTTAAAAAGGGTCCTTAATCTTTTAGAACTGATTAAGAAAGTTGGAACATGTTTCCTGCTGTCTCCTAAAGTGCTTCATTTGATCAAAGCAGAAAGGATCAAATCCTCTTCTCATTAAGATCATTTGCAGGACTCTTCCTACTTATTTTAATGGGAGCTGAACTCCACACAGGGTGACCATTTCATCTTGGTTTAGGTTGGGTTCTGAAAATTACTAGATGTTCCAGCATCTATAAATAATACTGCACATTAAATCATAGTGGATAAACAGGTACCTCCAAAAGCTCTGGGATAGATACATAACTCTTCTCTCCATTAGTGTAAAAGTAGCCAAGGACTGCTAAATTAACCTTTTAAGATTAAAACTGAGAGAAGAGAAGAAATGAGGATTTATCTGGCTTTAAAGAAGCAGAAGAGTTAATCCAAATTCCTTGAAGGTTTTGGAGGAATTAAGTTTGCATCACGTTTGGCTGAAAAGTCATTTTCCAGCTGGCAGATACTGCTCTTCTCATCTTTCCTGACTGAAACAGCCCTGCCAGATGCAGGTGTAAATATACTTATTGCTACAAGCAGAATAAAATAAAACTTGCTTCTCAGTGAAGCTTGCTATATTCAGGGAATTCATACACTAGTAATTCCTGCTGTATGCATTGTTCCCACTAGAGGGATTTTTCTGATTTCATTTTGTAGCTGTAGGCAAAGGCTCATTCTGTCTGGAAGTGGTCCCTGTAGACAATGGTACTAAATTTTGAATAGGTTTAGAAGAAATGAATGGGGTAAAAGCTTAACAAATCAGTCATGCAACTTATAAGCTTATTTTGCCTTGAAGAACACCAGATAAGCAGAGAGAAGAACATGTGCTCAAGTGATAAATCAATCTTTGAACTTTGGCATAGAGTGCAAGCTCCTTAAATGAAATTATTTCTCTATTTTAAATAACCTTCCAAATAAGTTCAGTTTACATTTCTGTGAAGATAAGTTAGTTACTTTCCATAGGAGCTTTGGTTTTGGTTTAAGTCTCTTCATTAATGAAACTTGCTTTGAGTTTCTCCTATGGCAAACCTGATTAAAGAATAGAATTAAAACAAAAAGCCGGAGGAGATTTTAGAAAAATCAGTATTTTGGACTTGCCATTTTAGAAAAGGAAACTCTTTACTCAATACCTTTATATGCTCATTTTATTTAAAATTTGTCAGTAACTGTTTTTTTATGCAAAACAGTTAAATAATTCTTCAGGTGATGAGAGGGCGATCCTTGGTGAAATTTCTTAGCATTTTCTTAATTTTCTGTGATTTAGCTATTGCATGAGTTTGGTAAGATTTGGGAATCCTGTTGCATTTTAGTGTACATGCATCCCCACACAACCTCAGTGCATGTTAATGGTAAAGTAGAAATGAACTGCCTAAGCTGTTAGGTGACTTGTGTTTGGCTTTTTGCATCCTTGGTGTGTGGAAGTTTTCGTATTAAATTTCTAGAGAAAAATTAAACTTTTCTCTTTTTCAGGAGAGTCTTGCTGTTGTTTATACCACAAGCTGCCCTGGTCAGTACACCATATACGAGCCTGTCATTAGACTGAAAGGTCAAGTGAAAACTGTGCCTTCTCAGAGACCTTTCAGTTTGAAAGAAGTTCAGAGCAATGTGTTGGACTCTCATCACCTAAAAGCACTTCAGCCAGTTGAATATAAAACTCTTCAGGGTATACTACATGAAATTGGAGGCACTGGTGCATTTGTTTTCCTCTTTGCTAGGGTAAGGGGGCTGGAGGAGTGGGTTGTGTGTATGTGTTCTCCCATATAAAATTTTCCTTATATCTTGGGTAGAAAATCACATTATTCTAGCTGCCTTGCTCTACTCTGCATGTGATGCTTTTCTGTTAAAGAAAACTTGTGGAAAATACCTGTGGCATAAGACTGCATCATGCAGGTTGTCTTAAACTGGAAATGTAATTATAATTCTGTTGCATTATGGTTTTTATAAAATTGCCAGTATGTAAGATGTTACATTCTGGTTTAAAGATGGGGATTTTAAATACCAAGAGATTATTTTTAGGGATATTTTAGAACTGATTATATTTTTCATCTCTGATTTCGAGGCACCTAAATTCATTGTATATATTTAACCCCTTTAACCACAGGATATTCACAATGCAAGTATGACTAAAAATGAAACTACATGGTGTGCAAAGCTTTATTTTTATTTAGTGGATAGTGAGAGCTTTTTGGTGATAACTGTTCAGCGATGTTCAAAGGCCTATCCTAATAAAAATTGCTATTTGTAAAACAGTGAGGCCTTAAGTTAGTTACTGCTTAACTGTGTACATGGAGAGGCTAATATTTGTGCTAGCAGTCTCTGAAGTACTACAGTTAATTGAAAATACTACTGTAGACCTAAGACTTGTCTGATTTATATGCCTCTGGTATTGCTCTGAAAGATATAGTGAGGGTAGTAACAAATGTACATTAGATTGTGGTTGTAAAGACACTGCCTGTTGTAATTTCACCACTGATAGTGAAATCTGAGGTGAAAATCCTAATCCGTGTTATTTTATTACATAAATTTATGCTGAGTATCTGCTATAGATCCTGCTGAAGACTGTTTGCATCAGTAAGGCAAGCAAACAATAGATCAGCTGTGAGACAATACAGGTCTTAAAATACAGGTGTATAAATGTGTAAGTGCAGCAGAATTAACAGGTACACATAAAGAGAACCTATAGGACCTGAAATCCCATTAATGTGAGATCTCATTCTTGTATAATTATGGTAAAAATACTAGTTGCTCTTGGGATTCAAGAATTGTAGAAAGCAAAGAGTCAAAAAGGATTCATATAAAGAAAACTTTAATATTTGACATTTGCAGCTAGACTTAGTCTAGAACTTCAGGAACCTTTTTTATAGCTTAAACACTTCAGAAGAATACTTTTTTCAGGGCAAACAGTTTATTCACATTAGTGGCTCATGTATTTCATGACCTTGTGACTTTGAAGTATGGCAAGTACCTTCTACTTAAAATTTATTTAGAATAGATTTTTTTCTTAGAAAGGGATTCTTGTAATGGGACTTGTATTTTCTTAGCAGATCATAATTGAGCACAGTAGAAATTATCACTTGAAGTACAATACCTGAATGTACACACAGACAAAATGAAGGTTTTGTATATATTCTCACATGCTTTAGAAGAGATTTAATCCATAAGTAGTTATTTAGGAGTGCAACAAAGCTTTTTTCTAGATGTTTCTCACTTAAACTGTCATATTAAATTTGCCTTTTCCTCAGGTAGTAGAGATTAGCAGCTGTGAAGACACTCAAGCTCTAGCACTACAACTCATACTATCCTTAACAAAATACAATCAACAGAGAATACAGGAGATGGACAACTGTAATGGTTATTCTATGATTCGTCGGGTGTTGATCAAACCAAAATGCATTGTTGGATTTTGCATGCTGAAGGTAAAGTCCTCTTTTAAACCTGATATTTTTGTTCAATATTAGGACAAATCTAGAAACTCCTCTGATATTTTAATTGTACGTTTGAAGCTGTTTTTCCAAAGACAAAACAGTGATTTGAAGCAAGATTGGTGTTGACCAGGTAGGTATGTCTTCCCTATGAAGAGTATGCTGTCTCTTTAAAGATTTTAATTTTTTTATAAATTGGATAGAACAACTGTACTGCTTTGTTCTGATACTCAAAAAAAAAATTCCCCCCCTCTTTAAGACTCTTCTTGAAGGATGCTGCAGCGATGAGATTCTCTATATAAATGAAAATGGACAATTCCAGCTTGACCCAGATTCTACTGCAGTTATTCAAGATGTCCAGTTGCTAGAAAAACTACTGCTTGACTGGAAGATATGGTCTAAAGCAAAGGTAAATACTTTAATTTTGAAACTGCTTCAGGTCTAAAAGTCAATATTTAAAAAAACTAATAAAGTATTATCATGTCTGAAATTAATTTCTCCAGTTACATGTTAGTAACTGGAAGGGTAGTAGTAGTTAGTTAATTACTATGATTTTCTAAAATTAATGTTCCTTGTTTTTCTTTTCCTAGATGTTTGTAATATCAATCTCATATGATCAATGATAGAAGTAGCCTTAGTGTATTAAATTCTGTAAATGTGCTGTATGCATATGACTTCTTAATTAAATTGATAAATTTTTTGTGGCGCAACTAAGGAGGACCTGTTTCCTTTGAAGTTAAACTGTTGAAAATAACCATTCAGGGTTAATATAGCTAAAAATGTACGAAACTGATTTTAGACAAGTCATTTTTTTGTAACTTAATCATTAAAACATGCTTTATTTTGTACAAGCATGAGTTTTCTGATTAGTTTCTAACCTGTTCTGACCTGACCACTTGCACTCATTTAGTCATCATCTTAGGTGTAAGACTAACTTGACTTTGTTGTATTTGTTGGTCTTTTTCCTCAGTGTGTAGACTCACAAATATATTTTTTAAGCTACATTCTTGTTTTTTGTTTTTCAGCAAGGTGTTTGGGAAACCCTGTTAGCAGCTCTAGAAATCCTTATCAGAGCTAACCATCACCAACAGATGTTTAACATAAAACAGCTATTGAAAGCTCAAGTGGTCCATCACTTCCTGTTAACTTGTCAGGTTCTGCAGGTACTTCCACTCTGAAATCCTACTTTGTGCTTGGCAGATACTCATTTTTATTTGGGGAGGGTGGGGTAGAAGGGGCTAAATTCTGTAGCAAAAGTTGAATAGACTGTCCTCTGTGCTTCCAGACTACTTCCATCTTCAACAGGCGTTGTTGCTGTGAACTGGTACAGTTCCCTGCTGGGTGCCCCATTTACTGCTGGGCAGGAGGGACAAGAGCCTGTAACCATCTGGTGTGATTTGGAAACCTAGGCTCTAGGTTACTTGTACAGGCATACATCAGCAAGAGCTGAAATGAACTGTCCTTTTTATATAGAAAAACCTGACATGTCTCTTGCTGATTCTTGTCTTTGTTACTGAAAACCAGATAATGTGTAGGTAGTGAAGCTGTCTGTACTCTGTCTTATCAGAACTAATGGGGCAGCCTGCCTGTAGTGCTCAGTCTGAGCACTCCTCTTAACATTTTGGTACAGTAGTAGTTTCCTCCCTGTATCCATTTGTGAAAATAAGTATATTTCCTATACTCTTATTTTCTGTCTTACATTCCTTTTTACTCTGAGTTTCTCACTTCAGCACATAAAATGTATTTATTGGTTTTTTCCTCTTGTAATGATTTTTTTAAAAACATATTTTCCTCATTTTGGTATCTGTAAATTTTTCTTCATTTTTATTTGGTCTTCCCTACTTTTGGAACTTGTTAGTGATATAGTTAACTTCTAAAATTGTATATTAGTGCAAATGCCTAGATACAGAATGTTCATAGTATTTCTCCTGACATTTTGCATATTGGGGAAAAAATTAATTTCTTGATTAAAAAATCTACTCAAATTGGTCAATGATTTGGCAATTTCATGGGGGCTGATGGAATGAAGGTGAAACTATATAACCTGTTCTCTTTGGAAAAACTTACTTAAATTAACTTCATTTAATCTTTTCCCATAGCAGTCTCAGTTAAGGTACTTGGATATCAAAAAAGGTAGCAAATTTAGAAAAGTTGAAAGAAACAAGAAAACCACCATGCTCACCTTTTGGCAGGGTTTCCCACAAGTTTCTTGAAGTTCTAAAATCCATATTCTTTTAATAATTTTTTTCAGGTAGCTGTTGTTGAACTATATAGAAAGCTTGATTAAGCTGAAATTATAAATATAATTATAAATTAATCTCAAATGTGTATGTTTATAAAAATGTCTACTGAAGTGGAAATACAGAAGACTCAGTGTGGTACTGTTCAGAAATTTATTAATATGTTTGAATTAGTATTGGCAACTATTAATTTCTCTACAAATATGTAATCCAATGACAATAAACTATACTTTCAATGGTGATTCACGTTCTAAAGTTCCAGTATTTCATGGCAGGGCAGTATAGTGTGGAGAAGATGGTCATTTTTCTAAAAATCAACTTGTATAACATATGCAATATTTGGTGCATGATGGACTTAGATAACATTCAGGACATACAGTAGTTCCTCTCATAATTAAAGAATACAGCTGTATTAGCTGAGCTTCTTTTCTTGTCTGTTCTACTGCAGCATGACAATTAAAAAAGAAGTTTGTCAAATTACAATTGCAAGTAGCTTACAGTTGTACTACTCTTTCTTTCTAGGAGCATAAAGAGGGACACCTTGCATCCCTGCCTCGGGAGGTTTGCAGGTCATTTGTGAAAATAATTGAAGAAGTACTCGGTTCTCCCCCAGACCTGGAATTGCTGACACTGGTCTTCAATTTTCTCTTAGCTGTTCACCCTCCCACTAATACATATGTTTGTCACAACCCTACCAACTTCTACTTTTCCCTGCACATAGGTAAATATGCCACGTTTAGATAAACAGTAAGATTAAAATCTGGTCAAAAACTAATATTTTTAAAAAATTGTATTTTAATGACTATATATCAAAAATTATTGAACTGTTAGGACCTAATACTGTAAACTACTTTTACTTTTCTGAAACAGGTTATAGTTAAACTATGCTTACTTGGAGAGCTTTCTTCTGTCTATAGCCGTAGATAATTTCTCTGATAATTTCTCTGTGCCTTTAACTTTCTTAAGGATTGATGCTGCTAAATGGTATGCTTAAGTTTAGCTGCCTGTGTGGACATTTGTCTGTGGGCAAATTTAGAAAAACCCATCTAGCTTACCTGTAAATGGAACTTCTTCAGAAATGTGTATTTGGTCCTTTCTCCACTTTTACTTTCTTGTTTCCTGTTACTGAATTCCTAGAAAAATAAAGGGCCCAAGGAGCATTTTTAGCAATTGATGATCTGCACTGCAAGACATCATTGTCAGGCACCAGCAGTTCATTGCATACAAGCTCCTGACAGTGCTTGTGGGGTTTGAGGGGTGCAGACCTAGAACAACAGCTGCTTTAATATATCTGTACTGGATGATCATGTTGGCAAAATGACACATGGGAGCTCTAAAAAATATTCCTTGCTCTTCTTAAAAATGTGAAACAATGTATAGTTCATGCTTCAATATTAGCATTGTACAACCTAAGCTATAACTTAAGTAGACATGGAAAGAATCATCTAAGTTTGAAATATTTTCTCCTTTCGCAAATACCTGTGTACCTCAAGTTTTAGTGATCAAATTTCAAAGGCAGCACAGTTGTGTTTATCTGCATCTGTCCTCTAGTACCAACTGTTGTAAAATTCTGAGTAAGGGGAGAATGCATGTTTTGATACTTGAAGCCTTTTTAGGCTGTTTGAGAACAGCCACCTGTTTTTGACATGACAAGTCAGTTGTCACTACAAGGACTGTCTTTAAATGTAATTGCTTTAGTACATAATGTTTTTTTGTTCTAAAGTAAATTTTGAAGTCATATTGCTAAACCAAAAAGTGCTTTTTCTCAGTTGTTTGGACTTGAGCACTTCTCGTTAGCCTCCAGTGATCAGCTCAAAATGTAAGCACCACTCACTACTGTGAGTCTAATTTATCAGCAATGCAAACATAAAAAGCTTTTATATGGCTTTCCCCCTTATCTTTTCTTTCTAGATGGCAAAATTTTCCAGGAGAAAGTTGAATCACTTAGGTACCTGAGGAATTCCAGCAGTGGTGGGAAGTCAGTAGACAATTCTGCATTTGTGATTACGTCTCCAACTGGATTTACAGCTTTACCGCTGGAAGGTAAAACAATACTGGATAAACAAGGGTAAAAAAGACACAATCTTTTGGCAAATGACTACAGTGCCCTAAAGTGTAACTTTGCCACAGATATTTCTCATGAAGCTCCCCCTGTCCCTTGGAGCTTGATGCCTGAACAGCAGAGTAAGAAGGATGGAACAGAACATGCTACCTAAACTGCTCTTCATTCTGAAGTTGAAACAAATTGCCACGCTGATGGCTCAGGCAGTGAAATGGACCAGATAAGCAGAATAATTTCATTTGTTAAACAGACCTGCTAGAGATGGATGAGAGTGCCCTGACCAGGCAGCAGTTGAAGTAGTGAGCCATAAGCAGCTACCTTATCTGGGCAGAGAGCATCAAGCTGATACTTTTCTTTATTTGTGCATAATCCCTAACATCCATCCATGTATTTCAGATCATCTGTGATTGGCTATATTCTGGGTATCACAATGTAGTACCTTTTACAATTGATATCTTGTTGGTACTTTGTTTAGGAAAAGGAAATTGAGTGTTCAAGCACTTCTTCAGTTGAAACAAGTTTATTCAAGTTTTTTTAGTTTTTCAGTAAAGAAGTGGTATGAAGGACATATTACAGTACTAAATTGTGTATGGAATCAGTCCTTTTCCCATATGGAAAATGTATGAGACCTCATTCTTCTAAATGAGTTCTTTTAGTACTTTTTTATGTTATTATTACCAAATTATTGTTTTTGAATAGAGATTATTCATGTGTACCAGAGGAATACTCAACATAATTTTTTGTGAAAATGTTTGAGCGTTTGTAAGTCTTAATTTGAATTTCAAAATTTATATAAATAAACATATAATTTGTATCATCTTGTATTTAATCAGGAACCATAATAGTGATAGGACAAGGAGTAATGGATACAAATTAAGAGGGAAAGTTTAGGTTAGATAGTAGGAAGAAATTTTTCACTGTGAGGGTGGCAAGACACTGGAACAAGTTGCCTAGGGAGGTTGTGGATGTCCCAACCCTGGCAGTGTTCAAGGCCAGGCTGGATGAAGCTCTGAACAACCTGGTCTAGTGGCAGGTGTCCTGCCCATGGCAGGAGGTGCTGGGACTAGAAGATTTTAAAGGTCCACTCCAACACCTTAACACTGTATGATTCTATAAAATATCGGAACTTGTATGCGTGTTAGGTAACCTGCTACCTGCATCTGGGTTTGCAGTTTGTTGTACTACATGCTAATGTGTGTGAAAGCTTGACTGTAAGACTGCTTCAGCTGTGTAGAACTCCCCTGTTGTGTGAAGGCCAGCTTGGTCTGGCTGTGTTGGCACATGTATGTGTGTATGTATATTCATGTATTTCTTTCACATATTTCATGGATTTCTCATTAAAAATACATTCTTAGTGCGTCATCATTGCATTAGTACTAACTGATGCATAGTTTTCAAAATACTTGTGAATTAACAAATTCTCTTTTTCCTAGTCTAACAGGTAACTGCTTCTACCAGTCTTGTATACAGACATCTTTCTCTCTTAAAACTATGTTTTGTTAAAGAATTGTAATATGCTCTGAAAGTTTGACTGTTTCAGTCAAAGTGTGCAGTTAAAGACAAGCACTGTTAATTAAAACATGTAGTTATTTGTTCTAAATTTTAAGTATGTGTAAAAACTTGGTGAAAAAGAGTTGCTGAGTAGTAATTTGATATCCACTGAAACGCTGCAGACTGGACCTCTTACACAAAGCTCCAAATAGAACAAGCTGCTTTATTTGACCCTGCTTTGAGCAAGGATTCTGGTGTAGACAACTCCAGATGTGCCCTCCACCCTCCGTGATTCTGTAAAAGTTCCTGCTGAGGGTTAGGTGAAAGGATCATAACTTAAATCTAGAAACTCCAGTATATTGGCAAAAATTACTTTGCATTTTTTTTCTTTCACATTTGTGACTTACTAAATATATGGCTGGATAATAGTTTAATACCTCTACTTTGATTAACCAAATCTGAGCTGTGTTAGGCATTGAATCAGTTTTGCACATAAAATTAACTTGGGTCACTACAATTTTAAGCAGATGAAGAGTGTAACATTAATAGAAAAGCTGGGTTTTAGAGTGAAAGGAATGCTTAAAATATCCTTATTTCTCTAGGGAGCACTTCCAAGGCTAGTGTACAGCAGAAGATAAGCCCTCAGGCACCTAGAAGGCTTTCTAGAAGCTTACCAGCATCACCTACTTCCTCACCCCAAGTTCATCAAAAAAGACTGAGTGAAAGAATGGGAAGCAGTGTTGATGACTTGCAGATCCTTGGTGAGCGTGACTACGTTGATCTTCAGGGTAGAATTGGTTATGTTGAAAGTTCTGAAACTATAAAGAGAGTACAGGAAGAGCTCTTCCTAAGCAGCTGTGAGTCTGCAAAGACAGTTTGTGACTCAGAGCTAACATCTGCCGAAACATTTGAGGACATTGCAAAAGAAGTAGAGTTATCTGAGAGTGCATTAGAGAGTAAAGAAGCTGATACAGACCTGAAATGCAGTGAGGCTGCTGCTGGTGGTGGTGCAGCTGAGGCATCGCTGCGTCGTCCGGACAATCTGAAAGGACTGCCTTCATTTCAGAAGGGGCAGAGCAACTTTCCAGGGTTGGGCTTGGCATTCTCTGTTCTTGGAGCATCCTCAGCCATTGCTCGCTGGCCAAGCTTTGCTGATAAGAATGTTCTTCCTGAAGACTGGGACAGTCTTGCTTTTTCTTCAGCTAATGAGAATACCCCAAAACCATCTGAAAGCTCTGATGATGGGTAAGCACATACTAAATTAACATGAGCTTTAATTTCACAGTTTTTGCTCTTGATTACTATTCCATAAAAATTCAAAGTCTGAAAATTAAGGGAATGTTTTCAATGGCTGTCATACACAATTTTTTTAAGCTTTTAGTGTGTAGAATGTTCTGTTGTTTCAGTTTTTGCTGTATTTACATAACACATTTTAAAAATCGAAGTTTTTGCTCTGTACAGTAAAAGTGGGAACTGCTCCCAAAAAATGTAGTTCTGGTCAGATTACAGATCTTTTTACTATCTGCCATCTAAAAATAAGTGTTAATGAAGATTGGGTTTTAGGAGTACTGGAGAAGTGATGTCTTCCAAATTTCTAAGCTGAACACTCTTCCTGTCTCTCAAGAATTGAAATTTTGCATTTTTTTTAATATTTCCTGCTGTGTTGAAACATATTCCTCTGTTTTCAGATGTGCAGAAGACTATCTTGTGCTTATCTGTTGTGGGTTATATGATCTCTTGCGTGGAGTTCTCCTAATCCTGCCAGATATCATGCTAGAAGATGTGATGGACAAACTTATCCAACCTGATTATCTTATAGTTCTGGTGAACCACCCGTCTCCTCTCATACAACAAGGAGTCATTAAAGTAGGCCTATATCAAATGTTTTCTCCTAAAAAAGATGTGAACCAATATGGTTAACATGTTGAAAATGTGGTGGGGTTTAAATATTTTTGTTTACCTTTCTTTAGTTTTCTACATTTATTTCTGAGTTTTATGATCGGTTTTCAGGCTACGGATTAAAAAATGAAAAAATAAAACTAATCACATCACAAAGTAACATAAACACAGACTCTTTGAATAGATAAATATAGGCCCTAATGTAAGCCAAAGGCCTTAAGAGCTTATTGATAGCATTACTGTTGTAAATGGAAGCAACAATGCAGAAAGTCAGTGACAGAAAACATGATGCAATGTGTAAAAAAGTGCTTGCACCTTAGTTTAACTTGTGAAAGAGTTGACTTTGAGTTATCCTGAGGAGTCATCCACACATTGTGGACTGCAGATGGACTTGAGGCTTCAAAATGTTTTCAGAGATTTTTGTAGTATTAAGGACAGTGTTTTTGTATGATGACATTATGTAGATAAAAATTGCTGTTTTAATTTGGAAAAGTATAAGACTGTATGGCTTTATTGGGAACAAATGTCATGCATGCATTTGCATGCACACTGAAGTGTAAGACTGAACAAATATAAAAAGTGAGTATTTATGTATGTGTTTGCTAATTGTTGTGTGTGATTTCATCTGCTCCAAACTTGATGAAAAATGTAAGTGTTCAGATCAAAAATATATGATCAGATGTTGATTGTAACAAGGACAGTGCAGATTGAAGCTGCAATAGTATAATTGATGTTTGCAATCTTGAATTTAAAAAAACTTTATTTCAATCACAGACAACAATTTAACTTTTAGGGCAGTTATATTAAATGTTTAATTCTTACACCATAATTATGCATTTATTTTTAGTTGTTGGATGCATATTTCAACAGAGCAAGGAGGGAGCAGAAGGAGAAATTCTTAAAGAATCGTGGTTTTTCTTTGCTAGCCAACCAGCTGTATCTTCATCAGGGGACTCAGGAAGTTGTAGAATGCTTTTTGGAAATGCTTTTTGGCCGCTCTGTTGGCTTGGATGAAGAGTAAGTATTGCTGTGCTTTTATGTCCTGTAACAACATGTGAGTTAGAAGCAGTGCACTTTGCTAGTCAACAATCATAAAAAAGGTTCTTTCAAAATTATTTTGGTATGTTTTGCTTGTTTAACATTGAAATGTATTAAAATCCTTAGGGCTATTGTGTGGCCTTTAAGCTGTTTGTAAGCAACTTCATCTGATGGAGGCTGTCAGCTGGGATCTTGTAAGCACTCAGACTTTGAGTGCCTCAGAGGCCTTGAACTCAAATGTCATGTAATCAGTTTAACTCTCTCTGTCTCTGATCCCACATGAAACTGATTTGTATCCTTAAAAGTTTTTAGTAGTCACTAGACTTCTCCTCTTGGATTTTGGTAGGTAATTAAGGAAAACTCTTGATGCCACAGCTGCTTCCTTGTCTTGGCTCCAAATTTAAATGGCTGTCTCTTCTAGGGAGAAATCCCAGAGATACACCATTTTCATGAACCGAAGAGCCACCTTATATTGACAGAAAAGGAGATTACCTTTAAGCAGACAGCTCTATAAGTAAATGATATTTTTTAGAATTAGTCTGATTACTTAATGCTTGTATAGAAATCACATGCGTAAATGTAATCATTGGAAAAATCTTGCAAAAAATTCCTTCTCAGTTGCTGCCTCTACAGCATTTGTAGCCAGATTACTTTTGTCTCTTGACCTGATCTTCACCGCTCAAAAACTATTCTTGTTTAACTGCAATATTTAGTCATGGCTGCATAATTTGTCCCAAGGCAGAGAACTTTTGCTTCTTCAGGATTTATTATGGGCCTGGAAAGATAATTCTAGTGTCTCAAGTTTTTAGGATTGTGTATAATAGTAATACGATGGGGTGATAACCTTGTAATAGTAATGCAGTTTCTTAGTGCCCAAATAAAACAAGGTCTGAAGCACTGCTTTGAATTCTGCAATCACTATAAGCCAGGTGCCAAACTTAATTAAACTTCAGCAGTAATGGATATAGGATATCAAACCTGCTGCCAGTCAGTATAGTGTTACAGTGATGACAAGCTGTATCTGTTCTCTTGATAGTGTCCATGGTAGTTACAATAGTGACATTGGAAAGGTGATGCAACATTTTTCTACACTGATGAAAACCCCCTCTATTTTCATGAAGTCTATGTTGTAGACAGTTAGTAGTTAGCTGAAGCATCAGATTTACTTTTTAGGCACTTAATTTCTTTGTGGCTCTATGAAAAGTTTATTTTTCTCTTATTGGATATTTTAGTAGATAGGTATTGTTACTACAATGAAAGGTAGGAAATGACCATGGACATCTTTGCCAAAATATGAGCATATGATACATAACTGGTATTCCAGTTGCATGTACTGTTTTTGTTATCAGATTGTTCTTTAGAATTTACTTATATTTCTGTTAACAGATTTGATCTGGAAGATGTCAAGAATGTTGGACTCTTTCGAAAATGGTGTGTCATTCCTGTTCTGGGTCTAATAGAGAATTCTCTCTATGATAACGTTCTGCTGCATAACTGCTTCTGTCTCCTCCTGCAAATCATAAATTCCTGCTCAAAAGTTGCAGACCTGCTGCTTGATAATGGTTTGCTCTATGTGTTGTGTAATACGCTGGCTGCTCTCAACGGACTGGAAACAAAGTGAGTATTGTTACTGTTGCTATCAAATATTCTAGGCACAGACTTAAGGCTAGCAAGAAATTACTGTATTGTATTTTTTCTACTTTTTAAAATTATCAGAGAGTGTGTACAAAATACTGGGTTTGAGGTTTCCAACTTTATACCTGTAAGTTAATGTTCAGTCAGTTCAAATAGTGGAATATAAAGTGTTCTTTCCATACCTTAAATGAAATGACATTTTAAAATGTGAGTTTGTCACACTATCTGTACTTTCAATGCTTTTCTTAATAAACCTGAACTGTAAGATAAAGGTCCAGGAAATGGTAGCACTGTCTCTATGGGCAATATCAAAACTGAAGAAAAGTCTCTCCTGTACTGCCTATGATTTAATATTTGATATTTTGACTAACTTCAATGACTTTATTAGCTATAAAGATTCTGTACTTTAAAAAAGGTTATACAGGGAACAAAGGAGAGATGGGTTTTGTTATTTTATTTCATTAGTTGGTATCCTGAAGAAATGGAAACTTTTCCTTTTTACCTCAATATGGTTTTTGTTCAGCATGATTAGAAAATGAGATTATCCTGATTTTTTTTTTTTGAGAAATATAGGATTTCAGACTTGTTCTTTAACTTGAAAATCTGATAGTAATACATCATTGCTTTTCCAATAAAACTGTGCTGCACTCAGAATGCCTCGAAAATTTGCAGGTGTCCAATGTGCCAAAGTTAACATTAAAGAAATGTCTTGAGTTATAATTTTCTAGTCTTCAGTAGTGATATTTTTATATGAAGTGCAACATAATATTAGGTACGGTTGGCAGAAGTACTAAGGGGGATAATAATGGGTCTTGTTAAGAGTTACAATCTACTAGAATTGTCATGTTTCTGGTAACTACAACTTTGTTTGCAGCATTCCCTTGAATGACTACAAGTTACTTGCATGTGATATACAACAGCTGCTGGTAGCAGTTGCAATTCATGCCTGCAGCTCCTCAGGTTCTCAATATTTTCGTGTTATTGAAGACCTCATTGTGCTGCTAGGTCATCTCCAAAACAGTAAAAATGCCAGGATGCAAAGTAAGTTGTCTGCTAATTTCTGGGATCATGGGACTGGAAAAGTAAATCCCTTCCCCACTGTTTTTTGTTTAATATTCCTGCTGAGGGAGAAGGGGGGGTTTTCTGGTGATGAATCTTTTTCTTCTAAGTGGTTCTCAAATTAGTAGCTTCCCTTAGGAGCTTGCCTTGTGGTCAAGAATTGTGTCCTGCTAATCTGAAAACACAGTGGCCGTAAAAGTTCTTTAAGGATATTTAAATGAATACATTCTGTACAGTTCCATTTACCTTGTTTTAGAGTAGTCAAATTCAATGGCTTTTCTATGAGAACTCGTTTCTGTAGTGTCTGTATCTGTGGAATAGTGAGGTGACTTTGTGTGACTCCTGTGGAATCTAGAGTTTTGTAGCTCTTGACACATTTTGTGTTTTGACTCATTACAAACATCTGGTAAAAATTCCTGAAGATGTGTAAAGCGTGTCATGTGTACTTTGTATGCCTCTCTCTCTAGATATGGCTGTTGTTCTACAGTTAAGAGTTCTTCAAGCAGCCATTGAATTAATAAAAACCACAGCAAGCCAAGATGCTCAGGAGCAGGCCAGTTCAGCCCCAGCACCCTCGGCACCACATCGTGCAATGTTTCAAAAGCGCAAAGGCATCGCGGGTGAGTAGCAGAAGTGTGGCAGTCTTGTACTTTCTCCTGTATGTATTACTTGATGGTATTCTTTGGGGATTCTCTTAATTTCACAAGTTGCTTAGTAAGGATGTTTTTAAAGTAATTTGTAATGCTTGTAATAGCCAACCTTGCAGTAAGCTAATGCTAAAATCAAGTCAGTGCTTATAACTAACACAGCTATGATGTGGGGATTGCTTTGTTGCACAACTTTTCATTAGAGACCATCCTGAAATAAATACCTGCCACTCCAAATTTATAATTGGAAGTGCCAGTCTAGTTGTGTTTTTAAAACCTATGTTGAGTTCTAGCTTTGGCAGTAACACTTCCCTGTATTTGATAGCTAGTCAATCCTTCTGTAAAAGTTTTGGAGTACATGTAAGTTGATTTTTTATGTCTCATACAAATAAGACTGCATTAAAGACTTCACCTGGCAAACACTTTCTATTCCCTGTTTACTATGGAAATGCTTCTCTTGACATGATCAGCTTTTGAGACCCCTCTCCATCAACCTAGTGAAATACTATATATATATATGTTCAGTACAGTGAAAATGGCTTTATATTAGAGAACTTGGTAAGGCACTAAAGGTAAATAGAAATGGTTATTTCCAAAAGAAGTAAGTACAGTCAAGGCCTCTCACAGGATTTTCAAGAAAATTCTGAGGAATGTTCTTTTAAGTTAGATACTGTGCTTCTATTAGTGGCAATTGGTATGGTACAAAATGTGTTTGCAGATATGTCTGGCTCATCGTTTGTGCTGATGAACCCACTCTGCAATACGCAATATTTTGTTCTGTCACTAATTTTTAATCCTTTGTCCTATTTATACAATAAAAACAGGAATAAAAGTAATGGGTTTGAATGTTTAGCACAAAGATATGGAAGTCATACAATAAATCTGATCTTGAGACTAACTCATTTCATGGTATTACTTGTTGTTTGAAATTTATATATTTATTTTCAAAAAGCTTTAAAAATTAAAAATAAGACAAACGTGCAGTGACACCTATGTTCCCTTTGATACTGATGTATTTCAAATGTTTGTTCATTAAATTATGTGAACTCTTTGGATGAAAGTAGTTGCTGAGTGATGGAGCTTTTGTGCATTTTAGTAGAATTTTATTCATGCTTCTCCCCTTAAAGGTTCCAGGAAGTTTTCACTTGCTCAATCTGATGCTCTGCTGGTGAAAATGCGCTCACTAGCAAGCGAGGAATTCAACATGATGATGCAGCGGAGAATGAGCCAAGAAAATCCTATCCAAGCCACCGAGTCTGAGTTTGCACAAAGGTTACAGAGGCTGACTGTTTTGGCTGTTAACAGGCTCATTTATTTAGGTAGGATTTCTTTTTGGTTTGTTTCTGTTTTGATGAAAAACAAATTCTTGCTTTTGGAATGCTGAAGTGTTAGAGAGGAGTGTCGTTCTATTGACACAAGTTTAATGGATTTAGCCATAAAGCATAATTCTCTCTGATTTGTCTCGCAGCATTATGTAACTGGCAATCTGGTTAATGTTTTTATCTGAATGAACTGAACAAGTTGTTTTATTTCTACGTTAGTCCATTCATGTGTTAACTGCCTGAATTATTACCTGAAGATTTAACTGCCAAAGGGAGCATCTGCTCTCTTAAAATGCAATTTTTCTATGAAATGGCTACATTGGTTAGCAAGACTTGATGATTTTGAGAGCTAGATTCTGCAAAAGCAAGAGAGAGTGTAAGTATGTAAATATATCAGTCAATGCAGTATTTGATATAATGCCAACTAAAGTTTTGTAGGATTGTCTTGCTTGAGATGGTACTGATCAATATGTACCTCTTAAATTTTAAGCCTCTACCGAAGAGTGCCTTGATGTACTGGGTATAACAGAAAATACAAGTCAAAGCAGACTTTCAGCATCCCAGCTGGAAGTTCCTGAAGAGGAAAGCCAGCAAGAACTGACTAGCAGAATAAATCCTTTTCTTAAAGAAATGGTCAAAATGTTGGTGGAAGGAATCAAAGTATCCATTGTAAGTAATTAGATGCTGTCCACATTAAAGCATATTTCATTATATGCTTTCATGCATAGTGTATTCTGTCCATAAATGCTTTTCTTACTGCCTCTCTCCATTCAGCTGTGGCATTAAAAACTGTGGCTTCCCAGTTACTTTGCAGTTGTAAAATAAAAAATGGATCTGTTCTGATTTTTACCTTTACATTTAGCAAAATTCTTCTTGAACAAGAACACAGAACTTAAATAGACTTTCTTGTACTATGAAAATTTGCCTGGTTTCTTAAACATTTAGGTTTGCTAAAGCCTATAAAAACAGATCTTCTGTGCATCCACAGGTGGTGGTGATTTTTTGAGCAATTTGTTTGTAGTATATTTTAGAGTTGGGAAGGAGAGCTTTCTCTTTTTTCAGTTCTTAGTAAAGCAGTGAAAGTCTTCTAACATACAGGTATTAGCTTGTCAGCCTTTCCAAGGTTTTTGCTTGGATAATACAAAGTGTGTTATTACTCTTCCTTAGCTCATCTTGGCAAAAGCTGTTCTACCTAATTTTCTTTCTAGCTCGGAAAAATTACATTTGATAGGTGTATTATCTTTTCATTGTGCCATATTTGTAGTACTTATCAAAGATGGCAAGTTTTTTCTTGTGAACACACACACACCTCCTTCCAATGCCTGGTTTCTAATCTTTTGAGGTAATCCATTCAGAAACTGGTGATTAATGTAAAAGGGCTGTTGATTAAAACAAGGAATAAAAAAAGCCCTCTGGTTTTTAAATCCTCTACGTCACAATTTTCACTTCCTGGATTGTTGTAGTAGAATCACTATACTAAACCAAAACACCTATTTTGGTAGATAAAACTTTGTCTTGCATTTTGATCATATTAACTGTGTTTATTTTGTAATGTGAAAAACATGATAGAAGAAAATCCTAATCCTGTAATACTGAAAAGTTGTCTCCATTACTTAGGGCACCAGCAGAATGAGCACTCCAAAACAGCAGTGGAACAGAATCCTCTTGTTATGTAAGGACACATTCCGTACGCAGCTTGGGAGGCTTCTTGTGCATAGCTTGTCTCCTGTAAGTCCTCTGCAGGAGAGGAAGCAGGCTTTGGAGATGGTACATGAAGTAAACCAGCAAGAGATTTTGCGTGATTGTCTTAGCCCAACTTTGCAAGTAAGCTCAAGAGTTTTTGAGAGAAGTTTCTGAAACCTATATTCAATTTTTTGTCTAGATTTTATGATTATTTAGAACTGTATGTGGCAAGTTGTTCACTGCTACTTGAGCAATGTTTAGTGACTGACAATTGTCATACAAAACACCTGTGTGTACCTCTGCAATTGCTATACTATCCTGAGGACAGATAGAATTAAGTCTGGGTGTGTTGATGCCATTCTGCATCAGACATATCCCCTATGCTGTACAGAGACAAAGGTGATACTAATTTTAACATGAAGGATTTTACTGAGGAAGCTAGACATTAATGTACCCTTAAAAAGCAATTAAGGAAGGAATTGTCCTTGCTTTGGAACTCTTAACTGCAGATTTCCTGAAGCTTGTAAGAATTGATTGCAACTAGATTTTAAGAAGCAGTCAATCCTCAACCAAAGCAGTACTCTCTCTTTTCTTACTTAGCCTTTATTAGTTCTTAAAGTGGGATTGTGTATTCCATGTTCTTAAGTTAAAAATCTGAATAGGTTCTCCCTGCTTTTCTGGGTTTGTCAGAAGAAAGCTTCTAATTGTGCTATGTTAGTGCAAGCTTGAAAGCAATCATTTATTTGAGTCACAAGGAGAAATCAGGTAGGAATGTTGCAGTTGGAGATCTTCAGGAACTGCAAGAATGAAATAAAAGACATGCCAAAGTTTGAGTCACAGCATACTAAGGAGAGACAGTATTTATTGGATTAGTGTATGGCACTCACATATTTCTGATCACGTACACGTTATTCAAATAAGTTTTATCAGGTAGAAAAGAGCAGATGTACTAGCAGTGGCTTTTGTGTGGGAGTGTCATGTTGAGTGCATTTATGGCTTATGTCTGGTTAACTTCATTATCTGTCAGCTCTAATTTGATTAATCAAATGAGGTGTAGTGTTCTTGGCAGGTAAAATTATAAGTCTCTGGCACATATTTCCTGAAGTATAAATAAGGCTGCAGGAGCTGAGTACTGGGGGAACAAACAGTTTTCAGCATGTTTTTCTAGTTTTATAAAAGTTTATCTTTAACCATTAAAGCTGTCTTTTTCTTTAAATTAGAGAATAATTAGAAGAAATCTGCACAGTCTGACTAGAAAAGGGCATAAAAGTGGAGGAGAAAATACTGCTCAGTGTTGTGGAAGTGAGCATGACCATACATCTGTATTCTCTTCTTTCCTTCTTTTCATCTTCTAGCATGGGCCTAAGTTAGTGCTCTATTTGTATGAGTTAATGCACAATCACAGCGATGGAATGACCAAAGAACAACAAAGAGCAGCAGGAGACTTAATGAATACATTGAAAAGTTGTGGCTATAAATGCATTCCCCTGAGTCCACGACCAAAACCAGATTTAATAAAAGCTTTGAAAGAGGTTTGTGAATAAAAACTTGGCTTTAAAATACTGGGTGTATTTGAGACAGTTCTGTTATATGGGATCAGAGTTTAACTGCAGATTGTGGTGTTCTTTGGTGCATGGCTTATGCTTTTGGGAATTCTCTTTGGGTTCTAAATATTTCTGTCACATACTCTCAACTCTTCACAGCAATCTCACAAGCTTCTTGGTTGAATGTATTATTTAATCCAGAGGAAGGTGAGAGTTCATAATAAGCTACTAGTATCTCTTCAAGAAAACAATTTTTGATTTCTTGCAAAGAGAAATTATATACAAATATAATAAAATGGCAGTAACTGAAATGAAGCCTTGCTGGTTTTAAATGCTGTGAAGATATCAGTTGAACAGTTTTGTCACTTTTCCTTTTTAAGACTGGCATACCCTTTAGCCTCCCCTTCCTTATTTTGTCCATCTGAGAAAAGAAAATAATGTGTTAAACTTCCATTCAGGATCAGAAGAAATATGAGGTGGAAGAAGGTGTAAACAAAGCTGCATGGGAGAAGACAATGGCTAATAACCGGCAGAAGTAAGTGCCTTAGAGGGGCTGCAAGAACTTTAGGAAATATTCTCTGTTCAGCACTTCCCATTGCAAAGTTGCCTGTGTGATTATGGATGGGGTTTTCTTCAAATTAACAGCATCACTAGCTTTCAGGCTTTTTAAGTATGCTTTTATATTATAGGCATATGCATTTTGGTAGGTTGCATAATAAATGACATTGTGTGAACCTCAATACTGAATTGGTTTTTTGCACATTTGGCATTTCACCCTTAATTTTATGACTATTGCATCTGTCCAATCACCTCTCCTGTTGCTGTGGTCTGTGCAATTAAATGTCCCTGGAACTAACCCTAATTTTCAACAAGTTAAATACTGTATTCAATATACAATTTGAATATTTTTATGAGCTATGTAGACTACTGCTCCTTGGCACAATCGTAAAATTCAGTACATTGTGGTAGATTGAGTTTTCCATTAATTTAAATTTCAGGCTTTGCCATAAAAATCAGATTTGAGATGCACACACAATGTCCTTTAAAGTAGGCAACTGCAGTAGCTGTAAAGGTCAGCTTAGTCCTGTAAAGGTCAAGTCCATGCAGACAAGTGTTAAGACTTTATTATGTTGAATGACTTTGGAGATTTAATCAGTGGTAAATTAGAGTCCTTACTCCAGATTTTCATTGTAACAAGTATAACTGAATTAGTCAAGCAAGTTAATACATAACCATTGATCTTCTGACTGGCTTGTCTTGTCTTTGGCCAAAAGTAATAGGTTTTTTGATGACTAAGAAGCAGAAGGTACTCATGAATCTCGTTATGTAGGCTAAGTTGTTCTGCATCTGCTGTAGCAAGAACTCTACATATCTACTGCCAAAGTGATAGTATTTTGTGAGGCATTTTGGTGTCTTTCCCTTTTCAGTGTGTTTATTTGGCATTTTAAAACACAACTCTTCAGTCTCTTTCAGCGTCTAGATACAAAATCTAAAGACATTTCTAAAATAGCTGGAGACATCACACAAGCTGTGTCACTGTCACAAGGAATGGAGAGGAAGAAAGTAATCCAGCACATCAGGGGGATGTATAAGGCAGAGCTTAGTGCCAGCAGACATTGGCAGGAACTTGTTCAGCAGCTTACGCATGATCGGTGAGTTTCCTCATCTCAGTGAAAAAGTGAGAGAGACTTGATGCCTGACATGTGCTTCTCGTTCTGCTCAGAGGCATATGAAATGGAGATGATATTAAAATTAGAGTTACTTTTGCTAACCATCTGATAGTTAGACTTGTAAAAGGCTTGATTTTATTTTTTACCCTATCTTGTAGGGTCAGTAGCCAAGTAGTATTTCTATCCCATTTAGACAGTTTTTTTTTCATCATCTACATTTTGCTGTGCCTAATACAATGAAGAGTGTCCTAAAGTTTTCATATCTTGCACAACATAGATGGAATAAAAAGACATTTTTGGGGTAATATTACTCACATTAGCATCTAGATGCTCTGTTCACTAAATAATGTAGAACAAAGGATGCTAATGTTGATGAAAAACCAAACTAGGTTATTTTCATCACAGCAGAACTAGTATTATCTCATGTTTGCAGCAGCAGAGTATTCAAAATAGTTGGATGCATTGTATTGCTGTTTGCATTAGAGTGAGTAACTTCAAGAACAGTCTTACAGTAGCAGCTTGTGAAAAGTCATTCAGTGGAATAGCTCTTGAAAATAAACTACAGAATTCAGTCTTTTAATACTTTTTCAGAAATAATTGCCCAGTGTACTTCTGTGCAACTTCTGTCTTTCTATAGTTAAAGAAGAACAGAATTAATAAGCACATATACTGCCTCTGCTGCCAAACTCCTAACATATGTTTTTTAATTATTTATCAGAGCACTCTGGTATGACCCAGTCTATTACCCAACTTCTTGGCAACTGGATCCAACAGAGGGCCCAAACAGAGAGAGGCGCCGCTTGCAGAGGTGCTACCTAACTATTCCAAACAAATACCTTCTCCCAGACAGGCAAAAACAGGAAGGTAATTAAAACATCTTCAATGCTGAATGTAGCATAATGTCTGAATTGTAATAACTGTTACTACTTCAATATTTGTGGTGTCTTTATAGGTGTGATAAAAACTCCATTGTCTTACTTATTTGAAGACAAAACACATTCTTCTCACTCCTCTACTGTAAAGGACAAAGCTGCAAGTGAACATATAAGGTACGTTTTGGATAACACTTGTTTCTCTCTCCTATCTTTTTCCAGTTAGATGAAGCAGTTGTCTCAAAACCACTTTTTTGTCTTAAAAACAGTTTTTAAAAATCAACTGGGAAATGAGACTAGTGTCAAAAATACTAGGCATTTTGCTTTACTCAAAAGCAAAAGACTAGAGCTACCAAATACTATCTGATGTGCTGTGGATAAGACTTGTGGGATTACCTGATGGGATCTCTTATTTTTGCTTAGTAGCACTGCCTGTCCTGGATATGTAAGATCTGGTAGGTCTTTCCATCAGAGTTCAAAAGCAAATTGTCTTTCCATCCTCTGTGCTTTTATCACTGCATTACTCAGCTCTGCAGTTATGTCAATTTGCCACCTGTTACAGACACTAATACAGCCTAAAATAACTGCAGAGAACATGCAAAGAAATAAGTACAAATACACTCTATAAGCAAGTCTAGAAAGTTGAGGTTCTATTTCTTTCCCTCTTTGGGATATTGAACCATTAGTCATGTTGTTGGACAGTTTTTCTTCAGGTGTAACCTTGGAGGCTGTTTGGTTTAGGTTGGTTTTAGGTCTGCTGAAAGGTACATAAATCCATAAGGATAGGCATTTCCATAATCCATAAGCATTTTCACTTTGAAATATTTCAGAGTTAATCGAAGATGTATAAGTGTAGCACCTTCTAGAGAGACTGCTGGTGAACTGCTGCTAGGTAAGTAGAATATTCATTCTTTATAAATATGCTTTTGGTGTAAGAGTCTGCTGTATATGTAAACCTGGCTAATTTTTTATAAGTAATTGAGCTGTTGCCTGACTTCGTGGATTACATACTTTATAGATGAATTTTGCCTCTCTTCTCTACTGTTTTCATGAGTGCTGCTTGAACTGCCAGTGAGTTTTAAGATCTGCAGACCACTTGCTAAAAGATGTGGAATGATAAATTGTGTTTCTGTCGAGTACTGTCATGCCCCGGGTACTATTCTTAGCATTCTTAACTCTTGAATACTGTTTATATAACCTAAAGATGCATTGTGCATATCAAGTACCTTTTCATAACTATTTTTTGCTGTAGGAAAATGTGGCATGTATTTTGTTGAAGATAATGCTTCAGACACAATTGAAAATTCGGTAAGTGTTAGAACATATTGTCCAGCTTCAATTTTTCCAAACTATGGCCCTGGGTAGCTTTCTTCTTCAGCAATTTCAGTGGCAGTAGTACTAGAGTTAGAGATCTCTAGACAAAGCTAGCCAAACTGGTTAGTTTGGTTTGTGTTGCTTCTGTTGACTCTGGCTATGGAATTGGTGGTGATAGAAAAAAGCAGGAAAGATGTGGGTCTGGGACTGGGAGGGAATGAGGAACCGGTGATGCGAGAGGCTTCTGCAACTTGCAGTGCATTGCTTCGATCTTTGTTCATCAGCAAAGTGCACAGAGTTTGCTCTGATCTGTGCCTGAGAACTTGCCTTAATGGAAGCTGGGGCACTATGAAGTGCAGAAAGTCACAGGTGTATGAATTGTGCTGTGCTCCACAGCATCTCATTCTTGAATTTTACATTATATCTGATGTACAAGAGGATTGTTTCATGAAGGAAATGGGAGCTGAGCTAATCCTTCTGATATACAAGGCTGATGTGTAAATTGTTTATACATCCAACGAACATGTAGAAGTAATCAAGATATGGATTGCACTACTGAAAGCTTTAAACTGCTTTTACAGAATTCTTCCTTGCATCTACTGAACAGACAGTTCCTGTGGTTTAAAATGCTACCAGCTGCTTTATCCTTCACAGGACTGTCAGAGCTGGGATTCACAACAAAGCTTTGCGTGCTCTGATTGGCTGTCCAGTATTTTTAGCTTAAGAGCCATTGAAAATGTGACATTGCTTGCTAGTGCTGGGTAGGGAACTGGAGCTTGTGTCATGTTCTGCCTTGAGGAGAGTAGAGGATGGGGAAAGTAGCTAAAGAAAATCACAACAACGTATTAAAGCATTAAAATTAAAGTCTTATGCTGTATTGTTATAAACTGGTTGCATTTCTTGTTTGGAAAATCCACTATTGAAAATTACTTTCTAAATTGCAAATTCTACAGAGTTTTCATGGAGAAACTGAACCAGCATCATTTTCTTGGACCTATGAGGAAATTAAGGAAGTTCATAAGCGCTGGTGGCAGTTAAGAGACAATGCTGTGGAAATCTTTCTAACAAATGGAAGAACTTTACTGTTGGCCTTTGATAATACAAAGGTACTGTGGCACCAATGCAGAGTAATATACTAAAGCATTTTGCTGTATCTTTATAGCATGTATATTCATGCATTAGGTTTTTAAGGAGACCTCTTGCATGGACTAATTAAATTCTGCCTAATACCTTTAAAAGAATTTGGCTGAGCTAGGCTTCTGGATGATCATAGGCATGTTGTAAAACATATCTGATATGTTAAGACATTAAAGAATCTTAGTGATACTAGACATTGTTCTGTTACAGCAGATATCTGGAAATACACTAAATGAGAGAAGCTTACTCTTGGTAGTTTTAAACTTCTACATGGTATGATTAAATCTATGGTGTTTTCTTCTAGGTCCGTGATGATGTGTACCACAACATCTTGACTAACAATTTGCCTAACCTTTTGGAATATGGAAACATTACTGCTTTGACCCACCTGTGGTGCACAGGACAGATTACTAACTTTGAATATCTGACTCATTTAAACAAACATGCAGGTCGTTCCTTCAATGATCTCATGCAATATCCAGTATTTCCTTTTATACTTTCTGACTACACCAATGAAACGCTGGACCTAAATGATCCCTCGGTATATAGGTAATATGGAATGCTTGAAACTCTTTTTTTCCAAATACTTGATCATCCTATATAGCTTTTTAGCTTCGTTGTACTAAACTGCACACACACGCAAATAGAACTATTCAGGGACAAGCCTCATCACTAATAACTTGGGCTTTTACAGTAAGTGGCTGCTTTGCCTGGGATATTGAGATAAAACAGGTGTGTACATTCAAATGCAGTGTATTGGACTTACATTGTCTTAATAGGCTATGTGTAATTCACAGAATTAAATAGAAGCTGTATGTTTAAATTCATATGATTACAGACTTCCAGGCCAATTAGCAAAAATTAAATAGAAAAGGAAATAATATTGTAAATTACTTCTCCAGTTACAAAATCACAGTTTTCATTTGAATGGATTTGAGTGAATTGTCCCACCCTAATAAATTTCTGCTACGCTGATTTAACATTTGTGTGCACTAAATCTTTGCCTTTATAGGATGCCTCTGATTTGACTGAGGCGCTTGGCATTTGCTTGCCTGTTACTTTGCTGTGATCTGAGTTTGCCTTTAGCACTAACTGAAAGGTTTTTTTTATTTTCTGAACTTTCTTGAAAAGTGTAAAGTTTTCCTTAGCCTTTTCATTATATTAAAGGTGTTATTTTTAATGATGTGAATCAATGTTGTAATAAAAATTACAACATATCAGTACTGCTTTTGTTGCAGAAACCTGGTCAAACCAATAGCTGTGCAGTCTAAAGAAAAAGAGGATCGTTATGTGGATACTTACAAGGTAATTTTGGATAACTTTTTCTTCTTGCCTTGTCCTGTGTATAAATGACACCATGGCTTTAGAATTTATAACATATATTTATTGGGGAAAAAGAAACCACAAATACAGTATTTTGTGGCTACAAAACTCTTATTTCCAGTGTATTTTCCAGGAAACATTTCCTAGGAATTGTTTTATAACATGCTTGAACTTGTGTTTTTTCCTGTACCTGAAACCACAAATCAATTTAGTCCATCCATGTGATACTGTTTAGAAATTTAAATGGGTACCACCTTATATGGGAACTTGTATACATTTAAAGATCCTTAAAGATCAGGAAGATAATTTACTGTTGTTTAGTTGTCATTACTTTGGTGGAATTTGTAACTATTTGTTCTGTCTGATAACAGAAAGGCTGTTTTCTCTCAAGTATTCTGTTATTTTAACATGCCCTACTATGGTAATGGTGCTTTTTGATTTTTTTTTTTCTCTTTAAAATGTTTTAGAGACGGTAGGAAATAGCAACATATTGGGGAATTAAAGCATCTGCAGCTGGACTTTCAAACTTGTCTGTGTCACCATGGTCTACTGTATTGTTTGCAAATAGTGTTTTTTCCATTACTCTGCTGTGTTAGAAAACAAGACGGGGGAGTGGGGAAAAGCAAAAGTAATAAATAATGGAAAATAGGTCATTTAAATTGGCTAAAGACTTCGATACCTAACTGGATTGTAAAAGTGATTGTGTGTCTTCAGATATTTAAAAATGTGTTTGATTCCAGATCAGTTTTGAATGTATGTTTCTGAAAAGTTTAAGTTTATTCCTAAACAATTTAGGCAAGCTCTTATTTTTGTTGTTGGAGTGCATCTAAGGAGGAGGTTTGTGATTTTCTTTTTTTTTTAATCTCTCCTTTTTTCCTAGTATTTAGAAGAAGAGTACCGTAAAGGAGCACGAGAGGATGATCCAATGCCCCCTGTACAACCGTATCACTATGGATCTCACTATTCTAACAGTGGAACTGTACTTCATTTCCTGGTTAGGCTGCCACCTTTTACTAAAATGTTTTTAGCTTATCAAGGTAAGGTTGCATTTGCTTGTACTTGTCTTTTACATCTGGGCCTTGTTCCAATAACCCAGGAATGCTATATGTTACCCTATTTAGCATAGGTTTTCCAATTTCAAAAAGCTGAGCTTGGCAAAGTTAAATCTGGTGTGATTTCACAGTAAATCCATTCTTGAAATTATCAAGCTAGACCATAAAGCTGGTCATCTGATGTTTATACCTTAGTTTCTGTAGCATAAACTATGGTCTCTATTTGACCTGCAGTCCATGTGTAACACATAGCAATTGAGATAAGAGAATACTAAATGTTCTCAGCTGACTAGAGAGCAGTTAACAAAGTGAAGTTGCAGATGTGCAACTGTTAGTGTCCATCATCAATGTAACAATTGAGTTTGGATTTCTTTACAGATCAAAGTTTTGACATCCCAGACAGAACTTTTCACTCTACCAATACAACCTGGCGCCTCTCTTCGTATGAATCAATGACTGACGTAAAGGAGCTTATACCAGAATTTTTCTACCTTCCCGACTTTCTAGTTAACAGAGAAGGTATACTAAGAGGACAATAGAACTATATACCCAAAAGAGTTGTATGATTGAGCTTATGGGTTGAAACTGAGAACATTTATATCCCTTGGCTGAATATGCTAAGTAGTAGATGTATGGGAGAAATCTGGCACAAATTTGTGGGACACGCTAAAAAAGCTGTTATGTAGGAATTAAGCTAAGTTTTTCCCTAATTTTGCAGCAGGGCAAAGGTGTTTGCTGTTTTCACATTTTTCCACTTGAATGCGTATGTGCAGCTGAATGTGTTTTGAAGGGACTTGTTAACAATGCTGCTTTGTTGGTTGTTAATCACCGTGCTTAATCATTGAGTTTTGTAGAACCCTATAGACCTTTTTGAAGTTACTGTCAACTGAAATGTTGGAATATTCACTCCCCTGTTTCTAGGTTTTGATTTTGGAGTGCGTCAAAATGGTGACAGAGTTAACCATGTCAATCTTCCACCCTGGGCCCGTAACGATCCTCGTCTGTTCATCTTGATTCATCGTCAGGCTTTGGAGTCTGATCATGTTTCCCAGACAATCTGTCACTGGATTGATTTGGTGTTTGGTTATAAGCAAAAAGGCAAGGCCTCTGTCCAGGCTATTAATGTCTTTCATCCTGCAGTAAGTATTTGTTAAGCAGTGTGTTTGTTCATTGTCCTTAGTAACTTAATGGGGGAGAGTTTGGTCTGACTTGCTTGGAAAACATCAAGCATGAAACAAGGTCTCTCCTCGCTCATGAAGTGTTGAAGAATAAGAGAAGGCTTTAACCATTTCAATGTTGAACTGTAAGATCCCAGGGGGTATTGTGACACTTAGTGCGTTTTTGTTCCTCTTTCTTGCCTTGAGCTAGGTGTGGGGGATGATCAGGTCTGGGGTTTAGACCCTGTGGATAGTTGTTTGCAGTGGCTTGCAGTAGTCTGATGGTTGTAACTGTGTGTATCTGCTTCTGCCTAATTCAAAAGCTTTTAAGTTAGGCAGGTGCTGCTGCAGCTTTTGATGAGATTAAAACAGTTCCATGTGTCCTGAGCTCATGGTGTTTTCCTTCATACATGTCCTGTGTGTGTATGAGCACTTTACAGTGAATTTAATTTCAAATAAGTCTTCATTTAATGTAAAGACTTCCAGAGTTTTACTGCTTAATTGCAGCATGAATATCTTGAATTGCATTCTTTAGCTTCAATCCTTACTATCACAAGGTTTGCTCAGCAGGTAGTTCTGGTTTTAAATGCAGTCAAATGTTTCATTTTTTTAGTATTTGTTCTATGGCTGGGAAAGCTAATAAAATGGTAGTGTTTGGCATTGATGGCTTTTTCAAGTAGCCATCCAAATACTTCCCTTTCTCTTACTCTTTTTGTGCTTAACTGTTGATTTAGTTAGTACTTTGAGCTTCAAATACTACGTTTGTGTGTTCATCATTTTTTAAAGTGAGAAGTCAAGGCCTTTGTGACTGAGGAAAAGTGTGTGGTGCACAATTGGAGAGGCATGAAAAAGACAAATAGAAGGAAATAATTTCTACTCTCTTGAAGTATGAGGTTTCTTTCTCCTTCCCTACCCCAAAAGAGCTTTAATATGATCATTAAAAAGAGGTAAAGAAAACAAACTTCTCCAACTCTTTCCAATTCTTTTGTTTATCATCAGCAACCCTTCCAGTTTTGCACAGATTGGTAAAGATCTCAAAGAAAACCTTTGACAGAAATTAGTCATGGCACATGTGTAGGAGCAGCTTACATGATAATCCTTAAAGTGGTAGTTTATTCCAATAAAGAGGAGGGGACAAGGTTACTGCTCTCAGTGGCTCTTCAGTCAGCACAGTCATTGTGGGATGGCTTCTGGTCCACACCTTAAGCAAACAACTGAATAGTCTGCCTCTGAATTTGTGTGTATGTGTTGCAAAATCTTTCCCAAAGACAAACCTGACGAGCTTATTCTTGCCCCTCTCCTTGCTTTTTTTGCCTGTAGACCTATTTTGGGATGGATGTTTCTGCTGTTGAAGATCCTGTTCAGAGAAGAGCCCTTGAAACAATGATAAAAACATATGGGCAAACACCTCGCCAGCTGTTTCATTCAGCACATGTTAGCAGACCTGGATCCAGGCTTATCATGGAAGGAGAACTTCCTGCTGCCATGGGATTACTAGTGCAGTTTGCTTTCAGAGAAACCAGAGAACACACTAAAGAAATCATTTATCCAGTATGTAATTTTCAACTGCAAGATGGTTTAATTAATATCTGTGTGCTGTAATTGTTGTAGCCTGTACCCTTGGTTTAGAATTTTCTTCCTAAAAGGGCTACTTGCTCTATTGTACAGTAAAAAAAATACACAAAATTAGTAAGTGATAGTGAAAATTACTTTTATGCATTTGTGATATTTTGTGTAAACTAAAATCTGAGTTTGTCTTGGTTTTGGGAAATAGGTGTTGGAAAGCATTTTGGTTAACCAGTTTTATACTTTCAGTGATGAATTGTGGAATCTATGTGCAGACCTAGACCAAGCAAACGCATACTGTGCTTTCTTCCATCCTCAGCTTTTTTACTGCCTGTAGGACAATCAAAATGTCTTCACTTCAAACACTTGTTTTCCCTGAAGTCCAGTCAGAAACTGCATCTTTGGATTTAGAGATGTGTGTTTTTCACTGAACTACCTGAACTAGAAGCTTGTTGCCTACGCCTTTAAAGAAGGAGTAGAACTACCTTAAAGTTAACAGTTTAACTGATGGTACTAAAGTGCTTTGAACTTGTCTTTATAGTGGTTTTAGACTAAAGACTTCGGCTATGATTGCTTTCAGGAAACTGATGTGAATCATTCTCCATTACTAAAGAAACTGTTTTTTTGAAAATTCTGTAGTTTGAACCTTGTCTGTGCTTGTTTTAGAGTCCACTGCCATGGATAAAAGGCTTGAAGTGGGGAGAATACGTTGGTTCCCCAAGTGCTCCAGACCCTGTTGTCTGCTTTAGCCAACCACATGGAGAAAGGTTTGGCTCTCTCCAAGCTTTACCAACTAAAGCTATCTGTGGTTTGTCCAGCAAGTTCTGCCTTTTGATGATATATAGCAAGGAGCAAGGTATGAATTTGTGCTTATTCTCTATATGCACAATATATGTGAAATATGAGCCACAAAAAAATTAGATCTAATGCTACTATTGCTCTTCAGCAAACTTCCCAAGTTTAGTTGCTTTTGCCAAAGATTAATTTATCATTCCATTAACAGCTTCCACATGTGTGGTGTCTTTACTGGAGGGTGGATTTTATGTATAATTTTCAAAACTACAGTAGAGGCATTCTGTAATTAAGTCAATATTTTTCATTGAAGTGACTGAAGCATGAGAATTTAACTTTAGAACTTGCCAGCAGATTGGGTCCAAGAACTGAAAACAGATGAAAAAACTCATGTGGCAACAGGAAGGAAAACTTAAGAAATGGGTTTTAGAGGCAGACAATGAGAAAAGTTAACAGTAAAAAAAGCAGAGGTGAAGAATCTTCTGCTTTCAGTTAACTTCTTGGAGGTATTTTTATTGAGAATGTACAAACGAGTTCTCACAATCCTTTGTTTTCTTGGTGGCATATACTAGTGCAGGCTTTCTAAAAATAAATCACTTCACATTTAGTCCACAAAACAATAACATCCGCCTTGAAGTTACAAGCACTCGTTTCTCTAGGTTGGAAGTATTGTCTGCCTCTTTTCTCTGTTCTCAAAAGATGCAACTCTTCTTCAAAAAAGTTTTGTCCAGGTTGTAAATTGTCTTTGGAGAAGATGGAATGTTCATTCGGTCTCTGAAAACTGTTTGTTTACAATATGTTTCAGACAATACCTAATTTTGAAACTTTGGGGGGGTTTATATTTTAACTTGTGATAAACATGAACCTGAGACTTTTGTTGTTGACTACTAAAGTGATTGAATCTTGCTGTGCACGTGACACAATCCTGTGTGCCTTCCTGCAGGCGTGAGGAGCATGCACAGCACTGACATTCAGTGGTCAGCAATCCTGAGCTGGGGCTATGCTGATAACATCCTACGACTGAAAAGCAAGCAAAGTGAACCTCCAGTAAATTTTATACAGAGCTCACAGCTCCATCAGGTAAAACGAAATCAGTCTCTTGCTCTTCAATTTAATATTGGTAGTTTAAGTGGTGGCTTGACTTGGCAGTGGAGTACTCTTGCTTTAGCTTTTTTTGGAGATGATCATCCAATCACAACTCTTTTAATCTTTTTGATTTCCTTTGGAATGTGTTCCTCATGGCTCCACTATTGCATCTTATTCTTCGTTGTTTTCCCGTACTTCAGAAGATTTCCTTCTGAATTCATTTGATTTTGTAGCCTCTCCTTCCTATAGAATATTGCTGTGAATTTAAAAAAGTTTGAGTTCTGTCCCAATAAAAATCAATACAGAAAAAAGTATAGGTGCTTCATGTTAGAAGAACAACTCCACTGTAGTTTAGGATCCATTTGAAAAAGATTGTCTAAAAGACTGTTAGGGAAAGCTGCATAATCTGTCACAATCCAGTGACTGGTAAGATCCTGCCAAAAAGATTTTGGTGAATGATCTTGAAGTCTGCACTAGTTAACTGCTCTTTAGCTGTGAATTCCAGGCTACATAAAACTCCCTCTTTACTCTGTTTCTGACACAGTAACAAATACAGTCTAGAACAGCTATATTTTAGTTCTTGGATTTCTTTAGTTTAGGTGTTTTACATGGCTTCATAGGATAACTAATAGAGAATCAGTTTGACCAAATGCTGTGGCATAATGAAAACAGCACTTAGAATAGTTTTTCTGTTCTAATTTTTTTCCTGGCTTTGTTTTGTCTTTTCAAGGTAACAAGTTGTGCTTGGGTGCCAGACAGTTGTCAGCTGTTCACAGGTAGTAAATCTGGTGTCATCACAGCATATATGAACAGATTCACCAGCAATACGGTAAGTTACATTGGATAGAATTCATAATAAAGGATTTAGTGTATTCAGTATTACAGTCTTTTTTTTTAACAAGAAAAATGAGGAAAAGAGACATATTCTGGATAATTGCTAAAAGAATTACATGTGTTTAGTATTTGTTTGAAGGCTTCTCTGACATCTCAGCGTGTTTGTTTGCCTGTTGTTCTTAAGCTGCTGTTTACAAACAGCTAGCCTTTAGTCAGCCCTCATCACCTGAGTGCACAACATGTACAGCTCTGACTGTCTTCAGGACAGGGCTTGGAACTGAAGCTCTCTGGCACAGTGGTGCTCCCTGCATTAAGGAGTAACTTCTGTGAAGGAGACAGAGCCTTTCAATGCTCTCACTGAAGCTGTGGAATGCAATTCCCCAAAGTAAACAATAATTCAAATGCAGAAGGCACTTAAACTACAGAGAGCCAGGATGAATTCTCAGACAATGTACAAGGGGAAAAGTTGTGAGTAGGGAAGGGAGAGAGTATCTTGCATTACTTAATCTATTAGTGGAAAATACTGAGAGTCCCTTCATAATGTTTGCTAATAAACATGGTATAAATAGAAAAAATAGAAAGCATAAATAGAACTCCAAATTTAAAATCTGATTCTGACTGAGTTTTGAAGCTTCCATCTGAATCTTCCATCCTTTTTTTAGCAGTAACTTCTATTCTCCATAGTTTTAACAAAGAGTAGGCAACTTTCCTAAGAGCTCATTTTAGGTGTGTCTACAGTATTACCCATAGCAACGACTGAACTAAACCGATTTCCTAGATGCAGCTTGATACAGGTATTGGCAAACATATTTGGTGTTGTACTCCTTGATGCTCTTGAATCCCTACATTAGCATAAGCTAGAGAGAACCTTGGTATGATCTGCTATGCCTAGCCAGTTTTCTGTTTTCAGTAGTGGCAAACAGCAGATGCTTAGACTAGGAAGAGCATAAACACAGTGATTTTAAGATTTTTTTTCCCCTTGGCTTTCTTCCAGTTTCTGGTGATCTGCTATTTGTACTTCCTAAGCTCAGCAGCACTTTGAGTACAGAAAATGAAGTAGAGCTTCAAGCCTGCAACCTTTAGTTAGTTGGATCATAAGTCAGGCACCTTAACTGCTCCCCAGAATAGTGAACTTGTAAATAACCTGTACTGAGATTTGGATTGCAGTTAATTTTTTTAAAAATAGAAATTAAATAGACTTGCCTTCAGCAAAGCTGAAAAGAAACTTTAGTTAGTGGGATTGTGGTTCTTGAGTTCCTTCTGTTTCCTAGAAAAAAGTGATTTTTGTTCATCTGCACAGATGATGTTCTTTGAGACCATCTTTGCTGAATTTCTCAGCACTGACACAGTTTTGTGTGCCCCAGGCAGAGGGACATTGTGTCAGTTTTGTAGCTCCTGTTGTTAGTCAGGGCTGCAGGGACTGCAGATGTGCTTCCTGACTTCAGCTCTGTATCCATCTTGTCAGCTGATCAGCGATAAAGTGAACAGCTTGTTATAATGCAGTACTTGAGACATGAATATTTTTCCCTGTTTCACATTTGTATAAATGCAGTGCATGGGCATGGAGTAGATATCATGTTGTTAATGGGGTGTGGGAACTCAAAGGCATGCTGCCAGAATTCAAAAATGGCTCCAATGTTGTGCTTCAGGTGCTCTGTGTTTCCTTGCCTTACAATGGTGCAAACCCCATGAAGTACTGCTCTGACACTGTGATCTGTGCTGACAATAAGCCACACTTGTATGAGCCCCTCAGCCACAGGGGCTGGTTGTGCACGTTACTTCAGCCTTCACTTGCTGACTGTTAGAGGTGTCTTGCAAACAGAGAGTGCACTTGAAGAACCTGTTTGGGTAAAACTGGGAGGAATTTCAATTCCCCACTTGAGTGTTGTAGGCAGAAAGAGCTGCTGTTTAAAGGTAGATATGTAAATGCATGTTTTCCCACATCTAGATACCATTTTAGGGGTTGTCATCTAAAAGCAGGGAGGAAGTAAGAAGAAGAAGACATTTCAGGCGTGAGAAATACCTATTTCTTGACTTAGTACAACTTAATATAACTTAATACAGTTGGTGTTAGAATTCCAGCTTGTCTTATTGCAATATTGTTACTATAAGAATCAATAAACCATTGCTATTAGTATGGTAGAGAGAAGCTGCTAAAGGTGGGTGCTGCTTTCAGTTCAAGTGTTGAAATGCAGATCAAGAGGAAACACTTCAAAGGAAGTGGGAGGACCACTGTAAAAAGGTTATCAAAATCACTTCTTCATAAAAACACAAGTCTTACATGTTGCTGTTATAGAAATTTTTTTTTTCTCTTAACTGAGAAAGGATTAAAGAAGGATTTTTATATGTGAGGTGTCACTGAGAATGACCCGTGGGTACTTCCATAAATGTCTTACATGGACGAGATGCTCAGTAGCAAGGGCAAACTGGCAGGTCTTTCTGTTGTCAAACAGCATTGCCTTTTGCAGTATTACATAGATTAGATTGCCCCTTTTAGTGCAAAGACATAAATTTTCACCAACCTGTGACTTGAGCATTGTTTGTTTGAACTTTCAAAGGTTTTTTGTAGACCTGCTATAGGTAGGCATCCTGTACCCTCATACAGAAATGCAGATGATGTGCTCTGACATGGGTGAGGAAACAAGCAGAAAATTGTTCTCTTAGAGAGGAATTCTAATCTCTGTACAGCAAGTTGGCTTGAATAAAGCATTAGCATTCTGATTAAGCAGCTCCTTCAACTTAGCCAGTTTTCAGGAAGTCTGAATCATTTCAAATTATATAACTTGAATAAAAAGTGTTGTCTGGTGTTAAATTTTGCTGCTTTCATTTTTACCTGGCAATTTCTGTATTTAAACTTGACTTCCTGCATGTGTTTCCTACTTGGTATCGTTGAAGAACTTGGCACCGACTTGAGGAATTCCCAGTAATTTGCTGTACAGAGAGTGACAACTTCCAAGCTGGGTTTTCCTTTTGTTTCCAAGTGCCTCCACTAGATGCTAAAATATTGAGAACTGTCATTTCACTGTTGTATGGAAAGAGCAGTCTAGCAGAAAACAAATCAGCCGACATCAAGCTGTGTAATTGAGATAGAACTACAGTAGTTTTTTATTCTGGTTCATTGGATCACATCAATGTATTTGCCGAGGCCCAAGCACTGGAAGCAAAAAGTTGAACATCAGTGATAGCTATGTCTTATCACATTATAAAGTGTTAAACATAATAAAGCATGAACAGAGTTGCTGAAGTGATGATGATATTAAAAGCAATGGGAATCGTTCTTTGAAATCTAAGACTTAAACTAGGCTTATCTTTTTTAGAAAAAGAGACATTAATTTTCTTTTTCATGAGTTTGTCTTATCTTGCTGTTTTTCAGCCTTCAGAGATAGAAATGGAGTCACAAGTCCATCTGTATGGACACACAGCAGAAATAACAAGTTTGTTTGTGTGCAAACCATACAGTATAATGATAAGTGTCAGCAAAGATGGGACCTGCATAATATGGGATTTGAACAGGTACAAGTATATATGTAATTCTTTCCCATAGCTTTCTTATAAATACAGATTTTCCCACTCTTGGGTATCTTTGCCCCTCTGAAGTTAGTGGAATTTGTTCTGTGTATATCTTATTGTGAAGTCAAACCCTTACTGTATTTTCTCATAAAAGGTGCTAAAAATTTATAGTGAATATGAAAAATACCATAATTGTGCAAAATGTTGATTGAAATTAATGTAACTCTCTTTAATATTTTCCTTAAAGGACCTTTTCTGCATTTGAGTCTGAAATTTTTGGCTTGTTCCCTTTGTTTTCTTCAGGTTGTGCTATGTCCAGAGTCTGACTGGACACAAGAGTCCTGTGACTGCAGTTTCAGCTAGTGAAACCACCGGTGATATTGCAACAGTTTGTGATTCAGGTATAGTTGTCAGTCAAGAAAGCTGTTTTAACTTGCAGATGAAATAAATCATGAGAATTGTAATTAAATTAGTTACTGAGTGTGTATTAATCATCTGAGGATGCATTCAGTCATACAGGAGCAACATTTTGCAGTTTTTTACATAGTAACATACACATTTCTCTAGAAGTGATTAGGCAGGTGTTTGAATATAATGTAGAGATGTGAAGGCCAACGGCTTGGTCTCTTTATAAAAAAGACTTGAAATTTCAAAAGTGCCTGGGAGACTCACATTTTGTGATGTTGGCTGCTCTCATTTTGAGAGATTTGTTGTCAAAAGTACAATTCTTCAGGGGAGTGGCATGTATTACAGAGCACAGGCAAAGGGGTATTAAAGGACAAAGGGACACTATTCTGGCAGTTTCAGAAAACCAGTGTTTAGATTTGTTAAACTTACTTGGAGACTTTCAAGTCCATTTCTATAGCTCACAAAACAATCTTTTTTCCTGCAAAACATTGTATTCTTTAATTAGTAAGGGGCATTACATTTCCTTTTAAGACAATTCCTTTCAAGACAAAAGCAGTAATTGGGTTGTTTGTGGATAGAATCAAATAATGCCAGATAACCATGTAAGAGAACTGTGCTTGCTGTTTTTTAAGTATTTTGCTTAAAATGCAAGCTAAGGTATGAGAACCAACTGCTTAGCTAGTATGAATTCCATCTTAGTGCCTTCCCTGTTAGTACATGAAAATTGGTCATTAAAAGTAAATTCACATAGTGCTTTGTAAGTAAAATGTTCCATAAATAGGATGTGATGGCTTTTAAATCACTGCAGTTCCATAAATAGGATATGCTGGCTTCTAAATCACTGCAGTGGCTTGGTGGTTTGCGTGCTTCCTGTCTCAGAGAGAGAGAAGTAATTGCAGACAACTCTCAGTCATTTAAACCTTATGAACTCTCAAGAAGTTGAATTCTTTACCACAGAATATTTAAATATTATGGACTTAACTGTGGTTAAGATTTATTTTTTATAGATTTATTTTTTTTAATACTCCCATGCTATGTTCTGTTGCAGTTGGTGGAGGCAGTGATTTGAGACTTTGGACAGTTAATGGTGATCTTGTTGGACACGTGCACTGCAGGGAAAGTATTTGCTCTGTTGCTTTCTCTAACCAGCCTGAAGGTGTGTCTGTCAATGTGATTGCAGGGGGCCTTGAAAATGGAGTTGTAAGGTAAGCTTTTGGAATGTTTATTTATTAAAATGCTCTATCACTTAGGCTCACAGTTTGAGAGCATGTAGCCAAACATCATGCTGGTATTTGGCTTAAAAGAAGGTGGACAAGCTGTTACTCAGCTCCCAGTCTTAGCAGTTGCTAAATAGATTGTTTATTGCTGAAGTATTTGTAAAAACAAGTGTGAAGAAAAATGTCTCTTTCTTTCAGACTGTGGAGTACGTGGGACTTGAAGCCAGTACGAGAAATAACATTTTCGAAGTCAGCCAAACCTATTGTAAGGTAAAAAGATCTTAAGTATACGATGAATGCAATTTTCTTTTTAGGACAAAAAAACCCAACAAACAAAACCACAACAAAATAGTCTCAAGTGTTGAACATGAAAACAGGAGTAAACACCCATGTCTAAAAAGAGCAATGCAAACCTACTAATTATTAATGAAAGAAAAGGGAGCACAAGTGTACTGTTTTGTAATGACAGTAATAACTATGTTCGGCTACTGGCAGATGGAAATTAGCAGGATTCCCTTGAAAACTGAACAATAGCTACTCCTCTTATTTTTAAATTTAATATTTTTCTTCAGAATCTGTTAAAATGAGATAACTATGCCAGACTTAAATAGACAGAGTGCTTCTTCCTCAAAATTAAATGAAAAATACTGCCTTTTCCATTTTTTCTGATGGTGGAGGGAAGTGGTAGAGAAAGAGGCAAACTCAGAGTAGCCTGGAAGCTGCCTTTTTGGAGTGCTTGTGTAGTTAGTTTTCTGAGTCCCCTTGATTTAGATAAGCACAATTCTCGTGCCAAAGTGTTTTCAGAATGTGGTCAAAGGATTGAGTCTTTGATATCCCCAGTGGTACAGTAGTCTGCACAAAGGTCTTAGAGCTATCCCAAAATTTTATCTTAATGTTAGCATAGTAACAAATTATTCTGAAAAATTTTGTTTTTACTTTTGGTAAAATACCATTTAAAATCCAAACTACCATTTTTTTAGAAATGAAAAAGATTGTCTGATAGCAATTGCTGTCTTTGTTACCTCCTTTAAGCAGCATATTTCACAAAGCTTGTTGATAATGATTTAGTAGCTATTGAATAATTTAAAGTTTCCTGCTTAAATGTGACAGTAAATGGATGCTGACCTTCTTGCTCTCTAACATTACCCATGGCATGACTGAAGAGCTTTACTAGCCCTGTTACGGCTCAAGAAATGCCCATCTGAACAAAAGTCCTGTGCTGTGCCATGAAATCTGATGTATTTAGTTTCTGCCTTTGTCAGCAATGCAAGTTCAGAGGGCACTGAGCTCTGTTGCAGAAAATCCTTCCTTTCAGAAACAAAAGGGAAGAGGGTAAGATTTGGCTACTAATCCTGCCCTTTGCTGTGACACTGCAAAGGAATGAGGGTTGAATGGCAGGGGATGTTGAAGTGCTGGCCAAGGCTGCAGTTCAGCCTGTTTGGGTACAAATGGATAAGCAGATACGTGCAAACATATTGCTGTGCTAATGTAGGCACTGGGGCCTCCCCTGACAGCTCATCTTTGTTGGCTGAACTCTCATGGGCTTTTAATGTCTTCTAGCATTATAAATAGCCACATTTGGTATAAAGATAGACTTTTTCCTTGTTTTGCAGCCTTACGTTTTCCTGCGACGGCCATCACTTGTTCACGGCTAACAGTGATGGGAATGTCATCGCCTGGTGCCGCAAGGACCAGCAGCGCTTGAAGCTGCCCATGTTCTACTCCTTCCTCAGCAGCTATGCAGCTGGGTGACAGCGGGGCCTGCTGCTAACTCCTGTCTCTGATGCACTTTAATCCAAATAGGTTATAGGAGCTCTTATTTAACTGGACTTTGAAGTGCTTTGAATGTCTCTAGAATGACTGAATAGGTGGGTTTTTTTTTTTTTAAAAGAGCAGCCTAAGGTGGTTGTAAGATTGCATATGTGCATGCACAAACTTGAAGCATATCCAGGTCAGTAGGAAGCTCTGGTCATTATCCAATGCCAGCAAAGTGACTAAGAAATGCTCAGTGCTGCAATATAAAACATCAACAGTATTTTTTTAAATCACTTCTTGGACAGAAGTATTTAAAAAAATTGATTATGCTTATTCGCCCTCTTAGTATGTAAAATAGCATCATCAAGTTCTGTAAATATCTATTCAAATGTCAGCATATGTATATCTGATTAGTTGAGTGTGGTATGGTTAGCTCTGGGATAAGCAATCCAAAACTTAAAAATCAACGACCACTTAAAATTGCTTTTTTTGAGAAGCAAAGAACTTAGTAGGTGCTTTTTGCACCACCTTATGGTATTGTAATGCTAAAAATAGAATTTCTGCTGTCTTTATATTTGTAATTTTTGCCATCTTCTCTGTTACTGTAATAGTCTTTGCAACAGAGGACAATAAAATATTTGTCTTAGTGATGGGTAGACACCTCATGGCATCATGAAGCAGTGGTTAGATTACAATGCAGTGTGAACTCCCTAACTTTGTGATAGTTTGCTATCGCAGTTCAGTGGCAGAACATCTGTTATGTACACACAACTTATCTTCCAGAGCTCCAAAAAGAGGTGTTAAAGAAGGAACAGATGTGCTCCTGTTCTAGTCTCATTGAGGTTCAATACACTGTGAAATGTTTGAATCTAACTGCTTGAATAATCAATGTTCATAAGCATCAGATGATTCGGAAAGGTTCACACAGATACACTGTGCAAATTTGTTGTGTATTCCTGGGTGCTATTTTATGAGGGGGAAAACATAGGTCTGTCATGAATGACTTAACAAATTTGAGGCCAAGTGACAAATTAGTATTTCAGTTGATGGATTTGAAGACCTCTCAAGCTGGCACCATGACTGAGTGCCTACTAGTCATGCGAATGGTAAAGCAAGAATGCTACACAAGTCTGATGTAGTTACATTTTCCTTTTAAACTGCTTTGCTTTTTTATCACTGACATCTTCTGCTGTTGCCATTCAAACTGCTGTATCTTCTCACGTTTAAGGCTCATCTGCTTTCAGAACACTTTACATGAAATTGTCAGGTCATGACAAAGGTGACACACACACACACACAAGCAATCTTTACACTTTTGAAAATTCCATATAGTCTTCAGAAATTGAGACTTCCCTGTTGAAGAACTTCTCAAACTAGAAAAACTTAAGAAAAATGTTCTTGTAGTTCATGACACAAAGGCTCATCGTTGGTTCAATTAAGCAAGTGGCTGGATACTGTATGGATTGAGTTTTAAACTGCATATTATTGTAGCAGCATTGTATGGGATGGCTTTAGTCATATTTTTCTCTGTCTAAATGTTAATGTAAGGTCCAAATACAGACTGAAAAGCTTCCTGGCTCATGTTGATGTGATGTGCTTTAAGAGAAAAAAAAAAAACAAACATTGTGGTTTTGGGGTGCTTTTGTGCTCCCTGTTTTGGGGTGTTGCTCACAAAGGCTTATTTTTTTATAAAGTAGAATTCCACTTGTTACAAACCAATATGCAAAACTGCTGGCCTTGTAAAGAGTACAATATTATATATTTTTATGTAAAAGTAAAAATGATTTTTGACGCAAGGAATATTTATTCAGCTTAATATTCTGGAACTATTAAAATAACATTGCAATAGTGTCTGTGCATGATGTACTTAAATTTTCTGTAAATGTCACATTCCACACTGTATTTGTACATACACTGTCACATTGTTGGGTAATAAACAGATCTTTGTATCAAACCATTTTGAGATGATTAGAAACACGTTTTTTTTTTTTTAGTTGCAGATTTCTTCATTTAGGGAATCTTTCACACCTTGCTCCAGATCAGCTTCTGCTGATTCCCTTGTCTTTCATATTTTAAAAATCATGAAGTGGTAAAGTTCCATTTATGGACTACGTCCTCTGTCTGTCAAACTGAAGGTGGTGAGTGTAAGATGGGAAGTGGGAAACTCTGTGCATATCACTTTGCACATGTGTGCACGTGTCCTTCCTTCCCATAGGATGCATGACTAGAATTTGGATGAAATGATGGCTCTCAAAGCAGAGACGTTCCCCTTCCTTCCATCTGCCTGCTCACTGAAAACCTGTCTGAGTGGCAAAGGCAGAAAAGCAACTTCTCTCAGGATTCTCAGACAGATGGGTGGAAATTGGAAGACTGGGATGTTGAGGAGGCAGCTGACAGAGTGTGAGGCTCTTTCTGCTGGAAGCCAGGGTTTGGGAGAGATTCATGGGGCAAGGCCTATCTACCTGATTGCAGCATTCTGTGGTAAACCCAGACCTTTATGTTCTGATAGTGGAGAGACATGGTGAGAAAGGGAAGGGGAGGCAACAGCTGGATATTCACTCATGGTGGGGAGAGGGAGTCTCCAACCCGTTACTGAAAGGTAACCCTAATCTTGCATTTAGAGATCTACTGCTTAGACAAACCCATGACAATGAAAAGGGGGAAAAAAAAGCCTGAACTGAATTAAGCAAAAATATAATAATAGTAAAAGACAACAGTGGAGCAGTGGGGGGAAATACCACCTGGCTTGCCACTAACAAACTTTTAGTTTACTTTTTAATTTCTTCATGCCTTCTTTTGCTTAAAGCTGTATTGGGTTTTTTCCTTCATGCATATGAAAATGGAAGTCACACTTCCATATGCTGCTACTCTATGACAAAACCAAACAATTACTATTTAAAAGCTCTGCTTGCCTTGAAAAATATCCACTGGAATATTTAAGCCTCTGTATGTACAGACACCTTTTTTTTACTTTGCTACTGTAGTAATTTACAAACTACTGACAAATGACTGCTGTTCAGAGATTTATTTGCCATTACTGCTCTGGAATGGGGTCAGAAAGGCACTGATTTTGCATTGGAGTTTCTGTAATAAGCTCTGTTGTGTAGTTCATAATTTTGAAAAAAATTAAAATTGAAATGTGGCTGCTCTGATTAGACTCTTAAACTGCTCTGGACTGCAGAGCAGAAAGTAGTTGAGTAAAACGGGAGCTTGCTTAATGTTTCCAGCTTTGAGCTAGCATTCCCAGGAGGGAAAAATTTTAAATCCTGATTCTCTAATGCAACTGACTGAAGCCCATATAAGACTCACTAGGGCCAAGTTCATGTAAATTCAAGGAATAGAAATTTGTGTTAGTTGTATGGGTATGGCTTTCAGAACCTGTAGGGGAAGCTCCTGGTTGTGGTGGAAGGTAAGAGTTTGCAGATTTAAAAGAAGGCTATTTAAAAGAAATATCTGTGTAATATATGATGAAAATACGTTTTTTAAACAGCCATTTCCCACCTTTATATTTTAGCTTGTCATAACTTTGTTAGAGTCCAGTAGTAAAAATATTCTGATGACAGTGGTCTCATGATTAGAACTATCTAACATGTGCTCTTTGTCTAACAGCATGTAAATCCTTTGTCTGTGCAAGTGGAGCCTTTTGTAGACTGATGATGTGGTTGAACATGAATGAAAGAGCAGCAGCGTAGGCCAGTGAAGTTTCCAGCAGTTTCTGGAACTCTAGTCATGGGAAGCTTGTGAACTTACCTATTTATATTTAGTGATGTTTACCTTCTTCCAGTTGCATGTCCTTCTGCCAAGCCACTATCCCAAAAGCCATCAACTCCATCTCAGAAGAGGCTGCCTTTGCTCCAAAGTACCTTTTAGAAATAGGACTCTTCCTTGCCTTCTTCCTTATAGAAAACAAATGTTACTTGGAAATTCTGCTCTGTTATGATGGAATGAGAAAAAGTATTGAGGGCAGGTAGGATAAAACATACACCACTCCAGAGGGAACAGCCATCTTACTGGGGAAAAAATTAATGAGACAGGTAATCCTGCCAACACAGGATGGCAACTGACAAAATTTTCAGTTAAAAATGTTAATTGGCACTTTTAAATGCTGCTGAACCGTACTGCTTTTATAGGGAGAAGCATATAAAAAATTGATCTATGAAGCTGAATTGTATTTTTCTGACCTACTAGCCCTGACAAGGTGAGTCCAAGAAGCCCCTTTCCCACAGCAGTTCCATTCCTCATGACAGGCTTTTTACATCAAGCTTCTGTTGTTTGGTGTGCAGGCAGGACAGGCACTGTGGGCTCTCACCCCAAACCCCAAAGCCATTCGGGCTTTGCTGTTTCAGGTATAGTGCTACAGGCTGGGGACAGAGTGGCTGGGAAGTGGCCCCGTGGAAAAGGACCTGGAGGTGCTGGTCGGCACCCAGCTGAACATGAACCAGCTGTGCCCAGGTGGCCCAGAAGGCCAATGGCATCCTGGCCTGGATCAGCAACAGTGTGGCCAGCAGGGCCAGGGCAGTGACTGTACTGTGCACAGCTCTGGTGAGGCTGCACCTTGAGCATTCTGTGCTCAGTTCTGGGCCCCTCAGTTCAGGAAGGATGCTGAGGTGCTGGAGCATGTCCAGAGAAGGGAAATTAACTTGGTGAAGGGAACTCAGGTCCTGTGAGGAGTGGCTGCAGGAGCTGGGGATGTTTAGCCGGGAGAAAAGGAAACTCAGGAGACCTTACCGCTCTCTACAACCACTGCAAAGGAGGCTGTAGCCAGGTGGGGGCTGGGCTCTTCTTCCAGGTCACAAGGGTCAGAGGGAATGGCCAGCGGAGGTTCAGTTTCGACAGTAGGAGGAATTTCTTCACGTAAATTGCGATTAAACTTTGGAATGGATTGCTCACAGAAGTGGTGGAGTCACTGGCCCCGGATGTGTTTAAGGGCAGACTGGATATGGCACTTATCGCCATGGTCTAGTTGAGAGAGTGGTGTTCGATCAAAGGTTGCACTCGATTATCTCAGCGGTCTTTTCCAATCTAATTGATTTTGTTTCTGTGATCTGTGATTCTGTTTGACAATACGTGGCTGACCGCCTGATCCCTAGCGCCTGCTGGAGCCGGGGCAGGAGGCGGCTGCAGCGGGAACCCGGAGGGCCGGAGGCAGGCGGAGCGTGAGGGCGGTGGCACCGGGGGCCGCGGCCGCCCCGCCCCGCCGGGCCATGTGCCACGGCCGGGCTGCCCGCAGCCTCCGCGCCCGCCCGCCTCGCACGGTGAGGGAGGGACACCGGGAGGGAGGGAGAAAGGGAGGGACAGCGGGAGGGAGGGAGTGCCCGGAGCTCCGGGCGGGAGAAGGCGCCCAGCGCAGGGGGGTCGGGGTTTCCGCGGGGCTTTGGTCGGCGCTGGAGTCCTGGGAAACCCTTGGCCGCTCCGCCCGGCATCCCGGTGGTCCCGTGGGCTGCTGCGGGTAGACAAGGGCTGGCGGCGGCCGCGCGAGCCGGAGTTTCCCGGTTATCCGCAGGAGTCGGCGTCGGGCTTTGGGCTCCGTTGTCGCTGGCACCGGCGGGGAACATCCTGCTCCGGAGAACCCGCCCCGAGCCCAGGTATCCCGCGGGAGGCGGGGAGGGGGTCTCTGCCCGGCGTGCTCGTTCCTCCTCCGGCAGCTGCCTGGGGCGAAGGCTCAGGGAACTGGCCGCTTTTCCTGCTGGCTGGCTCGGGCTGACGGAGGAATAACTCCCGGTTAAAGCCCGGCTGCTGCTGGCGGTAATCATTGATGTGTGGTGCTGGGAGCTGCTGCACAGCAGAGCCATTAGGGCAGTGCAGTGAGACAGAAAACTCAGAATAACAACTTGAAAAACGCTTCTGCCCTGCAGGCGATGCAGTGCCGAGCTTCCCGGAGAAGCTCTCCCTAGCTTGCAGGTTACAATTCCGTTCAAACACGTTTTAAGCGGGGTTTAAGAGGAATAATCAAAATTTCCTGTGCATTTCTTTGAAAGCTCACAGCTACCTTTCAAAATTAGCTGAAGAGGTAAAACAGTAGCCAGGAATAATCTTTCTGCCTCAGACTTTCCAAATCTCTGATGATTTGCTGGGCTATATGTTCACATAACCTGTATAGTGATGATAAATAATATTGCACAAAAAGATTGTCCTTGGGAAATAGCACATTAGTTCAGCCACCGTTTCCTTTGATTTTTTAATGTTGAGAAGCAAGATGATATTTTTGAGTAAAAATTTGGGTATGGTGGCAAGAATTTTTGGAACTTGACAATTGGACTGAATGTAGTACTGGATATGTTAGACGAGAACTGAGCTGTTGGAGTTTCGCTCATTTGTAGTTACACGAGGAGAAGTTATTTTCAAAGTCACCACGTTTATGGTGTGAAAATTGCATTCTTTCCTTATCGTGAACAATAGTTCTTGCCTTTAATCTACTAATTTCTGCTTGTACCACTAAGCTTCTCCTCAGGAGATGGAATGAAAAGCTGTAGTAATTTTCTTGTATTTCTTTATGCAGCCATGAGATAGAGAAAGAAAAGGATTCCTTACCCTCTCTCTCTTTACAGAGCTACATCAGTTGCTGTAAATCTTAGAACTGAGATAGCAGGGGAAGTTGGGTTTCTTTCCATTTCTTTTTCTTTTTTTTTTTTTTCTTTTAATTTCTTTGGTATACCAGTTTGGCATCAAACAGCTGTGAAGCCGTAAATTTTGCTGTTTATGTTCCTGCAGGTGGATAATGAAATGTGGCCATCTTTCCTCAATTTAGGAGGTGATTTGCAGGTCATTATCCAGGGCTGATTCCCACTAATGTCACTGGGACTTCGTTGAATGATTGATTGGGTTAACTTTCCTATTGGACTGTGTGGTCCAAAAAGTACAGAGCTTGTGTGGAAGGAGTTTTTCGGAGTTGTCAGCCCCAGGTTTTTTAATCTAGTAATTTCAGGTCCATCACTTTAGATTAAGGCAGCAATTTGGTTTAGGGCTTTTTAGATTGAATTCTAGAGGTCACTGTTATGGTATGGCATTTTAAGATTGTACTTAGAGCTAGAGGAGGGGGAAATTGCAGCTTTTCATCCCTGTTTCTTGTAGAAGTCCATCCCAAAGAGCTTGAAAATTCAATTTTGCTTCTATGTTACTAAAGTTTTTAGACTTTTTCTGCATTCTACTAACAAGTATTTATAATGTTTAGTAAGCGAAGGTTGCACTTCTTACCCCAATGCAGCATCAAGCTATACCTGCAAATATTTATGCAGCTTTCTGTATTATCATGAGATAAATTTGCCTTTGAAGTGCTGTTGGGTACGATCATTCATTATAGAAACAAAAAAGGAAAAGCTGCTCTTCACAAGCATTTTTAGGAGCCTGGGAATTAAGAACTTCGGCACACGTGAGTTATGTGCACTCAGAAAAAGGATGGAGTAAGATAAACGAAACAAGACTCCAGAAAATGCAGCTGGCTGGGAGGCTGTCGCTGTGCAGCTCTCAGGAGTGATGCTTTAGGAAGGGGCTGGCTGGTGTGGGGTGCCAGTCAGCAGAAACTGCTTGGCTAAAAAAGGCCATGTAGCTGCTGTCCCTGTTCTTCGTTAGCACGGTCAGTGCTCCCCTGAAAGAAAAGAATCAATAGAGACCAGGTCAGTGAACTCGGTGTGCTGCACAAAAATGTGCTGCATAAATGAGCTCCGATGTGATCCAGGTCTGCTGGCTGCAGCAGTAACATGTAGACTGGGTGTAGGCAGCTCGTTAGCACAGCTACTGTAGCTAGAGTGATTATCAGGACCTGTGTGTGCCTGTATTGATCCAACGTAAAAACAGCCAGGAACGAGCAGTAGGAAACCCAGCTGAGAATTTCTGGTTCAAGGGGTTTCAGGTAATTCAAATGATGGGGAGAAGTGAACTCCTTTTAAATATCAAAAGCGATGTGGTCAGCCGGTCGAGGGAGGTGATTCTGCCCCTCTACTCAGCTCTGGTAGCACTGCAGCCACACTGCATCCTGCTCTGGGTCCCCAGCACAGGAAGGACATTGACCTGTTGGAGCGAGTCCAGGAGAGGGACACCAGGATACCAAGGGGCTGGAGCACGTCTCCTGGGAGGAATATCTGAAAGAGTTGGAATTGTTCATCCTAGGAAGCAGAGGCTCTGGGGAGACCTTATTGCAGCCTTTCGGTAATAAAAAGCAGCTTAAAAGAAAAACTGGGACAGAATTTTAGCAGGGCCAGTTGTGAAAGGACAAGGGTAATGGTTTTAAACTGAAAGAGGGTTGATTCAGGCGAGATACAAGGAAAAAAACTTTACGGTGAGTGTGGTGAAACACTGTAACAGGTTATCCAGAGAAGTGGTGGATGCCCCATCCCTGGAAACATTCCAGGTCAGCTTGGATAGAGCCCTGAGTAACTTGTTATAGTAGAAGATGTTCCTGCTCATTGCAGGCTCCTTGAATCAGGTGATAAACCATTCCATGATCCTGTAGACTGCTTACCCAGGTGCAATATAAAGGTAAATGTGCCTTCCTGTGGGACTGAAGGCCTAGAGAAGGCGTGGACAGTTTAAGAGGAGTCATCTTAAGAGAGAGGATCAGATCCATTTGTCAGGCTGCAGCCTCAGACGAAACACATCCTGCGAGAGGGTGTTTGAAGGAGAGGCTTCCTCACATTCCTGGGGATGGGTGTGTAATAGATTCTCTTGTAATGAAAATTTCTGTTCTCTCCAGAGCTTTATTTCTAAGAAACAATTTTATTTCGTTAAAGAATATTAAGCTAAAGGTTATCATCATTAGGACTAAGGAGAACAGAATCAAGAGTCATACAAAGCTTTGTCTGCAACAAAGACCTTTATCACAGCCTGGTTGGAAAGTGAGTACGATTCTCATTGTCAACATCACACTATATGTAATAGGGCCTTAAATGATGCACAGATATGTACTGTGTTTGCAGAGTGAGAGAAGGTAGAGGTATATGTAGCTTGGTATTTGAGGAGAAGTCAGTCTCACAAAGTTATGGAACCATACCTGTCTGTAAAAAATTGAAATGAAATACTTAAATGGATGCTAAACACTTCCAGAAATATAGTAGTTAAATATTTAAATGAATGTAAAGGCCAAGGTTGGAGCAGGATTTGGAACAGGATAAATGTTTGTGCTTCAGAGTATAAACAAACCTCTTGCTGGGCATAAGTGGAAATTTCCTCCAGTGTCTGAAATGCCTAGTGCCAGACTTGTTTTTTGTTTTTAAAGTTCATTTTTTAAAATGAAGCCTCATATTCTGGTTGTTTTCTGATACTGTGAAATGCTTTATTAGGCAAGATACATACTTTCTTTTTAAAATTTTCCTATTTGGTGTTTCAGAATATAGGTAAGGGTATTTTATTTTTGTGGCATTGCTTTAGAAACATGGTTTGAATTTTTAGAAGCATTTTCATGCCTAATAGCCTTTTCAAAATTCTACTGTGGATATTACTCAATCCTTATTCTGTAAATGCTTAAACACAGAGCTGGAAGTACTATGAACAGTGTTCTTGCCAACTTTGTTGTAGCTAGTGACAGTTCAAATTGTCTAACTCTAATGTTGACAGCTTTTACAGTATGAGTGAATGAATTGCCACAAAAGCTTGGGAGATCTGGAATTCTCTGGACTGTTCAAGGAGTTGTAGTTGCTTAATTCAGTTTAATTTAAATGTATGTGGCAAATGTAGAAAGGCCTCTGACTTGGTTTAGCTTTGATGTTTTTGACTTTGTGATCATTAGTAAGGTAGATGTGGAATGATAAAATTTAAATTATTCACTCTTGTGGGCATATCATTTTGTAAACAAAGCTAAATGTGTTTATTCTAATTTTTATGGATAGGTTGATACTTAAAAGTGAGGGGGTTGAGTCGAACAAAAAGTCCAGAGATGAGATGTAATTCAGAACCTTCTCCTTTTGTGAATGTCTTGTATCCTTTCTGCTTGTCTGACTTTCCACTGCAAGTCAAAACATATCTCAAAATTGATTGGAAGCTGTGGCTTGATTGTAGATTTTCCTACTGTACATGGCATTTTATGCAAAGCCAGTTCCTCCACATGTATTCAGTCCTGTGCCTTGTGAGAAATATGAGTTAAAAAATTGTAAACAAAGAGGAAGACAAAGAACCTGCTGTGTTCTGACACGATTTTATTTCATCAGAGCACGCAAGGGGGAAACTTGTGTTCCATTCAAATGACACATGTATACACAGAAAGCCTGTTTTGTCTTGGCATATGTTAAAGCTCTTGTTTTGTTTGGCACAATTAATATATTTTAAAGTAGCATTTCCCTTCCTTGACTAATACTAAACCTGAAAGAGAAAGATTCTCTTGTTCAAATTAGTGTTGAGCATGGCTTAGCATGGTTTACCATGGCATTTGTATTCCACCATCCTGTTTTACAGCATTGGTTACTGATTTTTTAGAAACAGTTTGCTTCATACCAGGCTGTGAGAAGAAACAACTGGCTTTGCCTTGTCTCTGAGCCTTTGTGTTTTGCAAAATCAAAGTAGTTAAAAAATTATTCCTCCATTCTTTTTGTACTATGGATTGTGTACTTCTCCTGAGTCTAACAGGGACATTGTACATACAGGTTTTTTTACAAGAGCATTTCCAGTGTCCTACTTTATTTCCTGTTTGTATCTTACACCCCAGTGACTGGATCAGGTAAGCTATCAAGGTTCAAGAAGGGAAATTTGTGTGGTTCTAGGTGTTTGCTTCTTATCGAGAAATAAGCTGGAAGTATTAATTTTGAAAGGCCTGAGCCTAAAACTGCTTTGGCAGCAGTGCAAAATGCCTCCTTGTGTGTGGTTTTCTCCTGTGTCCCATCTGCCTCTCACACCCCGTGTCCTTTGCATTTTGCTGGACTTTGCATGGGTTTATGAGGCTTGGTGCCAGACTAATCTGGCTGCAGGTGGCACTTGTGGTAAGGACCACAGGGGAATGCTGCCTGATTGAAACCTCAGCATCCAGTCTTACCAGGTAGTACAACTAGTCTGGGATCTGTCTAGGTTGTCTGTATCCCATCATCTTTCCATGCGGCCTTAGTCCAACCTCCTGTGACTTCAAAATAGTGACTGTTCCTTGTGCTGGGCCAGCAGTGCATGGGGGTGTCAGCACAAGGGGGTCTAACATGCAGGCCACCTGTGGCATAAATATTGTAAGTTAGTCCAGGTCTGAATGTGGATGTCTCGACTCATTTGGTAACAGTGCTGAGGGCTGCTGGATACTGAGTTGATTTACTCTTAATCCCTCAGGGAGTAGCAATGCAACAGAACCAAACACTGACATACCTTGCGTAGATGTCTCTTCCCAAGAGCTGCAGATCTCTTAAAAAATAAAGCATTCCCATGCTGTACTGTACTGGGTTGAGTAGTTTTTAGACTTGGCTGGGGTGTCTAAGCAAAAAGTTGGAAACCTCTGCATTATTTCTTAATTTGTTACCTCATTTCTAAACTTCTTTTATCGATAGTCAGAATTCTGACTCATTCTCTATCTTAAAATTTCTCTCTGATGCTCGGCGAGAGCGGTGTGGCATTAATTTCCTCTGCACACATTTCTGAGCTTGTTTTGCTGTTTCTAGGTGTAACTGGGGCGTGGAGCCAAACTGTGCAATGCCTGCAAGGTCTGTTTGTGAACAGCTGTTCTGCGTTGGCAACGTGAACCAGGGCAACCATTTTCACGCTGAAGTCATGGTCATGTGCTCTGCATTTGTATGTCACTTGCAGGATTCAGGAGGAATGCTGATGATCGAGGATGCAGATATGTAATGCAATAAGGTGCCGTGGAGCAAGAGAACAGAAATAAATGGTGTCTGCTTTGTATTCATGCCCAACAGCCTGGCAGTGTTGATGTGGTGGGCAAGGTTTGGTTAAGAGTTCAGAAAACTGCCCTCTCAGTGATTGATGCTACCTGTCCTTTAAATGGTCTCAACTTTGTCTCTTCCAGGAAAAACAAAATGAAGGAACTAGTGTCAAACAGTACAACCAGTATTTCTCAAGCCAGGAAAGCTGTGGAGCAGTTAAAAATGGAAGCATACATGGATAGAATGAAGGTAAACTTAGACTTATTGCTGATATTTTGAATTCACTGACTAGTTTGTGGAACAATATGCCTTTAATAATGCAGAAATCAAGGATCTGTGTTGAGCAATAAAACAATATTCAGTACTGTGAGTGAGTTACATACCGACTGGTGGGTTCTAGTGAGGCAATTTCCCAAGCCTGGCTTAAAGTCTGCTTTTGTGTGAGTGTCTGTTACACTTGCCAAAAGCAGTATTTTGTGAAATACTTAAAATCAGCTGGTGGGCACACAGGTGCTCTTCTTTGTCACCTGTAGCTGAATTTAAGTGCAGCTCTGGTTTCTTGGTTTTTGTCATTTAAGAACTGGAATAAGTCTTTAAGATATTGCAAAGTTTTTGAATAATGATGAGACAAGCTGAATTGCTTTGCTTTGTTTAGTGCAGATGTCATTGCACAAAAAATGTGTATGATTGCAGTGTGCAGTTATGATTCTTCACACTTGATAACGTATGTGAAGATTTGGTTTCATAATGCCTCTAAATACATGTGGATTAAATATTATTGTTAAAGGCGCTATTAAATAGAGGTTTTCAGGTTTTTTAACCAAAAAATCATGTGGATTAGTCCTGCATGTCGTTCTGCTTTCCACTAGGCTAAACTTTTGTGAAATATCAAGGACCTATAAGCTAAAAATGCCATAGAACTTTTAAAGAAAGCAATGCTCATTTATTTTGCTCTCTTCATCTGAAAATAGGGAATAATTATTTCAATAAAAAATCCAGTCTCTATGAGGAAGAAGTTTTTAGTCTTTCCATCTTTAAAAAGTAATGCATTGAAATGATCCAGTTCTCTGCAAACAAGTGTAACAGAGTTGTTATGAACTGTAACTGAGATTATTAACTCAGTAGGACAATTTAGAAATGTTATACATTTAAATCTTCATGTAGTCTTAACTCAGTCTGTTTGTCCATCCATCCTGTGTGCTTAAAGTCTGCATGTAGTCAGCGTGGGGACAGTAGTATATATTTATGATTTATAAAATGGTCTCAGATCACAAACTCACCAGCTGGAAAAGTACTATTTATCATTCAGGAATATTAGTGCAATTCACGCGTGGTCAGTCTTGCTCATACGAAAAAAGAAATTTCAGTCGCTCTGTTTTGTGGCAGGTTTTAGCCATGTCTTGTAAGACCATTGAATTTGCAAAAGTAGTTTCTCTCTTTCATAGTGTGTCACAAATTCACCACATAACCTGCTCATAGGGACAGGTGTTTGTTTCCTGCAGTGAAAGGTCTGCCTTGGTTAGTCCCAACTCAGGTGATATTGCAGCTGCATGAACAGAGCTGACAAGGGAGGATGTGGGTGGCAGAGGAAAGAGTTGGAAAAGTACAGTCCAGTTTATTGGCATTTGAAATTGTTGATACTCAGTAGATTGTCTTAAACTTGCTTCTATATATGCAGTGGTAACTGTCATGTCCCACATCATTAGGTCAGTTTTGCAAATAGCTTCATTAATTAGGTGTATAACATTCTTAATTACATATGCAAGAAAGACATAGCTGCAAGAAAGACATAGGTTATTTTTACAGTCAGTTTAATTAAAAAGAACACAGTTATTAGCAAATGTGTCAGACCTAAAAAACAGGTAGCTTGAAAGTGCAATTATTTCACTTTTTGAAACAGCCTGGGACCAAAAATACACCAAAGAAAATCTGACATCTTTCAGAATTATGAGCGTTCCTATACTAACATAAAACAAATACAATTTTTCAAAATGCCTTGATTTGTAGAATTTCTTTGAACAAGCATATGAGGGATCGTGAGAAGGGTTGATTGGCTTTTTAGTCCTTCAAAATCTGCTTGGCTTTTTAATCTTGCATCAGTTAAGTGTGTGTTTCAGCACAGCCAAATTTTACCAAGAGATTTTCCAGTGGTTTCAACAGGAGATTTTAAGTTCTCAAATCATCGCTGTACAGGTAGATAAATGAACTTACTTCCTTTTTTTTTCCTGGTGTTTTGCATCTGATTAAACTAGTTGGACATTTAACAGAAGATCAGGGCTTTCCAAATAATTTAATTAAACCCTCTTTTGCAAATAGCTGTTGCCAAGTTGTTATTGCAAGACCACGTTGCTAACATTAAAGCAGTGTCTGTGTTACTGACTGGGGAAATCAGAAGTTCCATTTTATTTTTCTACTACAGAGGCACTTTGTTTCCCATGCACAGCAGCTGCTGCAACCAGCAAGAGTTGGGTCTGCTCAATTAAAACGTTGTAGTTAAAAGTATGTTGATAGTTGCTGACTCACCACTGTGTTCTGGATTTTTCAACTAATTTAAGAAGTCCTATTAAGTCCTCTAGCCAGTCAGAGCAGAAAGCAGTGCTGTGCTCTGAGGTTCCACAAAGACAGCTCACTGCTGAAGTGTGAAAGAAACAGGACAACCTGGAAGAAGAGGATGGAGTTATTGGTGTATTGATTGGTAGTTGGAATGAGGATTACTGTGGGGTTTTTGTAAACCATAGGAATCCCAGAAGGATCATAATTGAACCTGTCTTACCTGGCAAAGGAATAGCTAGAGTTATAACGGAGAAGTAAGTGGGAAGCTGGAAATGCAGATTCCAAGCTAGGAAACACCAAAGTAAATCAAGTGAACAGTGGCCTCATGACTAGTAGAATAATGTGTCTTCTAAAGATGCTAGCAGTAAAATTGAGAAAGCAAAGTTAGTATTGGTGTTTATCAGAGCTGTCCTCAGAATAAAGCACTACTTAATACTGTCTTTGCAAGCAGAAAAGCAAGAGTGCTCTGCCATTTAAGACCCTTGGCATATCAGTTATCGTTCCATTTTCTTTTTCCTAAGGAAGATAGGAAGTATTCCTAACTGATCCTGGATAGTGTTGGGAGATGAATGGTGAGAATGTCAATAATGTGTGTGCATCTCTTTGTTTTAGATGTAAAGGATAAGCAGAGTGGGTGTTGTAGCAAGGATGGTAATTAGTCACAATCCATGACAAGGCAGAAGACATTGTAATTGCAGCATTTTGCCCTGTCACTGAAGCTTATAATTATTAGTGCAGCTAACAGGATGTTCTAACTCTGGCAGCTTTTATCACCTCTGCTATTCTGAAATATAATGGTAAAATTTCTAGGTCCTCCTTGAGACTAAGTCTTTAAAGCATCAGGGTTGAGTGTTTTCTTGGATTTTTTTCCCTTTTGTTAATTTGATAACCAGATGTGTTTTTTGCAACAGGGAGTAAAAGCAATTCTACAAAATGTGAGATCAGTGTGATACCTATATACTCCATCTCTTCTAATACACCTTAAAAGGGTTTTTTTTAAATGAAATGTTAACTTGCTGATAGAATTCATCAATCAGACTGGAGTCTGATTTTTTTCTTTAGCCACTTCTGCAATATGTATAAATTATTTGAATTTGTAGACCAAGCCGTATTGTGTAGGAAAGCTGACATGATAAATGTGTTAGCTTCATTTGAATATTCAAATCACATGCATTTATTTTAATTCTTAGGAAAAGCTATTTTGAAGCTGTCCAGCAACGTTTGGCTACAAATAACCCCAAAGGCGAGTAAAAGCTGTGATGGAGTGGGCTCCATTTAACTCCTTCCATGGCACAGTGGGACGATCAGCACATCAGCCCAGCAGCCCTGGCCGTGGGGCACCCAGGGCACCTCTGGGTGCTGCCTGTGCCAAAGCAGCCATCCGTGCTGGAGCCTTGGTGCCATGCTCAGTGCACAGGCCTTCCACCACTGCTCTTCCCAATAATGACACTGAGCAGGAAACTTGCTGGAGGCAATATTGTATTTTGCTCTTTTTTGGGCCACAGGTCTGACTTTGCCAACACTGCTCACAGCTACAGGAACTCGTGTTTTCATTGCTCCTGGACTGTGATCAGCTCATTAAACTCCCTGTTGTGAATGGTCATTATTCCACTGTGCAGGCCTAAGTTACTCTACTTTTAGTGAAGAAATGGTTGTAATTCACTTTTTCATGACTATTGTAATCCCAGCGCGAGGATTTTTCCTCTCAAAACCTTTTATTTGTTTAAAGGATGAAAATACATGGCCTAGTGCAGGTTTAGTTTGTGACAATGATCACGTTCGTCAGTTTCTTGTTGCAGGCTGGTTTTTAAATAAATTGTACTATGGTTTCTTTAAAAGCAAACTAAAATGTGACTTAAACAGTATAACATTGAAGGAAGCGTTTCTCTTCACAGAAGGGGGTGATAGGGCATTGGAGTGGGGTGCCCAGGGAGGTGGTGGAGTTGCCATCCCTGGAGTTAAGAAAAGACTGGATGTGGCACCCAGTGCCATGGTCTAGTTGACAAGGTGGTGTTAGGTAAGAGGCTGGACTTGATAATTTCAAAGGTCTTCTCCAACCCAGGTGATTCTGTGAATGTGTCGCTCTGCTTCACAACATTCCTACCAGCATTACAGGACAAGTTAGATACAAAAATGTATGTTGAGCTTTTACTAGTGAAACATCCTTTTTTTCTTACATCATATCAAAGCACAGCAATACGTAGAGAAACAGGAAATGATATTATTGGCTTTATCCCTTCTAAGAATGAGGTCTGAAGTTGTACTTCTCTTCCATTGAGTGAAAAGCAATATACTTGGGCTTGATGTTGCCTATCTGTGCATGAAACAAACAAGATCATTACAGGAAAATCATTACAATCCTTTGTACTTTGAGGTCTGTAGCTTTCCACACATTTTTGTTTTACCGGTTTCTTTCTTGAGAAGCACTGGTCCTTGTGAACATCTCTTCTGATTTTTTCAGTTTTCTGTTTCACTGTGCCCAGCAGCCTTCTGTTCATATGTAGTGTCTCTGCCACCCTTTTGTCTTACAGGCCAATTCAAAGACAAACTAACTTTAAATAACCTTAACACTCTTATGTCCTCCTTTAGGGTCATAGTCTATACTGGGGTGCCAACCACAGGTTCTCCATGGTGTAGAATGCTAGTTTAAGCATTCTACAAAGGCATACAGAAATTAAAAATAAAGAAAATAAAGAAATAAAGTCCGTACCTGTCTTAAGAAGTTCATTCAAATTTCATGCAAATTCTGATTCAATACCCATTGATTTCATAGATCTAATCTGAAGCCTACTATGGGCTGGGTTCATGTCAAAGCAAGCAGGGCATGGTGAAGCTTAAAGCTAACATTGGTGACACACCTGCTAGAAAAATACCAGAAATGCGATTTGTTTGTTCTCTTCACTCTAGTTGTGCAAACATGCTGACCTCGGTGTTTGATGGGGGACAAGCTGCCATGGTGCTCAGAGAAAAAACTTCTGTGTAAAGACTCCAGAATTAATTTTCTCAGCTATCAGAATATTGAAAACCCAATAATTCACCAAAGCAAAGAGATACAGATAGCTGTGAATATCTTACTGATTGAGCAGAACAAAAAAATTTTGTATATACTTTCTAAATTCTTGAAAAAATAAATGAGTCATTATGGCCTACTGCCACCAATATTCTAATGGCACAAAGCTGCAAAAATTACAAGGTTTAATATTTCATTTTTCATTTAATGCAAAATAGCTTGCGCTGCAAATATTCAACACACTGCTTTTCTTATTCAAATACGCACAATTTTTGTATGTATTCCCCTAAAACATAAAAAATCAGTAAGCATAAACCCATGGTTTGAATTTGGAGACTTGAGAATTATTTATTTTAGAAGTATAAAAATATTCAGTTAAAAAATACCAAGGTAGTGCTCGAGTTGAAATGAATGCTGTGAATAAAGGACTACTTGCAGTAATTTACTAAGCAGAAGACATTAGTCTTGCTTAATTGAAAAGAGCAATATTTAGATTAAATGAGAGCTATGACACATGGTGTTCAAGTTTTGTTCCTGATATATTATTTCTTTTTAATCCCACAGTCATGTGCCTAAACAACTTTTTATTTTGCAACCAGAGCAGCAAAGGGTAGGGAGAGAGTGTGTGTGGAAAACCTTAAAACCAATGAATGGCAGTAAGAGCTGAAGCAGGTTTCTCTACAGGAGCAGACACTTCAAGGAGATTCCTTATTGCTTATGGGTGGTTAACATATAAATGTTTTAATGACTGTGTGCTCCTGACCTCCTTCTGATGGAGAGGAACAGCTCAGTGTGGATGATATCAATCAATACCATCTATGTCACTATGTTAGATAAAATGTATGTAAGGATTACTAGGCCTAGGAAGAGCAAATTGAGAGATGTGTCTAATATTTAAAGGATAAAGCAATCTACTCCCTGTTTTATGATTGCTTCTGTTATCATTTGTTCTATGAAAGATATTTATGCCATTCAGATTGGTTCAGAATTAAGTGTTACAGTAGTTCTCTCTTCTCTTCTATTAGGTATCCAAGGCTGCAGCAGATTTATTGGCATATTGTGATGCACACATTGGAGAAGATCCCCTTATTATTCCTGTACCTGCATCTGAAAATCCCTTTAGGGAGAAGAAACTCTTTTGTACTATCCTTTGAGGCAGTTTTCAATTAAAAATGTCATCTGCTAAAACTTGGTATCAGTGTTGCATGCTTTTAGCATTTTTTTCTTCAGATGTCAATACTTACCCCATAACTACAATATTTTTGGAAGGTAGTGCAATTTCTGCTAAACCCCCCCCTAAAACATAAAAAAAACCCTAAAAATTCAAGGCAATGCTTATCTTTCAGAGCAATGTACAAGTTTTATTTCAGTTCTTCATAAATACTCTTTTGGTCTTAATGAAAATACCAAGTACAGTATCAAGTTGTAGATATCTTTGCCAGTCATAGATTTTTCTGGGACCTAAATGAGTCATGCCAATTCTTGAAGCTATTTTTAACATTCTTATTTTCTTTGGAAGGTGAATTCAATTCAATTGCCTTTACAAATTTCTATCTAAAGAGAGTAGTGTGACCTTTTCCTCAAGTAGCACTACTTAGGGAAAAGTCCGAGTGATTTACAATGTTTAGAATGATCAGTCTTATACAGTAAGTGGTGTCTATAAATATGTTTTTTGAAGACTGTAAGCAGAATGAAGATGTATAGTCACACACCAGGATTGCATCAATAAAACTGTAGAAAAATGTGGTTGCTTGTATCTTATTTTGAATGTTGTAATGATGTAAATTATTTAGAAAGTAAACTGAACTGTGAAATAAGTGTTCCTGAGGGTTTTAGTGGGGGGTGTAAAACTGCCCTGAACAGTGCAGGGAGGGGGAATTACATTTTCCGAGCAGCCCTCTACGTGCTTTTGCCCATGAGAGTAGGACTTTATGGGGATGGAGAGTAATGGAAAATAAATGTTGTTCTAGGATATGCAGGGAGACCACTGTGCTGTTGACAGCTACTATGTTTGTATATTTTGTGGCCGCTGATTAGTTGTCAGCTAGGAGCTTGTGGAGGGTCTGGGATGTCTCCACCCATTAGAGATCAAGCTTCCTCCCTTCCTCTGCACAAACTTGTATTCCATAAACATCTTAAATACCTGCAAGGCAAAAAACTAGCTGAAGAATTGAGGGCCTTGGGATATTCTTAAATGCTGAATTTAGATGCTAAAAAGGGCTGCTTGGTGAACAAAGCCACGTGCATTTCCCCCAAAGTGCATGTACCTTCTCCAGCTTATTTTTAGCAATTTCCATCGATGTCTGTTGTACTGTTTTGTGCAGTGGAAATACAAGATGTCTGCATTGCACAGGTTTTGTTTTCTTTGCTGTTCAACTTGGGTAATGGGCCTCACCCAGCTGTGTTCAGCTACTAGTCTGGGCACACAAGACAGGGTGTACTGTTGCTGGCAGAATTCACCTCATGTCTCACATGCAATATTATTGTAAAAATCCCTACATAACCATATTCCTTTAAACCAACAGGCTTTTGGGGTATCTTTCTTTCAAAGATTTGGTTTTTGACCTGGGCAGCTGAAGATATCAGTATCTTAGCAGGCCTGACATACCTATGCTGAAAAACATTCAACGGACTTTGAACAGGTCTTATTTTTGGTAGGCTCATCCTTGGTTCCTATTTCAAAGTTTTCAGCTTAAGAATCCCATTCCTAACTTTTAACAAAAATATTTATTAATGTATGGTGTGGTTTTATTTTGGGGTAGAGAAACAGGGTTTAGCTAACTGAGTAGCTATTTTATTGACAGTGAAATAAAAGAAGGCTTTCTGAAAACATTTATTTAAAAAGAGCAACAAAATGCTTAATAAGGTTCTTTAGGGAATCCTTCCTACAGCGTACATGATTTGGTAACTGCTCTGATCACCATGGCAACATTTTCATTTGTCCTTCTGCATGTATGGTTTTAACTGGAACAGCATGGGAGGAGAATATAGGGCATACAGCTTTATTCTCAAAGGCTTTGTAACAACTTGCATTTGTGGCTCATCATTAACATTCCCATCTAAAATAACAAAATTGCCACAGCTTATTACAGTATTGCAAACAGCTTGCTTTCTGTTCCCAATTAGGGTTAGTGTCTGACATCCTGAGATTGAAACATTTCAGTGCTTTTGAGTGTCTGTGGTTGTAAGAGCTGCATTTACAAAAATCCAGAATTATTATTCACAAGGGGAGAATGTCATTCTTTTGATCTTCAGGTTTTTTCTCCAAAATTTTTCTTCAAGGAATTGTGAATATGTTGGAGTTATGTTTTAAATAGCTGGTTCCCATGTTTGTGGTTTCTTTCATCAATTCATAAATTCCATTAGTTAAAAAAAAGAAAATGTATCTATTAAGATAATTTAATGCTTCTGATCTAAAAAAAAGAAATATGTGGAACACCATAAAGTGCATATTTATGTTAGCAGATATCTGTAATGTGTTTGAAGAGGTTAAACTGTAGAAGCATAATTCCTTACTGGAAAATAGAACATCTTTCTCTGATATCCTTGGGCCTTGTTTACCTGTTCCTTGAATGAAGATATACTATTGGCAAATTAGTACTTTGAAGGGGAAGAGGGTGAGGTGAACTTGGAAGATCAACACTTCAAATAAAATTGTAACAGCTTTGGATTGCATGCAAGTATATTACTTTCCTTAAGAACACCATCAAAAAATTGACTCTAGGAAAGAGAATGGCATCATCTGGTTCACTTTTTTTTTTTTTAATGCCAGCTTGATCCACGAATCAACATTTAAAAGAATATATTTTTCTCCAATCCCAGCAAACCACAAAATGTCTTTGTCATTATTATATTTTGTGCTGCTTTGACCTTTGAGGTGGTTTGGATAATCTGCTATTGATACTTGAGTTTCATGCTTAAGCATCTTGCCTCAGCTCTACACAAAAATATCTGAATGATTTTATACATTTTTCTAAACAACGAATACATATTATATCATGAAGTATAGAATGATATAAAAAAAAAAGCTCTCCAAAACATGGATTTATCTAACAGAAAGGTTTCCTGTAGGCCAAAGCAATGAGTTTATATTTTCATCAAACAGTCTGATTTGATTCCTACTAATTTTAATGAAAACAAAACCAGACCTGCTGCCATCCTAATGCTGTACTGCTCTCTCTCTCTGTTTCATTTCATATGCCATTAGGCTTGTTTATTTGTAGTTCAGGCCCAGAAAGTAATGGGTGCTCACTCTTAACTGTGTGAGCTGGGGCTGTCGTCTCACAGAGTGAGAATTTCAGAACAGAATTGGATTCAAGGGGGTTTTGACATGTTATGAGTAATCCTTTCTTCATATCCCAACTCTTGCTGCTCTGATGAAATGAGAGTTCCCAATAGACTGCTGGTAAATTGTAATGTCTCAGTAGCACATGTGGGGCTGGCTGTTTTGCCTCCATCAGATTAATCTCCTTGGTTTACTTTGAATTCAAGATGCTACCATTTCAATCCTAAAAACTATTTTCCTCCTCTCTCTTATATACTACATCCCCCTTCTTTGCTTCCTATATTATGTATTAAATAAGGTAGCAGGTGCTTGGCTGCTGCTGATAGGCAAATTTTTTAAGCTAATGTCTATGAAATTATGGCCAAAGGAGGAGAAAAATATGGAGGGAAGTTTAAACTAAGCTATTCTACATCACACCATAGGTTAAAGTAAATACAACCTTTGCTGTCAGTGGCACTAAGGTAAACAATTATTCATAAAGATGTTGTAACCAGGGATTTTTGCAGTGACTTACAGCAGGATCAGCTTCAACAGAAGGAAAGAACACTCTGGGAACAACAGTCTATAAAGGTGCATATTAAAACCAAAACTTCAATAAGGCAGTAATTTACCCAGTTAGATTTCTGATATCAAAGGAGTAACAAAATATGTGCTTTGAGAAGACCTGATTATATAGTTTTTTCCTATCTCTTCATTATATAGGGATAAAAATCTGTATACATAGTTTTCCTAGAAAATGTCGTAATTATGGCTATCATTTGGGTCTGCATCAGAATATGGATTTGTTTCTTCAAGGAGACTAAAGAAAACTTGGGGGAGGAGTGGTTCCTAGGAAATGCTTATTTTACTGAAAGCTAATACTTAAAGTCATTAGACTGACTTAAATAGTAATGTGTGAAAAATAGTGTGCAAACTTACCAGAATAAGTGTTACATAAAATTTTACAGGCACCTCCACATTTAATCTTTAGGTAAATAATGTACATTTGCATCATGTAATTGAATCCAGCTTTATAGCAGTATTAAATTAAGTACAGCCATAAATACCAGAACTGGTATGGGAACAACTTTTCTGTCTCTTAGAGGAAGATGTACGTCTGAGTTTGTCAAGTACATTTACACCACTCACGCTTGTGAACAAACAAAATGAGCAGCTTTACCCTAAAACTGGGTCTTTTCTTTCCCAAATTCCTATTACAAGCAGGAACTGCACAGGCTCGTCTATTACTGCCACCTACTGACAAAGTGATAAACAGCCGACTGAGACGAAAAAATACCAATACCAACTAGTAATGACCAAGAGGGGGATTCTAAATTAATACACAAACTGTCTGAAACAGAGAGCCAGCACTCCTGTTTTTGTGGGCTGCATTGTGTAAGATTTCTCCTGGCACTGGGGCACTGCTGCACTGCTGGAGTGCAGTTAGACCTCATGCTTCAGTTCCAGACTGCTCAGTTTAGGAAGACACAAAAGATAAATACATTATTTGGTTAAATAGGTCAGGTGTCTGGCTAAAAATGGCTTCAAAATCTGGGGAAGTTGTTGTGTGTACCAGCTGGAACTCATTTTCCAGTTTAACTCAGACGCCTGTTCCTCAGTGCTGCTGAGACACCAATTGTGCCCTTTGATCCCTGGAGCAGCTGAGGTGGCTGCTAACAGCAGTGAGGCTCAGCTCTAGGCCAGAGTGAGCCCCCAGCCCAGAGAGCACCCAACAGCTCTCACTGACTGCTGCTCTGTTCCTTCACACTCACACTTCGTTCCTGCCTGTTGCGTTTTTTATTTTGGGGGTGGGGGCGGTTCTCCAGTTCCTGGAGTCTGGGCCAAATACTTCCTCATATGCCACAACATAATAATACAGCCAGAACAGAGCTTAGGCCACTGCTTATGCTTAGAGCAGCATTTTATGGAAAATACACTAGGCATGGCATAAGGATGTGCTTCAAAAGATCAACCATTCCACAAAACATATTTGTTGTGCAGCTTCTCACTGCACCACACTCTCTTGTGTCTTTGAGCTTTGGGTGGCATCCTTGAGCCCTTCACACTCTCTATGGCACACTCTAAAGACATGCACAAATTTTCAGCAAAAGGAGGGAATAAGACATACTTTATAGAAAAGAACCATTGTGACTTTTTAAAAACCTTTCAAGTAGCAGTAACTTTAAAGGTATTGACAGTGTAAAAATCTGTCTCTGGCAAGTGTGGCTCACATGACTTTTTATCCGTAACTTTCTTGCTGCAAAAACTGCTCGCTATGGTGGATTCTTGTCTGGGAGGCTCCTCCCTGGAGAGCATCCCAGCTTTTATCCTACTCATCAGAACAGAATACACATAAATAGATTTCCAATATATATACCTGCAGTGCTGATATGAACATGTCAGTCATACCCTTAAAAGATCAAGCGACAAAACTTCAGGTGCTAAGGTTCTCAAGAAAAAAATCCTCTACAGAAATTTGAGAATATAAAGAATGTTATAGATAGCAACCTTTCTGATGTCTTCTTTCTCAGCCTTCACATGCTCTTTTTGTACTGAGTTTGCTTCACACTCTGGAAAACTACTACAAAAAGCAACTATGAAATAGAAATTAGAAGGCCATGAAAGTGATTACCTTTCTTTACAATTCTGTCCATACCAGCTAAACAAATACTTGCAACGGGGATGTGAATATATTTGAGGACATTTAAACAGAATCTGGATAAATGAAAAAAAGTATATTAAAAGATCATTAAAGAGGCCAAGTTAAGCACTTGTTCAAGAAATGTCAGAGGTAGGTTTCTTTATGCATATTCCATTTGCTTCTCTCATTTGTATGTACTACTATCCCAGACCGCCACTGCAGGAATTCCCACAAGGCACAGTATAGGCAGCATTCAGTTAATGAGCAGTTAGTCAGTACTATTTTGGTGTTGTTATTCATTGTGTAGCCCCAGGACTGATTTACTCACAAATTCTGCTTTCCATGTAGAACTGTTCCCTGATGAGCTCCTCTGTGGTGCTCATCATGGGTTGCTTCACAAAGTATCTCCGCAGTATCCTGGAGGAATGTGAGGGTGGAACTATTTGCATCTTACAGTGGGAAGCTGAGGCAAAGCCTGGACAGATTGTGAGTACCTGCTGCTCCAGAGTTAGCTCTTTCAGCATCTCACACAATGTTCCCACTTGCTCAGCCATCAGCTCTGAGTCCTCAGCTCTACAAACTGGGATGCCTTTTCCAAGTCAAACACATAGGAACTACGGGGAAAAAAAAGTAACATGAAAGATTTAACTTTGTGATTTTCCTGGTCTTGTCAGTTCTCCCAAGCAGAAATGACCCTTAGCCTTGTAACCCCTATTTTGTGATCCCACCTCACTGACCTTGCACTTGGTGTAACAAGCAGCCACCTGGTGCTTTCTCCAGCAGAATACATCCATCCTAGGGCAAGGTAAGCACCATGATGGGAAAATAGCAAGAGGTCATGTAAATTACTTTAAATAAAATACAGTCTGAATATTATCTATCCAGTGATAGATAATGAAATGACAAAAAATACTATGGCAAATTTGCTTTGCAATCCTCCAACATCTCTTTACCAGGCATGTGATTAAAAAGTGTATTTGTTGTTGTAGGTCTCTGTAGGACTTTCTACAAACCTTATTCTCTCATTCTGTACATGCATCCTGAAGTCTTTGTGCCACCTGTTAAAAATAACTGTATTCTAGCTGCACACCAAGTAGCTAACCCCACCAGCTGGCTGCTGCCCAATTATTGGATATTTGATGTTCCACATCTCTGCGAGATGTTCCCGTTTGCTCTCTGAGATGTGCTTGTCAAGATTTAGCTGCTGCCATACGGGTAGGTTTTGGTAGTTTTTTCCCATTTCTATTTTTGATTGTCATGAAGCTGTCAAGGAGTCAACTTAGACTGTAAAATGTATTATTGCTATATTGTTAAGTTTGGATAACTGTGATCTAATTTAGCAAAACTTAAAGCTACTCCTCCAAACAGACAAGAAGATGCCAAAACTTAATTAAAAGAATAAAAGGCTCAGCAAAATAATAGGCAAATAATTTTAAACAAAACTTCCTTAACTGTAAGTTAATTCATAAATTATTAAGTGGAAAAATTAAGAAGATTATACTATGTACTACTGCAAAGCATTTAAAGAATAATGCAGTCATCAGACACACTCAGTATGGGTTCTCAAAAGGAAAGGTCTGTTTAACTAATTTGATCTGCTTCTGTGATAGGGTTGCTACCTAGTGGATGAAGGGAAGGATGGGAAGGGAAGGGAAGGATGTAGTTTTTCTGGATTTTAGTGAGGCTTTTGATCCTGTCTCTCACAGCACCCTTCTGGACCAGTTGTCCGACAGTGGGATGAGCAGGTTCATGATCTATTGGGTGAAGAGCTGGCTGAAGCAGGCAGAGCTCAAAGGGCTGCACTGAAAGCAGGACATCCTGTTTGTATAATATGGAGAAACGGGTTTCTCATGGTTTGTATGTAATACAGTTACTTATCCTTGAAGATGGCAGGTAATGCCATAGGGAAAATAAGATATTAAAGGAATGGGTGCTCTGTTTTGCCTGCAAAGAAATAATAACTCCCAGGTACGTTTATAAAATCAATCCCCATCAGATTACCTGGCATGGGGGGAGAACCTAACATATGGGAACCTAATGTATGGGTACAAGGAATGTAGCCAAATATATATAAATATTAATAGATGGACCAGTTTTTATTTCTGCAGCTGAACATGCTAAAAGGCAAGTCAAAGGTAAATAGTGATTAATCATGGCTTTTTTTGTGTAAATTCTTCCCCTAGTACTACTATTTGCTGACAAGTACTCAGTTGCATATTAAATATGTTTTAAGTATGCAGCAAACAAAAACTGATGTATTTCCAACACATTTTCCTTCTGCTTGTAAACCTAATATAGAAAGGTTAAAATCATTGGTTTGCCTTCTAGTATCTGACTCCACTTGATGAAAAATTATTCTTAACTAAGCAGTTTGAAAGGACTGTAGGCATTTTCCAAACACTTTTCAGGGCTTAGGCATTAAAAAAAAAAATTAGTCTTCTTTTTGTAAAAAAATCATTGATTTCCATTCTACTTCATATAGATCAGGTTCTGTTACTAATCAAATGTGTTTCTAATAGACTAGCACCATCATGCATTCATTTAGGCCTTACAGCTATTACACACAGTCTTCTAGTTTATACATTAACAAGCGGCAAAAGGCAGAAAATTATGTACAAAAAGTTCCACCTGAACTTGAAGAAATTATTTACTGTGCAAGTGACTGCACACTGGAACAGATTTTCTGGAGAGATTGTGGAGTCTCCTTTTCTGAAGATGTTCAAGAGCCATCTGGACACAATCCTGTGCCAGGTGCTCTGGGATGACCCTGCCTGAGCAGGGAGGTTGGACCATATGACCCCTTGTGGTCCCTTCCAACCTGACCCACTCTGTTAATCTCTGATTCTGAGAAGCCTTTGCTTATTTAACCACATCACTTTTTCAGGTAGATTTATCCTGGGGCAGCCTGAGGAAACTAATTTCTCCTTGTTAATTGTGCAGGAGACCAGAGACAAGTAAATTCTCAAGGTGCTGATAATACTGTGCTCTCCTTCACCCGATCGTATTTAAACCCTTCTAGCCAGGACAGAATTCTGCAGACGGCGGGTCAGTCCTTAGGCACCCAATTTCTCAGAGTGGTGACTGAAGGTAACAGGTGAAGCCGAGCTCGGATTATTGACATTTCATAAAGAATTTTACGGATTCCTGGCCGTGATCCAGCCGCAGTTCAGGACACTTTGATTGTCTAACACCACCCGCCACCCTGAATTTCAGCCAAAGAACATGTTACTTGGTGGAATAAAACACTCCACAAACAGTTTGCGAGCGCCGCAGCAGGTCTTTGCCAAGGCGAAACGCTCTCTCCTCTTTATCGACTTAGTCAAGGATTGTTCTGGAAAGCTATTTTGTTCCTGACGCAACGACTTTTGAGACGGAGCATTCAGCGGATTACCGAATAACGATTACCCGGGGAGGGTTTCCCCGCGGCCGGGGGCAGCGGGGCTGTCTCGGAGAGGCGCAGTCCTTGAGGGGCCCTCTCGCCGCCGCCGCCGTCCCCTCTGCCGCGCCCCCGCCATGTGAGGCGCGCGGNNGAGGAAGGCCGGGGGGATGCTGCGGCCGGGGCAGCGGGAGCAGCGCCGGAGTGCCCGCGGCGTACCGTGGAGCGGCGGAGAGCAGCGCAGGCTCCGCCGCCCGGACCGGAGGTACCGAGCGCGGTGGCGGTGCGGGGCTGCCGCGGGTGCGGAGCGGCCGGTGCGGGGCAGCAGCTCCCGCTTCCGAGCTCCTCCTGCGCCACCGGTGCCCTCCCGCTCCCGGCGAGGCACGTGGGGAAGAAATTCCCACCGATCCCGCTCGTGTCGTTGCCGGTCCTAGGAATAGCTCTTCGCACTGCGCTGTGTTTGCCTCAGCGGGCTTTAAAACCCCTGTGCTGCAAAAAGCTATTCATAGGACCGGGTATGATCCGACAGAAGTGAAACCCGATCCTTGAGGGCTTACCTTGTGCTCATTATAAAATGAGGTGTAATTTTCAGGCCACAAATCTTCATGGCTGAAGAAACCGGTATCTGTTGGAACAGAAACTTTTGTCAGCTACCCACAGGTGCTATTTGACAATATTAAAAAATACTGTACATGAACACGTAATGGTGTTTGTTTCACTTGGGGTGTGCTTAGAACTGTTTAGTGACCCAGTAGCCCGTTCACTAATGGAGCCACACTCTGCAACTGGTGCCTGTTTCCCGTGCAGGGTGTGCACAGCTGTGAGGAAACAAGAGTCTGCTGATTGCCCGTGGCAATTAATAGTGCAAATATGCAAGAAGCAAGTTCAATGCATTTGCACAGTCTGAAGGCTGCAGAGTTGTATGGGTGTCTCTCTGTCTGTATTCTGGCTTTTGCATAGCACATCAGCAGTGGTCACACTTGAATTATAGAAGAAAGGGAGACCTAATGGTTGAACTTCTAGCCTGATGTGCGTTTGAATTGCCTGGTTGGTTTTGTTAATCTTTCATGGTGCTGTTTTGGAGCTTCAGAGCATTAATTTGGAGCTAGAAGTGGCAGTGTGGAATCTCGTGATGACCTTTCCCACGTAAATGTGTTTTCCACTAACAAACATTTCTAAGGAAAATCCAGAAGTTTCTCAGTTGGTGTTGGTGTGAATGAGTTATTTAGGTCGCTTAAATAATCACTGTTAAAGGCATTAGCAAAAGTAGGAGTAACACAAATTTGTAAAAGAGCAGCTTAAGAAACTTGGGTATCAAGTTTCTCTTTGTTGCTTACTGCATGGATGAAACATCCCAAGGAAACTCCAGCTAGAATTAATTTTGGTTTCTGTGTAGAATGAGTCTTTGGTCTCTGTGTAGAATGATTTACACAGAGACCAAAGACTCAAAAGGATAAGAGTTGACTCTGAGTCACAACGTTCAGGGTGGATCCCCTTGCTTTTCAAACTCCTGATAGAGCTTAGGTGCAGCTAAGTACAATTTTGGTCTCCAGCTTCATCAGAGGTTTATATCTAGATGATTTAGCAGCACTTAATCAATGACTAATTTAACAAAGTGATTTTCCTTTCCTAAAAGTGAGCACAGTGGGTGAGAAGTGATAGAAAATATAGGTATATGTTTCCTCCAGTACCTTAAAGTATCTATAAGCTGCTGTTACTCTTTTATAGAATGGGGCATTTGCAAATGTTGTATTTTTCTTAAGATATATGGAGGAATCGTCACACTACCCCCTGTCCATCAGGTGCTCAAAAACTTTAATTTTCTGCTTGATCCCTTACATTTTTTGGGTGCCATCTCAACTTCTGCTTTCCGTAGTGCTAGCTGCACTGCTGCTGCCATATGCCCCACCTTTTCAAGGGAATTTCCCCTAATTAGAATATTACCTATAGATCTGTACAGTTTCACATTCTGAGAGAGTGAGACTGTCTATGAAAGTTCAGCAAACATGGGATGAGCAATTGTGGGTGAATGTTTATACCCCTGTGGAAGTCTGTTAAAGGTATATTGTGAACTTTGCCAAGTAAAAGAAAGTTACTTTTTATCCTCCTGCAAGGGGACCGATCATAAAGGACACATCTGTCATACCTGGTGCTGCTGTCCACAGTATGTGCTCCTTGTAGCTGTTAAAGCTGCAATATTGGGTACTGCAGCTCTCAGTGGGGCTGTGTTGGCATTTAAGAGGTGATAATCAATTGCTAGATGCCACCTCCCACCCAGTTTTCAAACTGGCCAAGTGGGTGAATTGTACAGTGGGTTCTGGAAATAATGTGCCATTTTTCTAAGTCTGCTGCTACCTCAGAATTATTTCCATTTTGTGCCACAGCAGGAGTTGGGCATTGGTAGTCTTCGGATTGAGAGTGCAGGGACTGCACGGAATACATGCACTGTACCCCCTGGTTTCTGTCAGGTTTAGGGGCAAGATTTGAACCAAAGGACCACACACTCCCGACCATCAGGTGCCAGGCTTGGATATTCAAATTATCAAAAACCCAAAATAGTTCCATTGTGATCTTCCGCTGCAAAGCAAGTAGACAACATTTGCTTCTAGTCCAGAGCCATAATTTAACTTTTGTGGTTTGGTGAATACCACTTGCTCCATTCACTGCAGTGGTTTTAACTCTGTGCTGTCCAAGTTGTACACCTAGCTTCTCAGCATCCTGTTGCATTAATATTGAAATTTGTGCTCCTGTACCTGTGTGGAATTTTGTCAGTTGTTGAGGGCCAACAGGAATGAGAATGTATTATGCTTTAGTGATTTGACCTCATATTCAGATGAATCTGAAGGAAACAAAGAATCAGCTGTCCTCAGTTTGCTGTCATCAGGGTCATCCCATGTGTTCCTATCCCATTCTTCAGGAGATACTATTAATTTCCTAATCTGTACAATGTCAGGAGGATGGAAGGCCCATATAAACATAAATCTCATCTTTTCCTCCAGCTTTTTTTTCTCATTTTCTTCCTTTAACTGATTTTGCAGCTGCTCCATTTTCAAAGACAGTATTAATTCAGTTGCCTTTAGGATTTTTATTTCTTCCTTTAGGTATAGTACTTTTTTATTGTTATTCTTGCTATCTTAATAAGCAGCTTCTAACCAGGTTCCTAGCATTTTGCAAATAATTCCTTTTCCATCCTTTATCGGGCCCCGGCCACCTTTAGCTTTCATAGCTGTACGATCATGCCAGTTAACACAACCCATTTTCTTCTGAGAATTTGGAACTTGGACTTATTCTGTGCTTTCTTAAGTAATCTGTGCTATTATTTGACATCCAGTCAAATATGCCAATTTGTCACAAATGAGTGGTTTAGATTGCTTAAAGAATCACCATCAAAGGTGGCAGCAAAAAAGGTATCACCTGGATTTAACCTGAGCTCACAACTAAGCACCATGCAGCCAACTCACTTATTTCCTGCTGCCCCCCACCCCTGCAGTGGGATGGGGAGGAGGATCAGGGAAAAAAAAAAAAAAAAAACAAAAAAAGGAAAAAACCCTTGTGGATTGAGAAAGGAAGAAGCAAGTTAGAATTCATTTAGAATGATTTACATGGAGGCTGAAGATGCTAAAGGGTAAGGGAGACCCTCCTGTTGAGTCATGAGGTTCAGAGTGGACCCCCTTACTTTCTAAACTCCTTATGGAGCTGAGGTACAGCTAGGTCCAGTCTTAGTTTCAGACTTGGTCAACGATCAATAGCTAAAGGATTTAGCAGCACTTAATCATTGACTAATTTAACATTTACAAAGTGATATACAAAGTGGTAGGATTTACTATAATTGCTGCAGTGACTTCATTATACATCCAAGACATCAACATTCATGCTATACTGGCAGAAGAGTAGCTAAGTCAGTGCACTCATGCATGCACACCGACACAAAGAGATACATTTATTATATGGGGATATATGAGTATCAATGTATAGAGGTATACCTGTTAAAAACTCCCCTCGAGTTAAGAGAAGCGCTCACTTCAAATATCTTGGCATTTCTCAGTGGGAAAGGGTCGAGCCTCAAGGAATGGAAGGTTTCAGCCCAGGCCCTGTCATCAATTTTGGGTGCTGATCCTCAGAACTTTGCACACTGAAGAATCTGTGACCTCTGAGAGACATCCTGCTCAGGGAGTTGCTAGTGGCAGCCTGCTGTGGTCCAGGAGAGCCAAAGGGCTTCACTCAGGACCAGTGTTCAGGGTTGTTTAGGTGTTGGGCTTTAGCCATCCATAGATTTCGACCCTGAACATGGTTGGTAATTGCTGGAATTTTCAAAAATCCAGTAACTATGGAGTCTGTTGCACTCAGGGTACAGTTCAGGTAAGGAATGTTCCAGGCCTGTCAGGGGATGACTGATTACTCCTGCTGTCATTCCTTCTTTGGTCAGGCAACGGGAGTTCCTTCCCATGGTCAGTGTCACCCTCACTTAACGATGGTGGGGCTGGTTCCTGGTCCAGTCAAGGGACACTTCACTGCCCAACTCATTACACAAAGGCCTAATGGGAATTTCTGAGATAGAGCAGCCCTGAGGAGGGGGAGGAAGGCACCACTTGGAAGCTGGGGAAGGAGAGAAGTAGCTTTGCTCTTCAGAGCTTCCCTGTTTTGAGCCGTTATTATTGGAGTTGATGTTCATTACTGTAAAACCATGCTGCGTTGGATAATGTTAGGATAACTAGGATTTTTAATAAGTGAGTTTTTTTAATACTGAAAGAGCAAGTGTATGATTTTTGTGCAGGATTTATTTAGTTGTAAATAAATACTAATGTAAAGTTACTATTGAGTAATGTATTCACACTGAGGAGAGGAATAGCGATGCCTCCTCTAAAATGAGGACATGTCATCTGCAGGAAAATGCTCAATAGATTGTTGTTGTACATGTGTTGTCTTTTTGTAGGCCCAATCCTTGCATGGTATTTAAGGAAGAATCTGTCTCTTAGCCTTCAAAGTACCACAAAATGTACAAGATATAGGTATGGCTGCCTTGGCAGAAGAAAGAAGGATGAGCCAAGGGACCTTAGATGTCTTACGTGTTGTATTTTTTTATTATTCAGAGTGTTTTAGGAACATTAGTGAATTTGTATACAAGAGGAAGAAATGTCCCTTTTGAATCTGAAACTACTTAAGAGGATCTGGTAGTGCCTGATAAAGCCAGTCTTGTTTCACCTGAGTAATTTCTTTTTTTTGTTTACTACTCCAGCTGCTCTTTACTACCTATCACCTGGAATCCCTGGTGCGAATAAAAAGTAAATCTTGTAATGGGGTAATGTTTTGCAATAGCTGTGACATAAAAATGCATAATTTGTATATTTTCTGGTATTTCTGTGTAGTTGTGTACAATAGTTGTGTGCTATCTCAACAGTTGCAGAATTAGCTACCAGTAGAGGTCAAAGACAAGAGTGAACAGCAGTTCTGTTTTTTGAGGAGTTTAGTTACCCTCCCAAATAATCATCACCACACATTCAAATAGAAATCTGTCAAAAAGTTGATAACCTGTTTTAGTGATTATTTACCTTGGCTTCATTGACTCACTAACACAAGATTGGAATAGACATCCCCAGCCATCCATTCTGCTTACTATTTCTATTAAGCAGCTCTTGGTTTCTGTCAAAAAATGGCAGGTGGGCAGCCTACATTTGTTTAGTGAAGGCTCGGGCTGGCTTTTTGTCTGTTCACTTGGATTCCTAGCAGTTGCAGGAAGAGGCTGTTCCACAGGCTTGTTGTCCTGATTGAAAATATGTTCTCATTTCTGGCCTAACCTTACTTGCAATTAGTTTATGCCCTTTAATTCTTAAGCCTTTCAGTCAAAAGAGTCTTTCTCCCTCTTCACGTATGTCTTCGGCATGTAACCATAGGGGTCAAAGGTGAAATCCTTTAAATCCTTTAAATCCTTGCTTTCTTAAGTTGAGCATTTCAGGTACTTCTAACCTTCTAGTGGAAAACAGGCTTTCCATTTCTAGAAAACAGTTTGGTTTTTCATCTATAGGTCAGATGGCTTTAAATGTAAACAGTGTTCCAGTCTTCACTTATTCCATCTACTTTTCTTCCTCTATTGGAAGTACCTTCTGTAATAAAGTCTTCCTTTTAACTACCCCTTGTGAAAGGCCTGTAGTTTGCCTGCATTCTTGGCCCTCAGTTGTGTCTCTGGACACAGCTATGCAGTATTCAGGCTTTCTTTGTGTCCATGACCACATTTACCTTGGTGTCACAGAAGATAGAGTACACTTGTAGGCAGTACTCAGTAATTGGAAAAAAATTAAATAGGATCAATCCTGAGACCAAAGGCATTTGTTTTAGTGTCCTGACTTTGGTGACTTCCTGCTTTTTTTTTTGTTCATGATTTTATGAAACTGTAATTCACACTTCTGAAAAAGATTTGTTCAGGAACATGCTTTTAGGTTTACTTGAAATCCTTGTCTAACTGGTTACAAACAAGTGCTATCCAAAGAAAGTTTGTGAGTAGGAAGCTTAGTTAATTTTTTGTAAAAGTCTTAGATAAATGCTAATTATAAAATGACCTCAGAAACTTGAGAAGGAACAGACAGACCTGCTTTTAGCACTCCAGGTGGATTCATTGCTAATTGTGTGTTTTAATTGATAGCACAAATCTTACTGAGTAGGAAGTTACTCACTGTCGGGCTTCAGCTACAGGGCCTAGTCAGAAAGCCCCACACATTCTGTGTAATCTTCTCCTACTTTGCTGATGCTAATGCCCTTTAAGTTGTTATTCCTGTTACATTTCTGGAGGGGGGGGGTGGCAGCTAAAAATTGGCCTTTTTGGATTTGTGAGAGTCAATCTTCTACTAGTGAACAATTATACAACAGATTAAAACCCACCATTTCCTAGAGTCTGCTTGTATGCCATCTGTTGTCCTGTGGCTCAGCATGTACTTCAGACACTGGCCTAATGGAATCAAAATATGGGAACAGCCTATGAGGTGCTATGAGGTGAAGTTTTGCTAAAATATGGGACTTTCTTAAGAGAGGATGTTGTCTGAAATCTGATAGTCCTGTCTGTCCAGGAGTAGCATGCTTGGTCACAAAGTTATTTCATCTTTTGTAGGTATGTAAAGACTTACAGACTGGGGGCCTTGGTAACTGAAACTCAGCAGGCCAGGTTTGGCATTGGCAGTAGATGTGCAGTCCTGCCTAAAATGCCAGTTGTACCCCACCCTTCATCTGTAAGATCTTAGTCTGACATGGTTTCTCATGGATAGGCCACCCCTAACATAAAACAATCCCTTAACTTTTGAATAATTGACAAAGAATACACAAAATAAGCTGGTATTTTCCAAATGAATTGAGATTTTTTTTAGGGTTTTCAGTTATTCTGTAGACAGATGTCTGAGACATTGCAAACTACTAATGAGTGGCACTGGAATTGCATTTTTGTATTTTGGCACTGGAGCAGGGGGCAGAGAGGACCAGTTCTGCCAGAGTTGGCTGAATTAAGGTTTTCAACAGTTATCCTCTAAATTGCCTGCTGAGTGGAACAGCCAGAAGAGAGCAAGTAGCCTTTCCTGGGAGCAGGCTTTTGTTCCATGGCAGCAGGGATTGGTAGCCAATTTTCATCAGATAAGGGTGCTATGCTCTGCTTCCCCTGCCCTGCCACAACCCCAACCCTTCTCTCCACAAAATAAGAAAAAAGGAGGCATCGGTTTGTGTTGCAAAAAGGCTTTGCTTTTTTCTTTTGACTTTTCTTCTGATGCTTTGGCCATTGTTCCCAGTTTTGTCTAGAAATGTGCAAGTATTATATAATTAAGGTATTTAGGGTATCATCACTCTACCACTGTTACTACTTCCACTTGGCAATTCAGAGGGACCCCGCTCTCCTATTTCTTTTAAGGGATGCTGTTGATGTAAAACAAACAGAAACCTCTGCCTGCAGAGGTTTTGTTCTTTGAATCTGTAAGTCTTGTATAAAAACTTGTCTGCCTCACGGAGTACTGCAGAGACCAGGGGTGCACATCTTGGCAATTTCTAGCTCTGGGGTGAAGTAGGTACTGCAGGGAGGTCAGGTAGCTCTGCTTGCAGCAAAACATGTAATGCAGATGAGCTGTAGCAGATTACTTTAAGTGAAGCAGATTAAAAGGGGGAAAGAGCTGCTTTTGCTCTTTGGTTTGTTCTTTTTCTGTGTGTGTCAGCATTCTGTGAATACAAATCTTTATATTGAGGTAATTCCTTCCTTCATGTTTGTTTGGATCTTTTGCAAAGTGGCAGAGAAGAAAAAAGTATTAAACCTCAGGAATATGGTTGCAAAATCACAGGAATAGGCGAGATAAAAATGTGCGGGGTTTTTTATTTTGGAGGAGTGTTGTTCCTTTTTAGTCTTATCTTATGAAGTGGATTAGTTGAGAGTATTCTAAATAACTTCTGCTTGGTCTATTTAGTTCCATTCATTGATTTATTCAGTAAAAAAAAAAAAAAGACAGAAAAAAGCTGCATTGGTAGCAGAAGATACAAAGCCCAGCCTTCTGTGGAGCTCACTTATTTTAGCCATGTCCAGTGGAAGTGCTCTGGTGCCTGATATTGCAAGTAAGCCTAGACTGCTGTGTTTCTCAGTGCAGGCACTAATGACTCTTTTCTTTGTCCACTCCAGTTGCATGAAATGTGGAGACTTAATCACTTTGTGGACTGCATATTATGTAAAATTTCACTGAAAATGACTGGCAAATTCAGTAGTTGATTGGGGATTCATCAATAGAGATGTTTAGCAAGACTGTGTTTGTTGACAAAATCAAGCAAAATGATCTCTCACTCTTTTCATCTCCTTATAATGAAGCAAATATAATTAACAGCCTAATTTGACATTTTATTGAGAATCAGTCTCGTGGGAAGAAGAGGTGCATGTTCATCTTTGTAGTTTGGGATTTTGAAAAACTTCAAGAGCTGTTGACTACTGCTGAGGTGGTTAAAATCTGAGTAGAGTCAGCAGACTGCCTGTCAGCGGTGACCTCTTTCCATGGCCAGCTCAGCAGGACACACACCTCTGCATTTTTAGTCATGTCTTCTAATGGCACAGCTTTGTACTCTACATATGCACTTGTTTATTTTCCTGAATCTCTCCCAGACTTTGGTCTGTTGCTAGTTCTCAGTCAAGCTTGACAGACAGGTGAAGGCTGACCAGCACTTTCACCCATTTCATGAAAATTGGTGACTGAAAATCCTGTGGAAACTTCCTGAAGCTGATACTGAGGTGAAAATCTGTACCAATAAAAGTACAAATATGGTCAGATGTCAGAGAATTCTGTGGAAGCCAGTCCTTAAAAATATCAGAACCCAAGAAAGCTTCAGTAGGAACTTACCGTAAACAATGTGACACAAGGTTCTGGCAGACTGGACTTAGACTTAGAGCTGACAGAAGTACTGCTGCTGTAGAGAATTGAGTAAACCTCAGCAGCTGAGGGAGGGCTGCTTGCTTTCATGTTTTTGTAGGTTTTGCTGTGGATTAACAGGTAGGCTTTGTGTATTTGTCTCAGGTTCTACTGAGAAGTCTAGGCTAAGTAATGCAGCTGAGGTACAGCTTTGAATAAGTAAAAATACAAAAGCAAGGTCGACAGTGGTAGTGTGACCTTTGGATTGGAAAGCTTCCTCTCCTTCTCCAACACTTTTAGGGTTTATAATGGAATGTGATATGTAGCTTTTTTCTTTTTCTTTTTTTCACCCCCTTCACAAATGATAAAATTTACAGTTTTTTCTTGTCTTTGAAATCAGAAAATGTAAAGATGTAATTATCGTGCACAAGCAGTTCGAGTAAGAGCGATGTATATGATATGATACAATCCGACACTGAAAATTTTGGCCTAAAAGTGTACAAAAATAGACTGTAAGATAAATAGCTTTGGTCCTCAGTGACAAGTATTGATTGCTTGTTTAAATTGTCACTATTGACTTTGAGGTCAGCAATGTTTTCTCTTAAATTATGCTGCATCAGAGAATATTTATGTACATATTGGAATTGTCCTTATAAATTAATAATAGCCTTAGTATTTTTTCCCTGTACTTCTCACTTTATCTCCCTTTTTAAAATAGTGTCAGTTCAGAGAAACACATATGCATCTATTTTCCTGAAATTTTAGCATTATTTCTACTTTTCCATAGGAAGTAGAAATCTTTACTAACAAGCAAAATTTTTTTTTTGTCAAAGTAAACTTTCTTTTTTTTTTTTCATTTTCAGTGGACTTAAAAGTAAAATGGCATAACTCTTGGGACAGAGAAGACAGACAATTTTCTGAATATAGACCACTGCAATGCTGTTCTAGAAGCAATAGGATATTAATTCTAAAGCATCTGTTACATTAACATTGTTCCCATGTGGATGGTTCATAAGGAAAAGCTTCACTCATTTTAAAACATAAACTAATTAAAAGTATGTATATTTGATTTGAGTAGCTTATTTTTAGTTGGGTTTTTTTAAAATTTGTTCAAGCTAACTTATGTTATTCTGAGTCAAGTCACCTCATAGACTTGTGCCCTTAGTTTTATTTTTCTTTAATTTTGATTTAATGGAGTGATTCTGCTTCTTATTAAAAGTGATGTTTTAAAAAATAAATCTGTGTAAACGGTACCTCATCTACAGTCTACAAGCATATTAGACCTATGAACTTGATAGTGGAAGGCTTGGAGTTAAAGCTGAAGAATAATCAAAGGATGGATGAAGAACAAGGGGAAAAAAAGGGATGTGTAAGCAGGAATTAAGTAACTACACAGGAATTTGCTATAGTGTTATAATTTGTAAACATATGTCTGTCTCATGTGTCTCTGCTGTCTTGGAGAGTTGGTGATTCTTGGCTATGTAATGACCTATGAGGACATACAGAGCCTCTGGATAAATTATATTTACCAGCATAAAGGAAAACTAAATTGGTATTTTGATTGAACAGCATGTTTGACTTACAAGTTTCTTTAGATGTTATATAGGGCACTAGGTTTGCTGCTCTGTAGCAAACAAATCATATTCCTAAACCTCGCCACCAATTCAGTTATGGTTTGTTGTAAGAGGTGCAGCAGTTGACTTCAGTGAAAAAATGGAGAATGGAACTAATGGCTCATTGCTTGGGATTTTAAGTCATTCTGAGCCTAAGTTGATGGAAGCTTCTCTAAATAGGTTAATATTCCGCTTAAGTAATTGATAATCTTGTAGCTGTTTTCATTTAAATAATGGTGGAATGTAACCTTCTTATAGAAAATTGGTGTTTGCCTACTTAGAACTAAAATATTTAGTGGGAAATAGAATGGGAAAGGTTTACCTGTGGAAACATCACTCTGTAGTTTTTTTTGCTTTTGCATTGTTCTGAGAATCAATTCCAGAGCAGTTTTATTTGGCTTTTGGAGTCAGGGCTATTTTCAATAGCCCTAAAGAACAACAGCAGAAATTCTGAAATCTTGATGTTGATTCAGCATGGAACAGAGCAAGGCCAAGGCCTCTCCCCTGCATGCTGAACAATGACAGTGGGATATAAGGCTAGATAGATGTCTGGTGGGGTCTGGCACAGCAGTTTTTGTGGCAGATGCTGTGAGGTCCTAGGTTAGTGAGCAGTGTAAAAGAACCCATCTATTCAGCTTCAAAGTGGAGAAAGGGGATGCTGATACAGAAGGTAGAATCTGGATAATAATTAAACTTCTTTTAGTGGGAGTTCACAGTACAGACTTGGCAGTATTTTTAGTCTCTTAATTAGACTCTAAAAAATCTTGTCTATGCTATATGCAGTAGTTTAAAGTGCACTCAAACTTACATTTGTTTTCTTTATCTGCATCCCAATGAAAAACATAGTGAGATGAGAGGGAAGCAATTCTTTGCTAAAACTACATACAAATCTGTCTTAACTCTAGGATGTGTGATAGATTAAACTAAGCAAATTCACTTTAGCTACTTGCCTGACTGTTTACAGGCTCTAAATCAGAGCTTCTCAGGTCTCTATCTGGTCATAATCCTGCTTGAAATCAAGTCCAGGTTTCATGATCTCTAAATTAAAACAGCACAAGCTAAATCCTGGATTACAAGTATTGGCAGTGGCATCCAGCTTTGAATAAAGCCAGAGCATTCCCCTGTGTAGGGATGTAACACCCTGTGTGAAGGCAGAGTGCTGTTGCAGTTCAAAAGGTTAGAAACAATAGGCCTTGAGAACCCACACGGAAATTGTGAGGCAGAAAGGTGGTCCCAGTGACTTTAGACAGAAGGGAGAAAATGGATATGTTAGTGAAGATTTTGGGATATTGAAAATGTTTCTCTGATTCTGAACCAAGAATGCAAAAGTAATTCTGCTGGTCGTTTTTAGTGTTTCAGTTATCTTGCTTTTGAGATGTCCTTTAATCACAGAATGTCAGAGTGGTTTGGGTTGAAGGAACCTTACAGATAATCTAATTTCAACTCCCCTGCCATGGGCAGGGATGACTCCCACCAGACAAGGTTGCTCAAAGCCCCATCCTGCCTGACCTAGAACACTTCCCAGGATTGAGTCAGCCACAGCTTCTCTGGGCAACCTTTGCCAGTGTTTTACCACCCTCTGAGTAAAGAATTTCTTCCCAACATCTAATCTCAGTCTCCCCTATTTTAGTTTAAAACCCTTTCCCCTTGTTCTGTCACTATCTGCATCGCTCCCCTTCCTTTTTGTAAGCCCCCTTTAAGTACTGGAAGGCTGGAATTAATTATTGCTTGTCGTAATATGTGCATAAAGTAAATATTTCTCACTTTCTCCTTCTAGGTCCACTGTCCTTCTTTCATCAGTGGAAGCTGAAACATTATGATGTTATTGTGGGTGTTTTGTCAGCCCGACACAATCATGAGCTACGCCGTGTTATAAGGAGCACTTGGTTCAAGCACCTGAAACAACATCCTGCCCTGAACCAACGGTAACCTCTGCTGTTTTGTAGTTTGGGCCTGGGGGGCAGGGGGTGAGGCTGTAATGCTCAAATATTTTGATTTAATAATTTTTCTTTTAAAGTATTTCCAAGTTTGTTTTTGAGCATCTTGTACTCAGATAGATTTTTTTTTTAAGTCTGCTTAATAGTAAATAAGAATACTTCTTGTCTTGGGCTGTAACTACTTTTTATACACTGCTGTTTGCTTTTGCAATTACTTGCCACTGTTCATTAGTGATGTATAAGCCTTTCTCTTTTTTGTGTTGCAATGTACGCTGTGCAACTTGAATCCTCGGTGATCCAGGATTTTTGGAAGCAGGCAGGATTGCATTTGGTGAGAGAACCACAAAAGCTCTCACAAGCAGCCTCAACTGAAAAGTTCAGGTTTATTTCCCACTGAACCAGGTGCACCAAACTGCTGCAGTGTGAGTGCCCTTCCTGATTGCTTGCATAGACCTGACAGTGTACAGACAGGTCTGGTTTTGCTGAGAAGCTCTGCTGCAGTTCATCCCTGGAAACGTTGCCATCCTCACACCTTGGTACCTGCCTTGCACTGAGAGCATTTTGCTGTTCCCAGAGTTGGTGTCAGCATGCAGCCTGGAGTGCAGCGTAGCCACTTCAGTCATCTAAAATTGTGACCTTTTATAGCTTATATGGAGTTCTGGGAGGACATTTAGCTGCTAGGTGAAAAGATAGGTTAAGGTGGATCCTTGCTCTTTGTACTACTTGATGTCTCCCTACTATGGAATAACCATGATTGGAGCTGGAGAGGAACCTCTCAGATGATCTGGAATCCTTGTTCCTCCTTTGATGCTGTGTGTTATTTTTCTTCGTGTTTTTTTCATTGACTTTGGAATGCGTAGCATTTAAACAATCTTGAATTAAGTAACAAACCCAGGCCAGGAGGGGCAGATGTCTGGGATCCTTCAGTGTTGCCTTAGGTATTTTTTCTGTTTAGTGTGCTGGCTGTCTTGTATCTCGTTCCTAGCTGCCAATCATAATGTAAAATGTTAATGTGGATTTGGAATTGAGCTCCTGTGAGGGGATTAATGTGGTTGCTCTGCATACCAACTGTCATTGCTGATTTTTAAGAGGTTCAAAATATTAACCCTGTGAAAGACAGGCCATGGTGATAAAATTAAGTTTATTGAAGATGGAGGGAGGAGGGAAGAGAACTGGTGTTAATAAAAGCAAATTATTTTAGTGTCCTTGTGAAGTTTATAATAGGTGCGCATGGTTGTGCTGTGCCAGTGAAGGACAGAGAAGACCCCTACTCCTGCAAACTTCTGAACATCAGCAACCCAGGTATAGAAGTCAACTCTTAAAAATTCTGTGGTCTGACCTAGAGCTAGTCATCTTTTCTGAGAGTAGTTTGGGGAGTTTAATTGAATCTTGAAAACAAATACCTCCAAAACAACTGAGTCTTGAAAATAAATAACTTGTTGCATAACCTTCCTGTAAGTACCTTGTACAGTCTAGAAAGGGAGAGATGTTTGGGCATGTGAAGGAGGGGACATTGACTTCTAATGGATTTGCATTTTCCTTGTGTCACCAGACAATGTCTCCCATATAATATACATTTTTACTTGATCTATGTGTTAAGTGAAGTTGGAGAGAGACAAAATGACCTGGCATAGTGTCAAATGTGGCAAAAGTAGCTAGGTGATAGTCTTGAGTGTCAAATGGACTTCTCTGGTGACAAAATGAATTCTCTAAGCAAGTCTGACTGATAGGTTTTTCAGATTGTGCTTTAGAGAGAAAACAATTAAAAAATGTAACATGGGGGAAAATTAAATGGTAAATTTTTCCTGTCACCTTTTGGATTTTATTTCATTTTTGCTCTTTAATACAAGTCAACTAAGGACTGGTAGGCACCTGAGCCATGATTCAACACAAAATGTAACTTCTGTTACTTTCTCTTTGAATGACAACATCCAATGTTCCCAAGTAAAAATGGTACCTCAGGGCTTAGGTAGGCGATAATGCCAAAAAGCAGGCAGCTGAATTAAGTGGAGGTGTGTGCCATTTTGATGCATGAATAATTATTTCATTATGCTAATATGCAGGTATTCATGCAGTCAAATAGCATTTTTGTCTTCCTGCTGTGGATTTATTGTGTTTCTAATCTTTTCCCTGTGGATATGTAGGTGTTGAGTTGCAATTGCTATTAGCCTGCAGATTGCTGTATCTGAAATTTTTCTTGCTGCAGTCTGCAGCCCATTGTATTTTCTTTTACTCCAGTTTTTAATTATCCTTGTGCACTAGTGAGCCATGCTAATTAACCAGAATGCTTGGCATGTAGGCAGTGTGCTTTGTGTGTATCCAGGAACTATGAACTTCTCTCACCTTACCCTTACCTCTGGCCTCTCCTTTTCATTCAGTCTTGAATCAGGAAATTGAAGCATTCAGTCTCCCTGAGGACACACCTTCTGTGCTGTCTGAAGACAGAATTGTCAGTGTGAACTTCCGTGTGCTTTACCCCATTGTCATTACCAGCCTTGGGGTATTTTATGAGGCTGATGGGGTGGGATTCCAGAGGAACATCACTGTAAAGCTGTACCAGGCAGAACATGAGGTAGAGTATTGTAGTTATGTTTTGAAAGCATGATGTCTCTTTTTTGTGAATTAAGTTCTTACAGAAAGTGACGTGCTTTGTTGGTGAGTTAGAAGTACTTAACTGATAAGTGTATGAGTTATATTTTTCTTCTGTTGCATTTTAAATTCTCATATATATATATATATACAGAGGCACATCCTGGATGAAGAAAAGATGAAATTCACAAAGTGCTGCAGGTTAATCTAGGTGCTGGTACAAAAGAGCACTTACATCTAATTCCAATGCACAATTTTTGTTTGTATTTGGGGTTCTAAATATTGATAGTTAATTAAGAAATAAAAAACAAGCAATCTAATATATTTAAAACACTTGCAGAAACATACATTTGGCATCTTCAAGCAGGGATGCAGGACAGCTATAATTTTTTCTTGTCTGTCTTCTGGCAAGACATTTTAAGGTTTCTAGAAACTGGTATTATTTACTGGTAATAATCAGACTTCATTGATAATTTCCCCCAGTCCCAAGCTGTTATGGGTTTGATATAATAGCTTTGTGATTTGGAGGGAAAAAAAATTTGAGCATGGTTGTTGCGTTCGATATATTACATTTATCTCAACCAATAACTTGATAGGCCCATTTCAAAACTTCTGCCTATGCTACAGTAGAAAGAATTGTAAGTATGACTTCCATGATGAACTTCCAAGGAGTTGGGTTTATAATAGCCATAATAAAAATAAAGTTATACTGTAATCAAGTTCATGTTTCCTAAACTGTAGAATTCCTAAATGTTCAATATCTTGAACATAAAATTATCAATGTCTGATAATTTTATCTGCATTAGCTTTTTACTTCCAGTGAAGGAGAAAAGTTGGTATCAGAAGAGAGCTTGGAAACTGTTTTCTGAAGATTGAAATTTGGCAATGCAGCATCTTTATGTAATTTGTTATTATCTAAGAGCCATTTGATGACCTGTGTAATACAGTAGCGCTTTTAATGTGTGTTTTGGTTTTTTTAATTTTGGTTTTTTCCCCTTTTGTTCACAGGAGGCAATCTTCAGTGCTCGCTTTAGTCCACCAAGCTGTGGAGTGCAGGTGAACAGATTGTGGTACAAGCCAGTAGAGCAGTTTATTTTGCCAGAGGTACGTGCAGCATTAGAACTGCCAGCAGTTCTTTTAAGTCATGTGGACAGACTGGCTGATAAAACTGGCCTTATGCTTGAGGCAGAAAAGGGCAAGTGAAAACCTCTAGAATGTTAGTTCACAGAATCACAGAATGGATAAGTAGTTGCAGGGATATGCTGAAATCTAGTATTTGTTTTACAGCATCTTATTATCACAAGTAGTCATAAAGCATAAGCCTGGAAAATACAAACTGATAAAAAAGTTACATTGTCAAATAGTAGTAACTTCAGAAAATTTATCTATTTCTGATTGAAAACTGTACCTGCTTTGATTCTGTGGGAGAGTTTACCAGAAAATGTGATGCTTCTTTCTCCCTTCTGCATTATCAGACTTTAGCACACGAGATAGGGAGGGGAGGATGGCACAGGTTTCTAGGGTACAGCTGGGAAAGAAGTTTCTGCATCTGATGTCTTGGACATAACATCAAGATATTGTGTGCTATGTTTGCAATGACAGTGTTATTTGTTTTTGGTATAGGGATATGGAATCTACTTGTGGCTACATAGGAAGGAAGAGGATTAAACACAAAAGGAACAGAATATCATAGGAAAATACCCATATGATTTTACAGTGAAGGTTTAATGAATAAAGGTTGGCTTAGAAGGAGAATTCTAGTTAGCAGACCCTCCCAGGTACAAGGAATTGTTCTCTGTGCACCAGTGATCTCTTGCTAGATATCTCAGCTACCATTTTAGAGAGTTTCCCTTACTTTAAATATTTTCCTGGACTCTTGCTGCTATTTCTGTAAGTTGTCTTTAGGTCTGGGTTGTTTTATTATTAAAGAAATTGTGTTATGAAAGAATGAAGCAAAAAAAGACTGAAGAAGAAAAAGAGGACAGTTCAGGCCAGTGTATTCTCTGATTTATTCCCCTGGCTCTATACTAATGAATGCATTTGGAAATCTATAAATTTTAAGGGGAATCTGCAGCTGGCTGATTGGTTTTTCATCCTAGACAGTGTTTACTGAATACTGTGCAAGTTGTTATGGCAGGAGACCTTTTAGGTGAGCAGACCACTTGCAGTATTTTGTGCATATATTTTGGCAATCCAATTTCATACTAAAATGATTAAGGGTTTATTTTACATTTTTAAAAAGAATATTAGTTACCCAGTAATTTGGCAGTCTATCATGTGAGCCTTTTCCCTGCAATACTTTGTTTTGAGATGCTAAAATTCCAGGCAGTTGTAATTTTGCTATAAATGGTTGCAATTTTCCTGAGAGGCAGATGGGAAGCACTTCCTTGAGAGAGAGAATATTAGTATTCATGTATTTCTTTGTGTGGGCTTCCACAATCTGATGTGTGTCATGCGCTGAACGCTTACAGGGTAACACGATGTTTCTAACATAGATTATTAGGGCTTATGCACAGCATGCAGTCTGCTGTGATGCCCAGGATGCTGAAGCATACACGATGATTCAGAAGAGGTGGCAGTGCCCACGTGTTCCTGTCTACTTGTTTGGGAGCACTAAATTTAGTGAACTGTTTAATTGTCATAGGATGCTGTCTGAGACAGCGTCTATTCTCTGTCTTTCCACCTTGAAGAAGTAATGGATTGTACAGACTGCTGAAGAGCTTCATTCATCTTCTAGCTGAAGTGCTGCTCTTTCTGCTCATCTTGGGGAAAGGAAAGGAAATGCAGCATTAGAATAAGCATCTGGCAGGCCAGATTGTGAGAGACAGAATCAATCATTCAGCTTTGGAATGACTGAAAGCGCAGAGCAGCAGAAGCGCCAGCAGATAACTAAAACCAACAGGGCTCTTACAGACAAGTCTTAGCAATGCATTTATTTTGTCAAAAAGCCGTGGGCCACTTGCATGAAGATGGGACTCTGTACTGCACATATTCTGTATTACTAATGGGGAGTAGTTGGAGGAACAAAAAGCTCAGCACTGTTTAACATTAGGAAAGGAGTTTGGCAGGGCTGCATTATGTCAGTTCACTTGTTCGGTATTCACTGTAAATGCCACTGCGCTCTGGCAGCAACAAGGCTGGAATTTAAATGGGGAAAAACAGATGATGTAGTCTCAGGTGTGCCACTAATGTTTTTGCTTTAAGCATTTTCATGCCTCAGTTTTCATTAAGTGGCTTAGAGTAAGAATAACTGAAGGCTAAAGTCATTAGAAAATTTGCTTACGAGTCTCTCAACCTGGAAAATAATGATCATTTGCAGCCTTAGGACACCTTACCCTGAGGTTCACTGGTAGTAACTGAATAAGACTCCTGGTACATTTGAAGTCAGCATCAGTAATAGTCAGTGGTGAGAATTGTAATGTTTTTGCTTGCTGAGGCACGAAAAGATTCTCTTGCTCCTGAAGGACTCTCCTGTTCACTAAACGACTTTCCAAAGGTTGTATCTATAAAGAGGACACTGAAGTGTCCTGTTTGTGAAGATTAGAGCCCAATCCCTACAGCATAAAACATTGGAATGGGAGATGACAGTCATTGCAAAAAGAGAAATTGAGCCGCTAGAAGAAGTCTTAATATTGGTCCATTTATTTTGATAGTAGAGAAATAATTAAACAAACAACAGAAAGCTGAGTATGAGTCAGCAGTGCCCTGACAGCCAGGAAGGCCAGCCATGTCCTGATGCTGCATTCAGGCACAGCATCCCCAGCCAAGCAAGGAAGGGGGTTGTCCTGCTCTGCTCTGCTCTGCACTGGGGCAGCCTCACCNATGCTGCATTCAGGCACAGCATCCCCAGCCAAGCAAGGAAGGGGGTTGTCCTGCTCTGCTCTGCTCTGCACTGGGGCAGCCTCACCTCGAGTGTTGGGGGCAGTTTTGAGTGTTCAGTATAAGAAAGACATTGTTAGAGGGTGTCCAAAGGAGGGCAGTGAAGATGGTGAAGGGCCTTGAGGGGAAGGCATTTGAGGAGCAGCTGAGGTCACTTGGTCTGTTCAGCCTGGAGGAGACTGAGGGGAGACCTTACTGTAGTTACAGCTTCCTGTTACAGGGAAGAGGAGGGGCAGGTATCAATCTCTTCTCTGTGGTGACCAGGGGCAGGACATGAGGGAATGGCCTGAAGTTGTGTTAGGGGAGTTTTAGGCTGGATATTAGAAAAAGGTCCTTCATCCAGAGGGGTGGTTGGGCACTGGAACAGGCTCCCCAGGAAAGTGGTCACAGAACCAAGCCAAGAGTTCAAGAAGAGTTTGGCCAGTGCTTGCAGGCAGAGGGGGTGTGATTTGGGAATGGTCCTGCAGGGTCAGGGGTTGGATAATGTGATCCTTATGGGTCCCTTCTAATTCAGCTTATTCTGTGATTCTGTGAAACAAGGGGAAGGTATTGGGCATGGAAGTCAGGTGTGAATTAACACTGGCTAGCTCCATTATTAGCTTATAAAGCTGGCATTTTAAATAATAGATGAAAGACTTCTGAAATACACACACAGCTCTCGTTAAACACTGAGACTGCTGCAGATGTTAAGACCTACTTCTAGAGGAAAGCAAAAAAGTAAGCTGAACTCTAATCTAGACTTAAAGGCGTTTCAGTAACTGGAGAATTTTTGGAGGTTTCTAGTGTACAAGGAAGCTAAAATGGGGAAGAGATGAGAGGTTGGTTACTGTTTATAAGTAAACAGACTTCCTACAGCAACAGAGATGCATCTACAAACAAGTTGTTTTTCTGTTCCAACACCCACACTAACAACCAGTGTGTTTCCTATGAAACTGGGAGAGACAAAATGGAATGTGCTCATCTAGGAGTCAGGGGTATAACTGCCCTACATTTTCGTAAGGGAGAAATTGCTTTAAATATTTTAAAAAATAAAATTCTACCAATACTCGTACAACTTACCACCTGTTCCTTTGCATGTTCTGAGGGGTCTTCCTTTCAAGTCCTTTCAAATGCAAGAGTTTCCATACACACACACACACACATATATATATAGATGTAAAACATGGAGTGGAATAGCCTAATTTGTCAGTTAAAACCTGAAAATTTTGAAGCTATTCCCTTGTCTTTTTCTTCCTTATCAGCCAAGATGTGAGGTAAGAATTCTGTCACTCCTGCAGTAGCTTGTGACACCTTTACTGTGATAAAGGTGCCATATTTTTCTTTGAGTTTTGCTGGTGTCAGGATCGAGTCTCTGATCTCTGTTTAGCAGCTAACGATAAAAGCTGAGCTTGTTTCCAAATCTGTTTTAACATATTCTCTTTGTAATGCAGGATTTTATATTTGATTTTTAAAAATTCACTTCAGGTCACCTTTAAATGCTATTTTGATGATTTTAGAAAGCCAAAGTCTTTAACAGGAGGCTTCTGTTAAAAGTTTAATATAGAGATTCATGATTAGTCTTAAAAGAATGATGGCGTGTTACTGAGTTTCACGGATGTGTTTCATTTATGTGTAACTTATTTTTATTGAAGTGTAAATAAAATATTTATGTTATGCACTCAAGCTAAATCTTGTGTGAAGTTAATTATTTTAAAATAACTTTAAAGACCTCAAACTGTTTGACTTCCATTTTTTTAAAGTCTTTGTATACCTGCATAACAGTGTTTTGCTCTCTTACCAGAGTTTTGAAGGTACCATTGTGTGGGAGAGCCAGGATCTTCAGGGCTTGGTTTCAAGAAACCTTCATAAAGTGATGGTGAATGATGGAGGAGGTGTTTTCAGGGTCATTACAGTGAGTCCCCTCACCTTCCTTTCCACCATGTTTCTATTTTTCCTTTAAGTGTTGAGAATTTAGCATTTTACTTTCCTGTGTTTCTCTGTGTAAATCACTAATTCGGTTGGGCTTCTCCTTTTATCTTGGAAGAGAAGTTTTGCTTTGCTTTCTTGTAAAAAAATTACACTTGTAAGTGGCTATTGTTGTGGCCCGAGCGGCGAAACAGAACTTTCTGACTCTGATATCAGGAGGATTAATAAGATTTATTAAAATGACTCTATTGTTCAGAAGGTTTGGGTTATTATGTGCTCAAGTACAGAGCTTAGATGCTTACTTCTTCATGCTCTGTATGAGAATGCTAGAAAATGCTTACAATTCAGAGACAGCAGTTCTCTATATCATAGGTTGAGAGGAAGAAAACCACATCTCCCATATCGGGAGACAGGGCAGACAAACACCATCTGTGTCCTTGAACACAGCTCAGAGATTTGTTTATAGAATTCTGTGCAGAGAAAAATGAGCTTTCCCATGGGAATAAAACTTCTGCAGGCCTGCACCCAGAAAACTCATAAAATGTCCAGACGACAAGTGGCATTTTGTTTTGAGGGGAGTAAAGCTCTCATTGTTTTTGTCAAATGAGAAGCAGTATCAGTATATCAGACACGACAAAATGTGGGTCAAAAATCCTGTGCTAAAATCCCAAATGATGGGATAAAGTCTAGGTATTTGCTTTTTGGCAGTGTGTCTCTTTTTGTGTCAAGTTTTTGCTTTCCTAAACATCCTGTGTTGTCATAATTTAGCCAGAATAATTTTGCATTTTGCTGTCAACTTCGAAACTAGTTTCCTGAAAGTTTCAGTGGTACTGCTAGTTTTGGGTGAAACTTAAAAAAATGCCACAAAACTTTAGTTAAAAATCTTAGTCTTAAGTCTTTCATGACATATTGTGTGATTCTTGGGGTGGTCCTGTGCAGGACCAGGAGTTAGATGAATTAATCTATTAATTTCAATTAATCTGTTCCTAACAGGCAGGGGAAGGGTCACTGCCACATGAACTCACAGAAGGTGTGGAGGGAATAGCAGGTGGTTTTATCTACACTATTCAAGGTAAGTCCACAAAACGTAGCATGACATTTGATGTTATGGTAAAACAGGTAATTTAAATTACACTTCTGAGTACAATTTGTGCTGTCTCTGTGACCTTAGTCACCATAGGTTTTCTTTTAGTAGAAGCATTTTCTTCCTGGCTCTTTTATGCTTAAAGTCAATGTCCTGATGTGGTTCCTTTGCTTGCCTTTTGTCAGCCACTCCAGTTGACTTGCGTCCCTTTGTCTTTTTATCTATACTCTGTTCTTGGTTTTTGTTACCCAAAATCAAGTTAAAAAATGTCATGCAATGAAATTTTTCCCTGATATTTTTCACACTTTTTTCCAGTTCTGCTGCAGTTAGAGTTAGTGTATCACAATGTTTAATATGGACAAAGAGTTTCCATCCCTGTTGTTGCTCTTTTACACCTACTTCAGCAGAATATTCAGAGATTTTATAGGAGCCCGTTCCAATTTCTAAGATTTTCTAAGATTGGCTACATAGCACTGGAGTCAATGTGTTCTTACTGGTCCATTATAGTCAACATTGACTTTGAGAGTGTTATTGCTATGTTTTTGTAGCTAGGCCTGGCAGATACAATTGGGCAGTCCTGTTGTCTTGTCATCTGTGTAGGAGCCTGAACTGAGGTGTGTGCTAAAGCCCTTCTGTTACTCGAGTGATACAGGGGACAGACAAAGATGACATATTGACTCCATGGTTCAGAAAGCATAAAAGGCATTTATTCATAGAAAATCACACTCTTATAGAAAGCATTGTGAACCTGATTGGTCTTTAGGAAACTTCTCTCACACTATTGGTCAAGCAGGGAACAACTCCTTCTTGTCAACATCTTTCGCAACAGTAGGTGCAAGGGATAAGATAATAATTGTTTTAATTCTTTTCTCTAAGCTTCCCAGGCCGAATCTGGGAGAAGCTATGTCTCTCTGTTACCAGAGAGTGAGGATATCCACATACTTCCATCTTGTTTGTCAAACTTTTCTTCAGTACCACAAACTACCTCCTTATCTGCAATATATTTTTAGCTTTTGCCTTCAGTTACGTGATGTGGTTCAGCAGGGACCATCTGTGCTACATCAAAGCAATGCCTATTTGATTATATTTAGCATAGCATTGTTTGTTTGTTTGTGTGTTTATTTTTTTATGCTAGATACATATACTTAGGAGTAATTGACAGTGGCCTTTTTGCTCTACAGTAAGAGTAATAGTGAAGTCCCAGACTGTTCTTTATATTAAGGAACCTTAAAAAGTTGAATTCTTTTATTACTGAAAAGGAAGAGAATACATTTTTAAACTTTTAGTGTCAGGCTTATACAAAAATATATTTATTTGTTGTTCTGCAACTTAAACCATTCTGTAGAAATTCTAAAATTAATTGGAAGATTTTCATAACCCCATTAATTTGAATGCTTCTTCAGATTCATTTTGTCAATGTGTGCTCTGTATGATCCAAGAGAAATGTGAAATAATATGTAGATGTGCATATTTAATAATGGGTGCTGTTTCTTTCAGAAGGTGATGCTCTTTTAAAAAGCCTCCATACTCGCCCAGAAAGGTTTACAAGTCACATAAAAAACCTTGAGAAAGAAGATGCTTTATTGAAGGAAGAAAGCAGTATGTATGATGACATTGTTTTTGTAGATGTGATTGACACTTACAGAAACGTTCCCTCAAAACTGCTGAACTTCTACCGATGGTAAGTTGAAAAGAAAGTATTTTCTTATTTTCTCTTAGGAATGGTGCTGTTTGTAGTGAAAGATGATCCAGCAGATTATGTTATTTGATAGGTTCCATGAAACACATGCCTTATGTGATTTACTTCATTAAGTTGTAATTCTCTCTCACAATTTTGGGTGCATGTAGTGAGTAAAATGGCAGTGCCTATAGTTTTTTGAATGCTGACCCTTGCTGCCTCAAATCAGCATCAGCTGGCCAGACAGGCTTCTGCTCTAAGAATTCAGGTGTAAAAGTTTTCATTTCTCCTTGTAATTTCTTTTCATTTATATCTAACGGAAAACTAGCAGTTTTAGTATTTTAAAGGATGGCTTTTGGCCAGTTTGTTTACTTACTCAGTGTTTCAGTTTGTGGCTGCTGCTCCAGTCCCATAATCATCTTGATGTGCCTTTGCTGGACCCTCCACCCAGTATGGCCATGTCCCTCTTGTACTGAGGAGTCTGAGAAAAAAACTGCACACTCTAGTCCAGACGTGGCCACACCAGTGCTGAGTGGAGGGGAAGGATTGGAAGCTTGTGTGCAGGGGGTACAGAAGGCTGATAAGAAGAATTTTCATAGTGTAATGCATTGTCTGTGGTGAATCTAGTAAGTTTCTACCTCTAATTTGCAGTGGTTTCCATCACTGAACTGAACTGAAACAACTGTTTCAGTTAATTAATGCTGCTGTGGAGTAAGAAATACAGTTGACAGTTGTAATTTAACCAAAATTCAGTTTAGTTGCTTGCAAGATTATGCACTTACTTCACAAATTCCATGGCTATGAATGTAACTGAAAAACTGAACCATGCTTTCAGTTCTAAAATGATGTTTGCATGTCAAGACTTAGATCTTTGTGATCATTTCTTACAGATTAGCAATTTTTCAAGATTTAGTAATAAAAGACTTTTAAAAATACCCTTCTTGTTATAAGAAGTTACCCTTACAAACATTTGTAACCAACCCAGCCACGATCCCTAGAATCTTAAGCTTTTTTGGTTATTTTATGTGTGTCACATTCAACTATTTCAGACGGGTGAAGACAACATTTTTCATGTTTGAAGGGTGCATTTACAGAGAAAGAGCAAGTACAGAGTTGTTTCCACAGATGGTTTTTACCACCTTCTCATTGCCCTTGAACTGACTATCTCAATCTGAAAGTAGGCTACTGACGTGTAGCCAGTGGCTTTTAACAGCTGTGCTGCCATCAGCATCGGGGATTCATATCCTTCTGAGGTCAATACTGCTTAAGATGGTTTCATTAGTAAATCCACCATCTGTCCTGGAGAACAAAACTTCAAATTTGTTTTCTTCTGCTCATACTCAAGTCCACATTGTAAGATCATCATAGGATACAGCTGCATCTCCTTTGAAGGACAAGCAGTCAGCCTTGGTCGATAGAGAAAACATTTAAAAGTCAAGGGTAGCAAAGAGATTCCTTTGCTCTTGCTTCCCCCCGCGTCCCTAAAACCCCCTTGCAGAGCGTACTGTCTGTAGTTTGTGGTGTGCAGCTCAGCATCTCATCACTTTTCTTTTTGGCTACAGGACAGTTGAATCAACGAGTTTTGACTTGTTGCTGAAGACAGATGATGACTGTTACATTGATTTGGAAGCTGTTTTTAACAGGATAATGCAGAAAAAATTGGACAGGCCAAACATTTGGTGGGGAAAGTAAGTTGTCTTTTAAAATTACCTTTAAGAGATAGATAACCATTTCTTTAGTGAATGGTTTAGTGATTTAAGTCTGTTTTCATGTGGGTTCCCCTCCTATGCTTAAGGAAGGGAACCCACATTTTTAAGTTGTAAAAAGCAGGACTTCTGTATGTGTTAGAACTTTGATTCTCAGAATCAGAAATCAGTCCTTTACAATAACTTTCCAGACTATGCCCTTATAATGCTTTAAACTTTCTGAATATCTTACCTGGTTTTAAAATGTGTTATAGACATCTTTGTCATGGTACTTAAGTAAATAAGAATTTTCCAGCAATACAGTGAAGTTAAAAGGAAAGTACATAGTACAGGACTCTAAGTATTACTTTTTGTGATGTCACAGTGATTTTTCTGGTGGGCTTGAGGGAGTGAGGTAAAAAGGAGAAACAAAAGTTCTGTTACAGTCTGCACTTTATTGTAACATCTGTGAATTTCAGGCATTGCTACCCATTTCTGCTGTTTGAAATATCAGATCTGATTAATAGATTTTTGAGTGAACTTTCCCAGCCTGTATGACACTTGTGAATAACCAGGAGGATCAAAATATCCCATATCTTCCCTTGCATCCATGGAATGCATTGCAGCTCTGGCATGACATCCAGTATAGCAGAAATTCTATGCTACTATAGCATTTAATATAGCATAATGGTACAATGTGCCTTCCTGTTGGCCTCTGCTCGTTGAAGAAAAGCAGGCCTTTGCTGCTTTGCTTCACAGATCTGGTCCTGCCTGTTGCTAACTCATAAAGTGATTTAATAAGGTGTGTGGTCAAGTGTGTGAAGTAGCTGGTTATCTTGTGATTATCTCAAAGATCTGTAAGAGTGACATCTTTGAGTGTAAATTCTTTAAAAGTCACAGTCTTCAGGTCAGGCAAGTGTGACGTGTAGGGAACAACACTGAAATAACTACGGAAGTATAAAATGATTATCAAAGCAGATGCTTCTCAGTCTGGAGGGGGTTGAACCCTTCGTGCTGTGATTCAGTGGAGTGGAAGAGACTGAATTCAGGTATCAGATGAGACTTTCATTTACTTTGGCTTTAACATGTCAGCTTCAGTTGAGAATGGGCAGAATCTGATAACATATCAGCCACTCAGCTGTAATTCCTCCTTTCGGGGCTGTTGTCTGAGGTGACAATTCTTAGGAGCTCACTGAAGCTTTCAGCTGCTTGTGCTCATGACTGGAAACCAGCAATGCTGAACTTCTTTGTAAAACAGGGGGAGGCCCTGCTGCATTGGCACAGTTGTGTCTCTTAGCTGTGAGTGCATGAAGTATTTGTGAGGCCAGAGGAGTGCAATAGCAGCTTGTTCCCGAACAGGAAAAGCAGGATGCTTTTCACTGCCTCACTCGGCAGTTTGACAGGGACCATAGTGCTGGACAATGTGGCAGCGAGCTCTGCCACGCTGGGAGCGTATGGGGAGACTGTGCAGACAGAGACTGCTCCCTGCAGGCCTCTAGCAGGGAATAAAGCCTTCCTTAGAGAACACCACTGCCAGGAAGAGGTTTTTTTTGTAATTCAGTGATGGCAGCCTTTGAACATCTCCTTTCTTGAGCTTCATTTCACAAACAGCTTAGAGAAAGTATGTACTGCTTCCTGATTTTTAAGTGGCCACTAATTTTAACAGGAAAAGGGGTTGCATAACATCACTATCTGCATGCCTGCTGGAGGCACTGCTTTTGAGTCATGTTGATTAACTAAAGGGGTTAATTAGCAGGACACAGATGTGCTGTTACAAAATAGGTAAGGATGTGTGTGCTTACCTAGTGCAAAACCCAACAGCAAGGTGCAGCTGCTGAAGACCTGACTGTCAGCGTTGCTTTTGTTTCTGTTCTGAAAACTTTCTTTTATTATCCAAGATTGAGACCAAACAACAGTTACAATTTTAGCTTTGTGCCCTAGAGAAATAAGACTAGGAGCTATAATTAGGATCACCTACTTCTTTCAGTCGTTTGTTATCAGTATTACTTCAGTTGTTATCAGTGTTCACAAGTTCCACAGAGGGCTCTCTATAAACATCTCATGTCTAACATGGTCTTCAGTTTCAGACTAAATTGGGCAGTTGATCGAACTGGGAAATGGCAAGAACTGGAGTATCCAAGTCCTGCATATCCAGCCTTTGCTTGTGGGTCTGGCTATGTCATCTCCAAAGACATTGTGCAGTGGCTGGCAAGCAACTCTGAAAGATTAAAAACGTACCAGGTAATAAAGATTAGTTCAGTTTTTCTGTGTTAAAGTGGTCTGGGGAACAGGATGTACCGGGTGAGTCAGAAACAACATTGCTCAAGTGTTAGTGTTGGATTCTCTGGATAATGTGGGCTTTTGCCATGTTTTTGGTTGCTGTGCTTAGTGACTGTTCTAGGTCAAAGCACAGATGTTTTGGACTGAGAACCCTTGGAGCTGTAACCTTGTTTTTTGTACTCTGTTTTTGTAAGAACAGTATATTGTCATGGGAAAGGTGGGAGGATTATTTTAACACCTCTGCAGTAGTCTGGCATAGGTTTTTGTAGTTACCATTCTTTACTGCTAGTAGATGATGCAACTTATTCCAGGTCAGTCATGCATTATGCTTTTTTGGTGCTCAAATCTGTATTTTTTATTTTCATGTGTCATCTCAGGGTGAAGATGTGAGCATGGGCATCTGGATGGCAGCTGTAGGACCCAAGCGATATCAAGTAAGTCTGAAGGAATTGTCTGACCTTACAGAAGGAGGACATGCCTGCTGTTCCAAGTAGCATAGAACAGGAGAAATGTTTTTTTCTTTAAAAAGGAATTGAAATAACCATTGAATTAAAATCCAGAGGAAAAAAAATCTTTTAAAGATTTTTATCTGCAGACTCCATCCCTAAGTTCTCTGAAAGGTCTAGCAGATCATTTTGGGACCTTTGTGTGCAACGTTTGTTGCTAGAAACAATAAAAACCTGATTCTTGGAAGTGAAGATTGTTGGACACTACATACTTTCTAAGAAAAACTATTGAAATGGTTCTCTGTCTTAACAGGACAGTCTCTGGTTGTGTGAGAAGACATGTGAGAGTGGCATGCTGTCTTCCCCCCAGTACTCTCCCCAGGAGCTGGGAGAGCTCTGGAGATTAAAGGAACTGTGTGGAGATCCATGTAAATGTGAGGAAAGATGATGGACTTGCCTTGGAAAACAGGGTAGTGTATAATGATCACGGAAAAATGTACATTTTGATTTTGTTCCTGGAACAATAAGAAATATTAAGGTACCTTTTAATGTTGGGTTTCAACTAAAGTATAACAATATTTGCACATCCCTTTTGATAATTACAAGTGGACTGATACTATTCATTTTCTATAGTATAGATGTTGGTCAGACAAAAAACCAAAATGTTCACGATTAAAAAAAGAAAACGTTTTATATAAAGTCAAAGACTTACTTGTAATTAATAAATGCACATAAGAATGCCAACTAGCTTGTCTTTTGTAAATTAAAGCACTACTGATTGGACTCAGTATAGGGCTGTTCTAGGATCCCATGGAGAGTTGTGCTCAGCATCAGGGCAGCTGGTAAGTCTTGCTGCTGCAGGTTCTGTGCTGTCTAAGGGGCTGCCCTCATCTGTGCAGGGACAGGGACAGCAATGAGGGCTAGGATTTGTGATTATACCATTGTCATTTTAGATAAAAATAAAATACAGGTTTGCTTATACCAAATCTTCAAGTACTGCAAACTTGGCCTGATTTAGGAGGGATTTCTGAGAGCTCACTCTGACTAGATATGAATCTGAGGTTACACAAGTGAAAGTAAAATAAGATTGAGGAACAGCACGCTAAAGATTGTAAAATAAATAGCAATGCCTTGCAGTGTGCTGAGAACTTATTTATAATGTGGAATGTTAACACTGTAGGGTAGAAGAAAGGTTTGGCAGGTTTTGACCCTAATCATCTAAGGTAGATACTTCTAAAATTACTACTGGGTTTTGTTCACTTTAAGGTCGTTGGATGTAGGTGAAAGCAAGTGGCCTCTCAGTGCAGCGCTAATCTTGTCTTGTCAGCAAAGAGATCACAACTCAACCCTGTACTCAGTTCAGTAAAACAAATTCTCACCACTGCTGGGGGAAGGCAGTAGAAAATCTTGGGAAAGGGTGACCTTGAGTTTTATTTAATTGAAGCATTTAAGCACTATTTGGTATCTCTCCAGTAGGATAAATGAGCAGATGTTTTCATGGAGGTTGACAATCAAGTTGAGGAGCTGAAAGTACAATTGTACAGCCTTCTGGTGCCATGTGTGAAACTCATATTCACCTGTATGTCTGTTCAGGCACAGGCTGTCCATGTGTCTGTCTCTCTTCTGCAGTTCTTGTGTCAGCTTTTCCTTCAGTCCAGCAAGAGAGTCCCTTCTTACCACCGTACTAACACACAGTCTCCACTTTCTATTGAGTAAAACTGCAAAGGCTTTAAGTCATTGTCTAGTTCAACTTCTTTTCCTTCCAACTAGAATAAGAAAGCAAAAAAACCTAATCAGACTTACACTGAAATCCCTTCATGTAAACCAAATAGCAGGCAGTTGCAGTCAGGGAGAATCTGTCATATTATACAAATGAAATTAGGTCCTAAATTGCAGCATGAAGACAGCCCTCCAAGTGAAATGAATTTCTTTAGATAGTATTTTAGAACATGCTATGGACCTTTAGCAGCATGAAACATTTTGTTGTTGAATACCTGTTTTTAACTCACTTTAGAACTTTCATAGGACAGTTTCAGGTCTGAACCAGGAATTTTAAATAGGCGGTACAGCAGTCCTTTGACCTTCTGAATAGTCATAGACTCTGTCGAGGGGAGAGAAAGAAAAGTTATTAGAAAAATGCTGCTGCCACTGAGCTGTAGCAAAGTACCAGTGTTTCACTTTACTTGCTTATAGCAACAGTGAAAGGCTGTATTGCTGCTTCAGTTCTAACACTGCAATAATGTCTTTGGTACCTGAAACCATATCTGCTACTGTCAAGTGGAAAATGGTTTAACCTGTGGTGGATAGGGCAGGATGTGCTACTACAGATTAAGCGCTTTGATCCCATATACCAAATTAAAGTGTTACGGCTTCCTAGTTCACCTTTTTTGAGTTTGTATCTCTACATGCTAAACTAAGTGACCTTTGGGACACACACCAGCCAGGTTCTAATTACTTGCATCTGGCAACTGTTCCTTGCAGTTTTCATTACCAGGAATTGGCTTTCCCAGCACAAGTAAGCAAACGGCACGGTGGAACTAGTGACATTCTTAGGAATGGTATTGAGTTACTAGTCCCAAACACATTGTCAGCAGAGTTGTTTATATTATGAAGTCAGTTATAGGAAGGCGTATTTTTTGTAATGGATCTTGAATGAGTAGATGTAGTTTGTTCCAGAGGTGATACCTGTGTTTGCAATAGATAAACTCAGTATTTTGGTTGAACTTTCACTTCTTTTGAAGCTTTATCTAAAGGCACAGCAATAGCGAGTTATTCCTGTAATACCACACATTGTACTTAGACAAATATTTTTCTATCAAACATTTTGTAAAAGCTGTATCTATCTGATTTTATGCAACTTGTGATAATAAATGTGATTTTTATTTTAGAATAAAGCTTGAATACTTCTTTTCTCTCAGACGTCATTCTGACACATCTTTCCGAAACATCAGCTTAATTTAGAATGGTCTTATTCATTCTAGTCTCACTAAAGGCACTAAAACTTCAAAAGGCAAATTTGATGGAGCTCAGAACTAGATTTCTAACTTTGTGTATTAGATACTAGACCTCAGTATCTAGATTTACACACTATGTGGTTGCCTCTGAAGACTTCACGTTCTGGTTACTTGGTTAATACATCCGTCAGATTTCATCCCTGTTACTTGGCCTTTAATTGCCTCAGATACATTAAGCATGAAATCAGCAGCAGAGGTCACAAGACAAGTATCAACTTTCCATCTTTGAGCTGGACTGAAAGTAAGTATGAAGGCCAGAAGAATAATGACTTTTTCAAACAATTTCTGCCTTTGTAATTTCTTTATATGACAGAGGAAAAGCTTTCAGGAGCTGACAAAGCCAGAGGCAGCTGCCATTCTTTAATGCAGTTGTTTGAAAAGGAGTGATGAAACAACTGCTTGAACATAAACCAAGACTTCTTACCTGGTAGCTTCTTCTCCACTGGCTTCTGTTCAGGTTTCTCAGGACACTTAATTGTCAAAGCTTAAGGAAGAAGGGTGAAGCATTAGTGAAAGAACAATAAGCCCTGTTCTGGCAGAAGCATAGTCTTTCTAGTCAGTTTTTATTACAAATTGTTTCCCTTAGCTCAGCCTGATCTCTCAAAAATTAGGAGGTAGCCTGCATCTCAGCAGTTAAGATAGCATTTAGTCATTATCTGAAAAATTAATGAATAAAAACCTGGTTATTTTAATTAATCTTTGCTAAATTACTGTAGAAGTGTCTCCCTAATGCTTAAAGATAGGATTTCTTGGGCAAAATGAGTATATACCTAAAAGTGCTTATTTTCTATTTAATTTTTTAAAAATAACCTGCAGCAGAATGGAAATTGCTTATTCAGTTTAAAACAGGCTTTAGTCCTCTCAAAAGCACCATACAAAGACTTTTAAAGGACATCATTAGCCTAATTATTTTACAGAGATTAAAAGACTTATCCTTAAAAAAAGGTTTATGTTACATCTAGCCAACAAGATTCCTTGTTCTATTTAGTCTTCCACCTAAATGCACTGGAATGTAATGCTTTAAAATACTATTTTTATGAAGTAAAAAGTTTCAGTTCTTCTATCAACTGGGAAACACAGCTACATGAATTTGCAAGTTGAGGACGTAACCTAGATTAAATATGTAGACAGCCCCAAATACCAAAGCTACCCATGTTTTTCTTGTCTGTTCTAAAGTTAAGAAGTTATAAAACAGTTAATACCAGAAAACAGTGCAGCTGTCAAGATTAAAACCTGAGATGTCTTCTGTAAAGAAGTCATTCACATTGTCCGAATGGAGTATCAATAACCTTTGTTCACCATTAAATCTCAGTTAAGAAAATCATTTGGCTTGGGTTGAGGGGGAGAATGAGAGAGTACATGGAATCAGGTTTCCAGTCAAACTCACTTAGTTCAGAAAATCAAAATTACAAGCTGGAACTTTTTGTTCTCCATTTACACCTAAGAGACACTAAGCTCATAAAATATTCTAAGTGCGGAAGGAACAATTTTGACCATTTCTGGCCTCTTACTCAGGAGCTGATTTTTCAGAGTCAAAGGCTGTCGTCCCTTCAGTTCTCCTTCTTCAGGTGCTCCATATTCTGTTGGAAGAAAAGTGCATGTAGAACCCTTTAAAGACTAAAACTCCAGACCCAAGACCACTGTGGTGCCGGATCAGGCAGGAGTTCCCTCAACACAGACGTGGTAGCCCTGCACCACGCAGTGCTGCAGACACGAGTCTTGTTCAGCTGCTACAGCATTCAGGATGGGTGTGCTGCTTAACATTCCCACTGCTGAGAGAGCTACTGAATGGATGCACACAGGTGCTGGGGTCTCTGAGGCAGGGAGCCCGAGTTCCTGAGGCAGCACTGCCCCAAAGGGTGCAGTTCTGTGCAGCCACCCCACAGGAGCAAAAGCCCACTGGCACACAGGCTTGCTAATGCATGGGCTTTCCTAAGGCTGTAGCAGCACATGGAAAAAGCACCAAGGGGAAGAGAAATAGAAAACAGACCAAACCAGTGCTGCCACAGTGCCAGAGGTGAGGAAATGCTGTTGTACTCTGCTTGTACTTACTAAGACAAAGTGTTGCATATCTGGGATGGGCAGCAAGAAATTCTTCACTTGGTTTGTTTTTCTCTGGGTTCCAATGGCCACCAGCTTCTAGCCAGTCCTTTCCAAATATTTTCCGATAATCAAGCTCTGCTCCTCTTCTTTCAGCAGGAAGGATCTGTACTGACACAGATGGCACATAATATAATTATATAACTTTCCGGAGAATAAAATCTAATCAATGTCACAGACTCCTTGGTCTTACTTGGTGTTCAGTATGTTTTAATGCTACCAAGAATCTTACAAACCATGTCTCCAAATACTGACTGATCCATATATTCAGTACATTTTAGAGCCATTAAGAGTCTTAAAGCCCCTCTGTCTATGTACTAACTGAGCCATAAATGAATATCTAAGCAAAGATTTTGCTGTATATGATGATGCAAGGATGTTTTCTGTAGCAATGGATCAGATGCTGCTTCTGCTCTCCTTTATGATAAACGTATGCTGAAAGTTTGATTTGGTGTGGATTATGATATTTTTCTATTGTGGAAGGCAAATGTTGGTATTGCTGTCACTGAAACAGATCCGACTATGCTGCTTTTTCTATTTTTATCTTTTTTTTAAGAGTATGGTTTTTTGTTAACAGTCCTGCAACTTCACCACAATTCAGGCACTGAGAAAAAACCACCATTGACCCATCCTGTCCAAGTCCTCACTGAGTTAGCAATGCTCACAAAGAGGGCTCAGTCTTGCAGCCCTACTGACTGCCCCACTGACATGGGGATGGACCAGTTGGCACTTTATTTTTCCTGCACCCAATCAATCATTAATCTTATAAGAAACTGAAAACAATTCCTCAGGCAGTGATTTAAATTTTTTGCCAGACAAATGCAATTCGTTGAAATATCACACACCTCACAGTTGTTCAAAACCTCCAACTGACTTATCTTGGCAATAATGAGCTGTATCAGGGTCTCTGGGTTCTTCTCTGTTTCCATGAAAGGGTTGTTGTTACACTGCAGTGCCCGCAAACTTGGCAGCTTATCAAGCTCATTGATAGATGACCACTGAAATGGAAGGAAAGAGTCTTTTGAGGAAATATATCACTTCATTTCAGAACAATACCTGGTAGCACTGACTTTTCCTGTTCAACAAACATGACTGAAAAAATCCTTTTGATCATTGGAACCAAATACATGGATCCTGTTAATTTAGCTAAGGAAAGAACTGCACTCTATTTAATTAAAAACCAAACCAAGGAATTAGTCAGAATTCTAGATCACTAGAATTCTGTGAGAGGAATTATAAGGTAGCTGCCATAACATAAACATGTTTTAACTGTTAAGAAATCTTTTTACATTTTTCAACTATGCCTTTGTATTGACCAAAGTGTTCAATAGTTACATCAGAATCTTACACATAAAATCAAAGAACATTTTAAAAAGCAAAGTTAACGTTACTCCTAAGCAAAGATAAGTTTATTTACAAAATGTGAAACCATCACAATCTAACCTACCTGTGATATTTTATTGTCATTTATTGCAAGGCGTTTCAGTGAAGGAAACATTTTAGTCTTGCATCCTAGGAAAAGAGTAACAAGAAAACAGTGAAAACTTTAAATAAACAAAACTTTAAAACTATAAATAAATTACTTCTTTTACATACCAAATCCAGCATCAGGAAAGTGTATAGAAGATATCCCAGTATTTCTAAGTATTAGCTGTTCTAATCTGAAATTTAATAGATACAATGATCACTGTATGTGGCACAGTAAGTTTTCTGCAAAGAAATGCAACCTATTTTTTTTTCTTTTCTTAATAAAGATCTGCAGCTTTTCATGTGGTGCAGCATCACTGACAAATGAAAAGCAGCCTCACAGACAGCACCCAGACTTCAGCAGTGTTGGGGGAATAAAATTTTCAGTGACTAAGTGCAACAATTTCAAGCTTTCAGAATGGCTTCTGGATTTAAAATGTGTGATTTTCTAAATGAATTTTTAAAAATAGCTTGTGGCTATTGAAAATCATGGCTGCTGTTTTGGTGTACAGGGAAAGATGATAATTCTGCAAATTAGCAAAATGTGGTAAATCACTTTCATTTCATAAGTGTATAATGAAAACCTAGTAACACACAGCTGAAGAATGTGTTATTATACAACAAAAGCAAGATTATATTAAAATAGCTCAACTAAATAATGCAGTTAGTCTCCTCAAGAGGGTATAATGCCTCTACATCAAGTTCTCATTAATCTTTCATGCAACATCAATGCTATCATATTTCAGCCAACAAGGACTATGGAGATATATAGTATCTAGGACAAAGAATTTCCAGCAAATTTGTTTACAGCTACCTGGGGAGCTGTGCTATGAGATGCAGCTGATTTCCATCCAGTAACTGGTTGTCTGAAAGGTCTAACAACTTCAGGGTCTGCAGGACATTATCAGGCCTGATACATTGGAAAAAACAAACACACACAACACAGAATACTTAAAGTTATTGGCCAATGAAAACACTATTTTCCTAAGTATATAATTGCATGCACACAACTGTGCACATTTATAAATGTTCTGAAGTACATCACGTGAAATTTGCATCAATTATTGTCCTGGTGATGTAAATGTTACATGAATGTAACTTTATGTGCTATGTAACTTGGTGGTACATCAGTGGCTAACAACTGACTGACTCATGTTACTCACCTTTCCAAAACTGTAATATTATTAGAAGAAAGGTACAGTTCTTCAAGTACAGGCCATCCTTGAGCACAAAGAAGAACCTAAGAGCAAAACTTTATTTAATATAACAAAAGATGGGAAAAATATTTCAGAAATTATACTTCATGCAAATTTGCTCTGAATGTGTTCAGAACAAGCTATGGCTCCCCAAACCAGAGGAACAATTATTAAAGATTTCCTAGTCTTCCCTTTCTTCCAGATGGCTCTCCTGTGCCCGGATCTACCAGCACAGATGACATCAAAGGCGTTCTGCAGTCACAGGACTGTAAGTCCCAGCCTTGTGGCCACCCTCCAGCTGAGACTGGAAACTGAGTGACCTGGAAACTGAGTTAATTTATTCAGTGAGTTGGAGTGACCGGGTATTCCCTATTAGGAGGTGAGGAACTGGCTGTACAAACTCTATATATGTGCAGAAGTTCCAGAACCAGCTAATACACACATCATGTCTGACAGAATATTTTTAAATATCTTAATATATCAGAGCTTAAAGCCTTTTCTGTCTTGGGACTGTGCCAACCTATAACCCACTAAAAGCCAAGAATGCATTAATTCAACACATCCTGAAGTTTTCAAGTTCTCTAAAGAAAATAAATTAATTCAAAAAGGGCTACAAATTGAACAAAGATACTTTTGTTTTAGCTCTTATTCCCTGAAATCACATAAAAGATATTATTTTACTTTACACAGTTTTTTTCTTCACAAACATTTACAGGAGGTAACAAAACTTTTAAAAACAAACACTTATTAAAATGTGATATAAATTGCTTATTAAAATGTGATATAAATAAAATAGTTCTGTATGCAATTGTAAAAGTGTCAAAAATGGTGCAGTTTTAGCACATGGAGTTCCATAAGCACTGAAACTGACTGCTTTTCTACAAATTTGTGTCTCTGAGTGGCAAGTTACTCTTTCCTGGTGTATATTCTCCATAATCAAAATAAGTGTGAGCTCATCCTGCTACTCTTTCTTTGGTTGGGAAAGTTACAGGGGCTCTTCCATTCATCTACATTCCTGTTTTAAGGGAATTAGTAGATAATAAATTATTTTTAAGCCCCCAACTCTTTCCAAAATATGATTGTAACTGATTAGGGGATTCAAAGCTTTTGAGATGCAAGAACAGAGACAGATGTGCAGCACAGTCACCAAAAGCTTGTTTTTACAGGAGGTTACAAAGGCTACAGGCAGTAGGAGTTCAGACATCTGAACAGTCCAATTCAGCTGGTTTTGTGCATAGCTGACCCCTTCTCCTGTAATCATCCCCTCTCCTCAGCACAGTTCTCTCTGCTACAGCTGCACTAATCCATCCAGCTGCAGGTCTGTATAACTGACTCATAAGAGACACCATGCCAAGGCTGAGCACTGAGATCTCCTGCTTCACACCCAAAAATATGAAAAATCAACCTGCTGCCATATCTGTAACACACGAACACAAACTCAGATATAGCAACTCTTTCTGGTCCAAAGCAAGAGCAGGGAACACTGATATTTCATCTCTCTAATCTGATAGTGTTTCCCCATGTCAGCAAGATAGACCAAAACAGTTATCCACTGGTGATGAAGAAGCAAGACAAGAAATCTGCAGAGTCAAGAGAAATGAGGTGCATGTTTAGTAACAGAGATTGTCCCACAACAGCCCAGCACTGGGATGATAGATGGATGGAATAACAAAACTGCACAAACCTGAAGTATCTGAAGATTTTTCAATATGACTATAAAATTGCCAAATTACAGGTCACAGCACAATTCCAAGAAACTCAAATTGCCAAATTTCCAGCTACTGCTTAAAACAGCTTCCTCAGAAACAAAAGTTCACAGATCTGACACTGAATTAACCCTCAGGAAAGACTGGGGCCTCATTGTGGATAGCTGATGGGGAGGTAACAAATACCCAGAGGAGAGCCACTGATGCTCAAAAACAAAATAAAGGAAATGCAAAAGCTACTGCAAAAGAAATAAAGACGAGAACAAAAAACAATTGTCACCATGTAAGTTCATGAGGTTCCTCTATCTTTAGTCTGTTTATCCCAGGAGGCAAATAATATAATTGGGAAAGGCACAAAGAAGCTAAACAAGAATTAAAGCCATGCAATGGAGAATAGCTGTTCTCAGTTACTTTCATATAAAACATTGGGATTTACTAAATGAAATTACCAGGCAGCAATATCAGAACCCAAAAAAGGTTAAACTGATGTTAAATGATATGCATGGCAAAATTTGAAAATGGGTTCTTAATACAGTTAGATAAATAATGAAACAAAAAATCCACAAATATTAGAGGTATATAGTCTTGAGTTCACAAAGCCACAAAATTCCAGATTACTTTCTAAGAAGCTCTTACCATGTGCTTACCCTTTGCCTAGAATTTTTCCCAACTACCTGCTGCTACTTGCTAGTGTCAGAAGCATGATCCTGCACTTCTGTTCTAACTCAGATTTTTCTTTTACCCTGTATAATAGTAGATTATATTATAAATATAAAATCTTAGTTTGAAAGCAGAATCACAAATATAACATCATGATTTAAATGCTGAGTAAGAAATAAAGGGTTTGGAGCCATAAATATGAATTCATTACACGCAAATGCATTTTACAGGACGTTTTTCCCCCTTGAAAGTTATGTTTTGAACAATCAATCAACAATTCTACAGTAATAAGCTCTTTTGCTGATATACTAATAATCTTAGAAGTATTTAGATATATGCAAATCATATACTGATGAAAGAATTCTTTCTGAAAACTGATGCTCAAGGCATGTGAGTGTGGAGCTATGTATTACTGCGTAACAGTTAAGCATGACCCTCTCCTGTGAAAAATACTTCAAAACAGAGGAACAAACTAAAAAAAAATAAAGTATAACTATCCCAATGCCATATACTCTTACATATAACAACAAGTAATTTTGAAATGCTGTTCACCATTAAATTGTTTTAATTTTAATCAGAACACTCCTAATACTTTTGCTTATCCCATCGACAATTTAAATGTATATCTCATTTGCTTGGATTATATTCATTATTATTCTCTATTTACAAGTTGACTCTTCAAGTAACTCCCAGAGCTTAAGCAGTGACATTTTCAAATGGTTTGTTCACAGAGTACTGATGTCAAGTATTTTTCCCCTTTTGTTTGGCTGCCCTGGACACCACTTTCAAACACAGGCTTATGTCTCCCAATTTACAGGGAGTGAATTGGAGCAAATTTATAAAACAGATTTTGGAACCAAAGATGTCTTTATGGCCAATGATGAATCATCAGCTAAAGCAGGGTTTCAAAAAAAAAAAACCAAACCAAAAATTACAAAAGCTGCATCACTTAAAATTGCTCTGACTAAGCTGGGGCTTTCTCACTGCAATTTAGTTAGCCCTGGAGAACTCTAATCTGCAGCCACGGCTCCAACCAGCCTTTCAGTCACCCCATGGAGGGACAAAGGACAGGCGCTGGCAGGTGCCAACTTTTTAAACACCACAATGCACAGATGTACTCTGATGAGCACTAGATGACATTTAGAGTGTTTGTAGCCACTTAATTCTTCCATTCCCTTCACCATTCATATTGCTGCTGCTATGGAAGGATTATCAACTGTCCTACCATAAATCCCACAGGCAGCTTTAAGAGCAGAGTGAATGGACTCTAAACAAAAACACAGCAGTGACCTTCCTTTAGTCCTGATGCCAGACTAGAGAATGAAGAAGCTTCTTTCTACTCAAGCCCCAGTTTTGTTAAGTGCTCTTCATTGGATAGCAGCTGGCAGCTGAAATCTGGAAAGTCACGTAATTTTATAATGCAGTACTGTAAAATCTGACCCTGAGAAATCCAACTAACAGTTTGGAATTTAGAAGCTATTATAAGTAACATGACACTGAGATGCACGTCTCAAGCCCCACCTCTGAAAAAAGGCCACTGCTGACTGTAGTTGACAATAGGACGCCATTCCTAATAAGACATCATGCCAGCAGAGAGTCATTTAGGTGTGCACATGTTTCAGTGCCTGAAACAAGTCAGAGCTTTGTTTTTCCTCTGCTCTGTGCTGCCAATAACAAGGCATCATGTGGTTCGAGAACCATCAGTATGGGCAAAGATACCAATCCAGACTCCTGCTGATGCAAAGTGATGCCAAAACAAGAATTTCTCATCATAAGGAAATATTTTTTTCCATTTGCATTTGTTCTATTGCGTGCATGTACACGTAAATCTTCAACAGCTACCAGGAACCAGAAAGTTTTCACTTAAAAAACTTTGGGAAACAAAGCTATATTGTACTCCAACTGCTTTCTTTTGATTTGGCAATTTACAGATGTAGATGAAGTAAAATGTTTCTTATTAGACTCCTATTCCAATATTACTTCCTTCATTATGTAGGAAGTACATTAGTTAATATGTAACTAATACAGTTACCCCACAGCACCTTTTCTAAGGATGATTTGATTTCAGTAGAACAATACAGTGCACAAATGGTTATTGTGCTTTCCTTGCCTCACAAACCTAATGATATTAAATTTTAAAAAAATCAGGAAAGGCTATTACCTCTGTCCATGTTATTTCAGTTTGATTAAGTGCCAGAATCTTCAAGTTTGAAAATGCACTGGATGTAAAAGTTGATGTAGATGGAAATCTCATTTTGTTTTCACTGCATAAAAAGAATAATAATTTGCATAATGAAAAATCACATTTATTTAAGTCATTAGTTTGGAGCTACACATTAAAGAAAAAGAAATTTACACCCTCCAGAAATTAAAATCACTGCCAAGACGTCACCTATTTTAAAATATAATAAAATATACTTGTAGTAATATTCAAACATACTATTTTCTAATTTACTTTCCTGATTCAGGAATGCATATTTATTCAAGAACGCATATTTATTCCTCTGTGGCCTCTCTCTTTCACTAGGTTTTGAACATGAGAATAATGATTTTCATTAATATTAAATTAAACAAAGCCAGAGCTTGGGCTTTAACTCCTTAGTGTTGACTGAAAATGAAGAGCCTATTTGACTATCCAGACCCCAGCAAAACAAAAGTATGTAAAATCCACTCTCAATAGTTAAGTATCACTACAAAGAAGAAAAGATAAAGATTCTCAAATCTGCAGTCTTCAAATCAGTTTTCATTATTCACCCCAAAAGAGAAGTTTTTATTTCTTTCCTAAGGCTTAATCTACCTGCATATTCTCATAAAATCTTTCAGAGTAGTTTATAGTTACACACTTATGGGTAAAATTTCCACATAGAGAGCTGGTAGATGGTTAATCACTTTTATTCTTCTTCCAACATTACATGCACAAAAAAAAAAATCAGTAACAGATTTACCTTTTTTCTTTTTTAAAGCAAACAGAAGGTCAAAACAATAAAAAACTGATTCAGACTATGTCAGTTTGTAGTAGTAACCATTAAATTCCAGTATCAATCTCATTTTGTTTTCCATTTTTTTCGCAAACTTCTGAAAACCCTTCAGTCTAGAGTACACTTCTCAACAATGAAAAACTGAAAAAATTATTCTGGGTGAATTAAAATAAATTTCTCTGTATCCTCATGCATGGTGATGACAATAAATCATTATATGCTCTAGGCAAAGTTAGATCTACAAATAGCACGCAGGTTGCAAACAGCTGTTCGTTGCTAAATATTGAACAAACTGGAACACCTACAACTGTTTTAAAAATACATTTTTGTCAGATTAACGATAAGAATAAATAAAAGACCTGGTGATTTAGGCTGCTACCTAATCCATTGTGTTACTTCACACGAGAAAATTATTGTGGCGTGTGCCAATTACAGTGTATAGATGTGTACTAGAAATGTTCTTTATTTTGAAATTATTTTATTAATTTTCTTGTTACAATAGAATTGGAGCTCTATTTAACAACATCCTCTTTCCTTTTCCATGTCATCATTGTACAAGAGATTTTCCCCTAGATCTGTCAATCTGTCACCATGGTCTTAACAGTTTCTTATCAGCATCATTTTAGGACAGAAGTAGACTAAGGTTTGGGATAATTAAGGTTTAATTAAAGTATTATGGGTAATTAAGTTTAGTGTCAAGACATGGTTGGCTAAACAAAAGTGGGCTCCTAAATGCAGACCTGCCTGAGCAGCCAGAATGTATCAAGAATAATAAAAAACAAAGATCAAGTTTTAGAACTTTGAAGAAAATGTTCTCCAGAGCTTAGTTTTACATAGAAACTGAACTCCTAGGGTTCTAGTCTTTTCTTGAATACAGATGTCAGAAAAATATAGCCCACACTATAGCCCACAACTTAAGCAGTTGCTTAAGAACCAGATTTTAAAACACAAACAAACAAACAAAACCTTAGCTCCTATTAGAATGAGTCTTGTTGTACCCAGTTACATTTAGAAAGCTGAATCCTGAGCCTCTTGGTTTTTGTTCCTACCCCAAAGGAAGAGAAACCCAAATATGCATATTTATACCTGACATTAAGTGTTTCCAGATTTTGAATTTGAGAAGCAATAGCTATTACTGTCTCCCAAGATGATATCAGATTTTTTGATAGGTTTATATGTCTCATATCTGGAATTTCTTGTTAAGAAAAATAAACATCTCAAAAATGAACTTCCTTTTTTCAGAATTAGAATTAGGGTTTCATTTTGAATCAAATAGAAATAGATTACACTAAGGGATGTTACTGCTCAGTTATAGCAAATTTATTTTGATTTGTGATATGAAAATGGCTTATAGTTTTATAAAAGAGCTTAACCATACAAATTCTCAAATGAATTAGTTTCTATACTGACAGGAACTCTTCTAAGTCCTTATAAATTAACAAATAATAACTGCTTTGTAGTTTTGTTACGCTGCCACTACATGCAGTGTGCTTAACACATTATTTGCTATATATTGGAAACCTCTGGTGTCTACAGAACATATCAGTTCTACTTCTATATGGTTATCTATTCTAGGGAATTTTTTAAAAAAACATTGCTGGAGCCTTCTGAAACTGCAGTCACAGTATCAGCCTATGACTCTATTTCTATTTTTATACACAATTTGCATTTCCTCTCAACAATTGTAGGCATTTACAATTTTTAACTTTTTAACATTGCATTAAACTTTTAAATATAAACTTCAGTTTGATTTTTTTTTAATAAAAGGATACGTGTATCATTCATTGATGTGAACACTTGGAATGCTAAAGTATGTACTTTATTTGTGGCATCATGCAATACAGCAAAAAAAGGATACTGGCACACGTTCTGCTGATTTCCTCTTCCTGACCAGCACAGCTCACTGCACACTCACGCACCGAGATATCCACCAGTTTGTTCAGTTGTCTACATGAGAAAGAACATTCTGTTAGGTAATCTTCAAACAGAAATAGGTATGTTACTTAAATGCCTGGCTTTTACAACTACATGACATCCTTTTCATGCATATCTCCTTTGGAATTAGCAATGTGCAGATTACTACACTGCAGTGCCATTCGCACTCGAAAACAGACACATCTCTATTTTCTGCCTTTACGTCACTACTACGAAGTAAGTCTGCTTGAACCACAGTTCCCACACCCCCCAAAAAAACCCCATCCAACTGAAATAAAGAGTAGTAAAACAGATTAAATATGGCTGTGCAAATTGGAATTTAATTAGAAGTTCCAAGTTAAAAAGGTTTCTTGCAACATGTTTTGCAAGAGGTTCAGAGTTATTTGGGCACTCTATCACTTATCGAAAATATTTTTGACTGCTTGGTGTGCTCTGGGAGACAAGGAGAACAGCTGTGGAATATCAGCTCAGAAGGAGACTGCCACCTACTGAACTAATACGTCTCTACTGCTGGAGGCCATTAGAACTGGAATTTATTACCCATCATTAAGTTACTTCCTTTCTTACCCTGCCAGGTACATGACATCAACTGATTGAAAAACTTCTTCACTAGCAGTGAAGAAGTTTTTCACTTCCCTCTCTTGGTTACAAAGTCATTTGTGATATGAGTAAACAAAGACTACAAAACACTGTACAATATTAAGAAAACATTAAAATACATCTGTTTTTAAAAGCTCATGCAGATGTATGATGATTGCCAACATCATGATAATTTATCTCTCATTTCTCACCAGATATCATAATCTGCTACTTTATGAAACCAGAATGAGGATTGTTAGCTCTCAAACATGACATAATCCCAGTTCCTATTTGTAAAACCTGCAAATTATGAATCTACAATCAGAAGATTCATTGTCTCTTCCACCACAGTGCAGTCTTGGCTTGCTTTTAGACACAACAACTTTATATGCACGGCAGTCACTTCCTTACAGTTGAAATACTACTTGACTGATCAATCACTAATAACGTATCTTAGATTTTCATATATTACACTTGCCTTTGCTGTTCTGCAACAGAATCCATGCCAACAAATTCCACAGTCTTTGTTCCAAATACTACTGTATTCCCTGTCCCATACTGAGCATCTTGCTCATCATTCAATCCGTACCGATCCTTTACTGCAGTAAGAAAATCGACTCCAAAGTTTGCCTTGTTTGGCCGGATGAACGATCCTCCTTTAGGATGCCTAGAATAGAGCAGCCAGGAAAAGTTGAAATATAAAAAGTTATCATAACAATGACTGACTAGTTAATTACTACTTTAAACCAAAGTACTGAGAGCCAAAGCAGTCAAAAGGCAATTCTACAGGCTAATTGTAAACATCACTGTTCCCAGCGAGCCAGGTAAGACTTTCAGAGTATCTTTGATAGTACTTGACAGAAGTTCACATAGTGAGATACCATGTGAACTGGGGCATCAGCTCCCCAAAATGGACTTACACATCAAAATTACAGTGTCAGTGCCATTATTAAAAATAACTGCTCTGTTATTTCCAAACTCATTATGAAGTCAGGTTCTCCAGAAAAAGAAGTTTCTACCTATGGATAGACACAAAGTTACCTAAATCATACAATAAATGTGCCTGGAGTTTTACCAAAGCCTGAGGAATACTCAGAATAGTGATTGCTACATTGTATTTGACTTGCATAACTCACTAGTAATTCTATCACACAAATTACACAACATACAAATTGTAGCACTCAGAGCTCTTACATAAACACAAACTTCCAAAAATCCTGATACCAACTTGGTAACAATTTTGAATATTCAACAGAAATATCCAACCAATAATGTATGTTCAACATAGTCCAATGAAGTTTCTTGGTTTTTCTTGAGCACTGAAAAAACTTTGTTGCATTCCCATTTCTTGCCATGCAATTGCTTTGATATTTTCTAGCAAAGTTAGCAAGGAAACACAGTATCAGGGAGGAATTAGCAGAGACAAGCTATGGGAATGGTACCACAGAGCAGATGAGGATCTGATAGGAGCATCAGCCAGAAAACATCAGGAAGAAAATTGGTAGCTACGAATATCTGTATGTCATCAAGCTGAGAAGACAACAGGCTTTGGTAGGAAAGTGCCCAGGAGGAAGACATCACTTATGTAAATAAAACTTCTCAAAACACCATGTAAGCATCAAGTGTCTAATTAGCAAACAATAATATAAACCACCAATGCTAAAAAGTTCAAAATTCTCATAGAAAAAAACCAGTAATTAAAGGCCCTAAATCTTATGGACCGATTACAAGTAGATGGAATAGCTTGGGCACCATATATTCACATTTTTGTTTAAAAATCAGTGCTGGAAATTTCCTGTGCCAGTTTTATTCACTAGCATTTCTACTCTCATACCCTGAAGAACGACCTAGGTAGAAACTCAGTATTATTTACTTTCAAAATGTTTTCAGTCTAGTTTTGTAATGACTCAGTTTAGAGTGCAATGATTACAAAAGAAAGCTGAAAGGCAAACTCCTGAAGAATGTAAATCTGGTATGAACTTTTCATGTTTGATAAGCATTTTCAATACAGTAACTTTCTCTTAAGTAATTACTTTCATTCCCTTCAAATTCTTCATAGCTTGCAAGCACTTGACTGATTTAAATATTGAACTTCCTCAAACATAAAAATGTGATTCTTTCTTAATACCTCTTCTTAAAACAGTAAATTAGCTTTTTATGACCTGAACTAGAACATCCCTTGCCTGCAAATATATCACTTCTGCATTTAATTAAGTCAAACAACTTCATAGATGGCAGATAGTACAGGTTTCTGCTTGGGGCTCTGGAAAAAATCCTTGTACTCCTGTCTCTCTGTAATTCACACTAGGTCCTGCTGTAAGTTTATTCTGACAACAACTGTCCAGTTTCCTACCACCATGATTTTGTCATCAACATCCCTCTATGCTGAACAGTTCTGCTCTCCTCAGCCCTCTCACCAGAGCTAATCTAGAGCCCCACATCTGCATTCCTCCTGTCATGCCATTTATCCCTGTCATAGCCAAGATTTTTGGGTCTCTCCATCACCATATCCATTCCTAAGCCCATTTCTGTCCTCTCAGGACACCACTTCTATTGGCATCTCCTTCTTCATTTTCCATGCAGGAACCAGTTCTACCCTTCGGAGAGAGAGAGAGAAAAAAAAAGAAAAAAAGCAGAGGAACCTAGCTATCCTGTCTCCTATAATTTAAAGCTATAGGAAAATTTTAGTGTATTTATCTCTCAAGACCCTTCTCTTTTTGTCCTGATCACAAGATCATAGGTTTTCTCTCTCTCTCCTGTTGCTATCACTGCCCATTACTCTGCACACTATTATAAGTTACCTAATGTATATTTAAATCCATTCCACAGCCTAAGCTTCTTTTTCAGTTCCAGTCTATTTATTTGATCTACTTTTTTAGGAACTGCCACAAAGGACAGGAAAGGAAACTGCAATAGGAACCTATTCTCAGGCAAAATTATTGTGCATTCAAGGAGAGAGGTCACTGTAACTCATTTTCCCTAAAACACACAGCCTGTATTAAATTTCACATTAGGACATATGAACTGTACAAGCTGTATGTACATATCAAACAAATAATGTACAGCACCTGGACTAATGCAAAAATGCACCTATAAGCCACCAGTGTCCATAACTGGGAACTAAACAGATAAATCCTAATCCAATCCCTATCCAGCATGCATATTATGAGATGGAAGAACCTATGGATTACTGATCAACCTGACTTAAGATGAACACTCAGAAGCCTGAGAACAGGGATTTTGTTCTCATGCATGCAAATTGTCTTGCAGCCAGAACAAAACACTGTGTGGAAATAGAGTGGTAGAAGATATGGCCCAATTTTCTTAAGCAGAAAATGTGGAATATGCTCAAGTGAGGCTCTAGCAAGCGGCTGGCTCTTGTTAATACTGACACTTCCTACTGACTTTTAAAATAGAGAGGTTGACCCCAATCTCAGAAGTCATCTTGTAGGACACTTCCTATTCATGATTCAGTAGCCTGAAGCATACAACCCATCTGCTGGAATGCCCAGGGCACTTCAAGGATATTCATTAAAATTTAGATTAGCTGTCAGCTTCCACTGGATAAGGAGGAAATTTGGCATCATTCTTTGCTCATGTTAAACAAAGTCATGGCACTGCTCATCATTACAGGTACATGATGGCTCTTCATATGCTAGGGAAATATCACACACACACACACTTCTCAGTAATGAAGAAAAATGCAGGAGTATATACATCATAACAGCTACACACTTGAGCTGCCTAACTGCAGAAGCTTCTGAGCCACAGAGAGAGATGTCAGCTTTATCAGCCAAGGCAGTAAACATGGATCAAAGGGCTTCTTTGCCCAGTACTGTCTGTTTGCAATGATCTACTCCAGGCAATTACCATCGTGACTGGAGCAAATGCACTACAAGGCTCATAAGGTGTCATAAACTGGAGCTGTCTGAATCCATGCATGTCTTTTCTACACAGGCTTTGAACAGATCTCTTCCTTCTAGGGGAAGGTGTTCAACAGACAAAACTTCTATTAGAAGAATCTACACACTGCAGTAAAGAAAACCCTCCAAGTTTTAGAACAGGCCATGGCACCAAACAATGCTTATAAATGACACCTAATACTAACCTGCCATGGTGTATCAAATTCCTGACTGAACAGCAGAAGCTTTGCAAGTTTCATGTCTGTTTAACTAAGGTAAACTTTCAAGCTCTTGAAAGTTTACCTTAGTTAAACTGACATGAAACTTGACTCCGAGCTTTCAAAAAACAAGGAAAGACAGACAGACATCTGCAGTTTGAGATGCTATCTTGGGGTTCTGCTGCTGCACAGGACATGTTTGAGCAGTGGTTAGGGACAACATTTTGTTTCAACACAGTTCTATTGGCAGCAAAGAGCATGAGTTTCTGATGAACAAAACTTCTTAACTGAAAACTTCTCAGGAATCTTAGGAATGCTTTCTGCCTTTGCAAAATGAAAATATTTTTTTCTTCATGGACACTAAAATGGTATTTTTTTCCTGTATTTGAAGAGTTTGGTTCTGCTCTAGGTAGACATTCCTGGAGGTGAATGTGTCACCCTTGAAGAAAAAAAAAGCCTAATTTAATATAAACAGATCTTTAATGGAGCAGATCATCTTGAATGCCATCGTGAAACAATATAGGACAACCAGGGGAGGAAGGTGTGCTTCACCCACATGTCCCAGGGGAACACACACACACAAATGTGGGAGTGGGTCTGTGGGACAAGAACCTATTGGAAAGCACACTCATGTTTCAAAAGCTGTATACAAATTTTAACTGTTTTAAGGCTTGATTACTCCTCATTTCTCTTGAAGGACTGCAGAACGTAATTTAATTACATTATACACTACTGCAACTAACAGCTAAAATAGTAGCTTCTTCAGTTATTAAGAAACAAGATCCTATTATCAGGAAAAAACCGAACATGAAGACACCACTAGATTGTGCATTGCCATTTATAGCTGATACAGGCTTGATGAACATGCTCATGATGCCAGCATAATTTGAAGTATGGCTGTTTTGTTCCTTGGTATTCATATTCTTAAGAAGTTCAATTATCACCACATAATGACCCAGATAAACTGAGGTCTGGTTTCACGGTACTGCCATGAAGCATAAAAGTTTAGGTCGTATTTTCAAAAAACCTACTATAGAGATCACATAGAGCTGTAAGCAGACCTACTGTTTCAAGTAAGGACTGGAAAGAAGATTCTCTGGTAATGAGAATCTCAAAATCAGTTTTATTTTCCTCTTACAGTCTTATTTCCAAATGTCACTCTGAAAGATGTATTTTTTAAAGCACTTATTTTCAAAATTGCATTAAAAACAATTTCAAAATGTCCTGTCACTGCATTTGTTTACAGCACAAACTACTTGATCAGCCGCTTCTGCTTATCAGAATTCAAGGAGTGAGCAAAGTAGGCTCGTAGGCAAAGGATACTCATGATAAGGGGTAAGGGGAAAAATATAGCATTTTTTTTTAGATGTGTATATTCATCTACAAAGAAACCTTATTCCCTCCTAACCAGTAGCAGTAAAGAGGTGTTGTTTCAATTGTGGGAGGGTTTTGTTTTTCAGCATCCATTTGCTAAAATGAGGTAACTATTTTTTACTTAAGTTTGCCTACATTTTCACAGTCAATACAAGAACTGCAAACGTGTCTGCCCACAGGAAGTTATGTCTGTGTGTCTTGGTGGACTGCTGGAACTATGTATCCTCTTAGACTCCAGCAGGACCTCTTCTGATTGGAAAACAGCAGAGTACAAAGAACAGGTATTGAAAGAATAACATGTTTAAAGACACCATTTACATTTGTTATGGGTATTGAGCTTCACTCAAAACATTGATTTTTACATCAAGAATTAAGGTTACTATCTGAGATCTCATCTCCTAGAAGCACACTAATGGCTGCTAAAAACCCAAGAGTCTATACACATGTATATAAACATCACATACACACAAATGTAAAGAAGTCGAGTTTCTGAAAAACATTAATGAAATGTTCAATTGCTTTTTCTGTCCAGAGAGATTTGGAATTGTCAGCCAATTATTTCTATTTTTTTCTCCTACAGCAGAACATAGCTAGCTTCTACTTGGAAATTGTTTCAATTAAATTCAAAGCATTTAGGAAGCAACTTCCACTAATATATTAATTTAAAAGACATGGTTGCTCTAAAACCATAATTTCCAATTCTTTAGCTGAAACAAAAGATCCAGCAATGGAAAAAAAATCCAGCGATTTTTTTCTTGTATTAAGTGTGTTTAGCCTCCTCAAGCCTTGTTCTATTATTATTTGATGCAAGGGAAAAAATATCCAGTCCACACAGGTGGGTGTGGACTAGATTTTTTTTTTTACTTATTTTCCTGAAGAATAGATTTTGTTCTCTTATCCTTGACCACTTCTATGCTCAGGGACTTACTGAGCTAGCAGTCTGTAGTATTTAAGAGCTATTGATGACTTTCTTCTATGAACTCATCCAGTTACTATTTAACTTACAAACTTTTAGCTGTGGCATGTGTCCTGACACACAAATCAACAACTTGCTGCAGTTAATATCCATCCTAGAGTCCTGTATTCCATAATTTCAAACATATTAAGTGCCCAAATCCTTTCACTTAGAAGTAATGCATGCATATATTTAAAAACCCCACACAGCTGCACTATGTTTTGCATGTACTAAATCCAATGAATATATTTAACAATTCCTTAGTGATACAATAGAACCCAAATCATTAACAGGAACTTGGTATTTTCCCATAATAAGATTAATGCAAGTCACCTTAAATTCAAATATAAACTATATTTGAGACACTTAATATGGACCAATATTTCAGTTCAGAATTACCTAATGAAAGTCACTAGGAAATATTGATTTCCTAACTAAAGCAAAAGGTCTAAAACCTACTAACTGTAATAATAATAACAATGTCTCATTTTATAACATACCTCTGAAAACATGACGTGTATTTTCTCAGTATTACCCCAATACCTGCAACTGGATAAATATCAATGCAAGAGCCTCTATGGATTAGCTAATCAGAGCATTCAGAATTATGATCTTTATAATATTGGCCCACTGAAAAAAGAAGGGTTTACCCTAAAAATTGCCAAAGAGCCTTTTCCCATGACCATCTTGTCACCACATATGACATGCCAATGCTGTGAATCAACTCACCTGCACTTAAAATACTGTGTTCCTTCATAGCTGCCATCATGCTTTCCCCTCTGAGGATCATCCCATTCCACACCCAGCCAAATTCCTGAAAAAAATGGTTGATACTTTTTCAAATTTACAGCATCATAGCCATAGAAATCACAGCCAGAAAGAACCTCTGCAGTTCACTTAGCCTAACCTTCTCTCCCAAAGCAGGAGATTATCACCAGCACTAAAAAAAGTCAGTCAGGTAGTTTGTTACCTAGCCAGACCTTGAAAATTTCCAAGGAGAGAAAGATTCCAACAGATCTGGTGAGCATATTCCAGTGCTGCATTGTAATGTAGCAATGTAATGGAAAAGGTTTTCCTGCTGTGGCCATTATCCTTTATTGTATAATCTAGTCCTTGGAAGAAGAGTTAGGCTCTGCCATCTTTGTAGCCACCTCTCAAACAGCTGCAGGAAGCCATTGGATGTCACTTTTTCTTCTCTTCACCACATTAACCAAGCCCAGATCACTCAGCCTCTTCACAACACAAGAGTATGGTCTGTGCCCTTAACCACCCTGGCAGTCCTCCAAGACTCCTCAAGAGAGGAGATCTTTGAGATCCTCTCAAGTTTATCTGCATCCCTCTTGAACTGGAACGGTTCTGCACCAGATACATTGCCGCAAGTGTAACCTTGTCAAGAACCCCGGCTCCCAGAGAGGCATAATAGCTTCCTTTAACTTGCAGGATATGTTCACCACTCTAAGGTAACCCAGTACATCATGTATCTTTGCTTGTTACAGGAGATCACTGTTGGCTCATGTTCATAACAGTATCCAACTTAACTCCCAAGCTCTTTACAACAGACTCTGTGAGTTGCCAGTGCTTTCTGGTCCATACTACACGTGGAAATTTATCCTTCTGGAATCTCTTGGGTTCAAACCTAAAGTTCATAAAGCTTGACCTGGACTGCAATTCTATTTGCTTGCAGCACAGCAGCCATTTGAGGGTGGACACTGTTCATCACCCGAGTCACTGAGGAATATGTGAAACAATACACACCCCAGCATTTACTTTTGTAGTACTCAATCACTACCAGATACCAAGTCATTAATTACTTTTTCACTTGACAACTTTCAACTCATTTAACAGTCCATTCACCTACCTTGTATTTCTTCAGCTTGCAAATAAAATTCTTTATGGAGGAGACATTATTCAAAGACTTATTGAAGTCAAGGAATATTGACTTGTTCTCCCTTTATCCTCATTCACAGTCATATCATCATAGAAAGTAATTACATTTGCCAAGTACAACTTCTTATTTGCAAGTACCAAATACTTCCAACTACCATCTTGTCCTTCAGGCTTGGAAATGGATTCCAAGGAAACATGCTACGTGATCCTTCCAGAAACTGAACTGAGGCTAAGGCGTCTACAGATCCTGGTCATCCTGTTTGCCTCTTCTAGAACTGTATGCAAGGCTAGTCTTCTTCCAAGCATCAGGAATCTTCCCATAAATTTGAACATCTATAGTGGGTTGACCCAGGCTACATACCAGGTGCCCACCCAAAGCTACTCTCTCCCTCCTCAGCTGAACAGGGGAGAAAAAACACAACAAAAGGCTCATGAGTTGAGATTAGGACAAGGAGAGATCACCCACTGATTACTGTCATAGGCAAAACAGACTTGACTTTGGGAAAGTAATTGAATTTATTACCAATCAAAATCAGAGTAGAATAATGAGAAGTAAACCAAATTTTAAAAATAGCCCCACCTCAGCTCTCCCTGCTTACTGGGCTCTACCTCCTCCCCACAAGAGGTACAGAGAGATGGAGAAAGGGGGTTACAGTCAGTTCATCACACCTTATTTCTGCTGTTTCCTCCTCAAAGAGGGGAGTCCTTCCCCTGCTCCAGTGCAGGTTCCTCCCATAGAAGACAGTCCTCCATGGACTGGTCCAACATAACTCCTCCCTATGGGCTACAGTGTACTTCCTTTGAAACTGCTCCAGTGTGGAACCCTTTTTTCATGGGGTGTAGTCCTTCAAGAAAAGGCTACTCCAGCATGAGTCCCCCACAGGATCACAAGACCTACCAGGAACCCACTCCAGCAGGGCTCTTCTGTCCACAGGTTCTCAGGTCTACCAGGAGCCTGCTCTGATGTGGGCTTCCCCCAGGGTCACCACTTCCTTTGAGGCATCCACCTGTGTGTGTCTCCTCCATGGGCAGCACGTGGATCTCTGAACCTCTGCTGACCCCCATGGGCTGCCAGGAAACAGCCTGTCTCAGTAGATCTGCAGGGGAATCTCTTCTCTGCAGCATGGAGCACCTCTTTCCCCTCCTTCTTCACTGACCTTTGTGTCTGCAGGGCTGTTCCTCTCACATATTCTCACTCAGCTCTTCTCCTGGCCACAGCTACTTTCGTGCAGAGTCTCTTTTCCTTCCCCTTCTTAAAGATGGTTTCACCGAGGTGCAACTACCATTGCTGATGGGGTCAGCCTTGGCCAGTGGCAGGTCCCTGGAGCTGGCTGGCATTGGCTCTGTTGGCCACAGAGAAAGCTTCTGGCAGCTTCTCACAGATGCCACCCCTGTCACTATCAGAGCCTTGTCACACAAATCCAATACAATATGTTATCAAAGGAGCACCTAGTCTGCTGCTACTGCCTCTTACCTTCCCTGACTATGCCAGCACAGAGATCAGGGAAAAGACTGTAAAGTTCTTCTTACACTCCTCTTGACAACTCTGACTTTAAAAAAAAAAAAACAAACCAAACCCCCACACAGATTAGAAGTCACCATATTTACACAAGAACAATGAGGAAAAATCAAATTGTAAATTGCCTCGTTCTACTTGACAACGTTGGGTTTTTTTAATTAAGAAGAACATGAATAGAACCTCTAGAACAGCCATAAAATGTGAAGATTATTACTTTTGTGGCACTTACCTGCAGTAGGAGACACGCTGCCCACATAGCGCACAGTGCCATAGTCGGTGCCGCAGGAGACCCGCCGACCCAGCGCGTCGGGAGGCACCCCGGCAGCCATCCCGGGACAGCGGGAGTCCGGCCTGCTCCCACACCTGCAGGACACGAGAAACGCCCTTAACACACGCGCGAGCCGCTGCTCCCACAACGCCTCTACCTTGAGCTGCTCTTTTGCCGCCGGGCTGCATGCCGGACCCGCTCCCACAGCCCGTGCCGCTCCCCACTCCCGGGGCAGCTCCCGACGCGCCGCGCTCAGCCCCGGCCCCCACGCGCGCGGGGCCGCAGGCGCAGCTCACGCACCGCCGGGGGCGCTCGGCTGCCGCACTTCCGCCCTGCGCCGCGCGGCTCCCGGAGCGCTCCGATTGGCCGCGAGCCCCGGCACAGCCCTGCCCTGGCCCGCTATTGGCCCGCCCCGCCTTCTACCCTGCTCAAGTCACCGCCCTCGGGGGCAAATCGGCCCGCGGCGTCGCCGCCGTGCAGCTTTCTGGGTAATGACGTTCATCAAGGTGGCCCCACCGCGCGGGCTTCCCGGCCCCGGACTACAGCTCCCAGAATGCCGCGGGGTGAGAGGCGGGCGCTCTGATTGGGCGCGTCTGGCACGCGGGGCGGCCCGGGCCGTCCCGCCCGTCCCCGGGAATTGCGCCTCCCTGGGAACAGCCGCGGGCTGTTTGGAGAGAGCAAAGATGCCCGGGGAAAGCGCTGCCGTGTTGTGAAGCAAAGCCCTCCCTGCGGCACCGGTGAACCGACACCGAGCAAGAGATGGTTCCGAGTTCGTGACTCAAGGCTGGGGCGCTCTCCCGGGAGCAGCGGCGGAGGAGAACGTGGGCGACTCGCTGAGCAGTAGAGCTGCCCCGGGGCAGCCCCGGGCCACGGGAACTCCCAGACGTTTATATTCCTCTGTACGCTGCTACATTTGTTGCTGCATTTATTTCAGCATTAAGTATTTGGGGAAAATATTCCCGGGGGGATCCAAGAAAATCGAAGTGTCCACTGTGCGTAGATTAGCAGCAAAAAATGAATGACCGGACTGTGTTCTAGTACCAGTTGGTGAGGAACAGAAATTGAGTAAGAGCTCTTCAGTTTGACAGAGATAGGTAGGGCAAGATCTAATAGCTGTGGTTATAAAAATCAAAGTATCCTAATTGATGTTTTTCACCTTTTTTAATCTCTTGCGTTTCACTGTTCAATGTCTCATAACAGCCTACTCATAACAGCAAACATTATCATTTGAATGTTGGCACTCCAAGACTGGAACAATCATGACAGTAAATAATCAAGCAGCTCTTTCAGTCCTAGGGCTCCATTACATGCAATCTGTCTGTTCTTTTGGTAGGCAGCATACCAGTACTCTTTACTCTGAGTCTGTGATACTGACTATGGAAATCAGGTATGGGTATTTGCTAACACTAGTACAGTCCAATCAAAATAATCTGGATAGAATGTGTATATTCTTCAGCATGCTGAGAGCTTGCATCTTCAAGTAACAGGCTTTGAGGGTGTGCTTTACTGTCTTGCATAAAGCAGCTGCTCCCCAAGGGGACAATCCAGCAAAGAACTCTGGGCCTTTATTTCACAGTCCTCCTTTGTCATAAGTAATGTCTTATTTCAGGCCAACTAATAGAATTGGGGGAAAAAATAGACACCCCAGTCCTTCTTCCACACCTTTGGTGGTGCTGCTGTCTCATCTAAGCCCACTCATCTCCCACAGAGGGCACTCTTGGAACGATCTACTCCAGTTTCAAGCCAAACTGAAGCTACATGGAGAGTGGTACAAGTGGCAAGGACAAGGCCTCAGCAATAAGGCCTCTTGCTCTTTTTTTGACTCCTCCATTGTTCCCAACGTCAAAGCTGAGAGGATCCTGCACTTTGTGTACTGCCTGACAGGAAAGGCACTGAAAACAAGAAAATACTTTTTGTGATCTTTCTGACCCCAGCTGCCCTTGTTTTAATCCCTAGTTTGACAGGTAATCCAGCCATTCTCACAGTCCACATGCATGTTGTCAAATTTATGTATTTAGTATTTCTAAAATGATAATGAGAACAGCATAACTTACTGCTTATTCTTTCTATTTCTTTACACTTGTTTCAGTGTTGTAATCAACAAATAGCCATAGTTCATGATTTGTACTTGACAAGGAACAGGACAGTCCCAATGCCAATGAAACAACTAGACCAATTTAACATTTTCACCTCATTACCTCAAATTACAACTTCAGCATTTTATAAGCACTTAAGTAAAAATGGATTTAGCTTCTGAATTTATTGAACATTCATGCTGGTTGGTGTAAAAGGTAAGAGATTAGGTTTATAGCACACAGTATTTACATTTCTGTGAATAGCAATGACAGTTCCTCTGTATGGTTTTTACTTTGACTGTACATTCCATCCCACCCCACCCCAAAAAGAAAGCAGTTACCTACAGGTTCTTCAGCCAAAAGCACAGAAAAACTGTTGGAATTAGTCCCATGCTTCATATGGTAACTCTGCAATTATAGCAAATTCTACTTTTAAAGAACTTTGGGTTTTTTCCCTTGCAAACCTTTTTTCCCCTCCAATCTGTTAACACAGGCTTGGTGTCAGCCTGGTTTTAATAACTTCAGTCAGTGAAAGGTTATGCCTCCCTCAGCCAACAGAAGTTTTCTGTGAAGTAACACAGATTGCAAGAGAACAGGAGAGTTTCTATGTATTTCAAAATACATAAACAAAATGTAGGCATTTGCCATTTTACAGACTTCAGTAATTACTGAGTGATTAAGCAGCTCACACTATATGCTCTAGAAATAGCAACTAAAACATTATGAAGAGAGTGAAAATGACCTACTGTGCTCAAGAGATGATGCAGCTGCTTAACTGTCAGCATGTAATTCATATACCAATGAGTAGAGCATTTTCCTGGAGCTCAAAAGCAGATAATTATGTGTGATTTCCCTTCACCTCAGAGTTAGTCTTCTACACAAATTCATGTCAGATTTTGTAGTGCTTTCCCTGGAAGTGTCACGTTACACCAGGAAGGCCTATCTCCCATGGCTCTCTATGCTGTACTAAACAGAGAGAATCAGTGAATACCTTTTCAGTAGGTTAATTGAGAATGTACTTGTTCCATAGGGTATACAGGTGAGGAACACTATCAGGGTTAATGTGGTTTAACCTGCATCTTTCTTAGAAGTTTTGTAGATTATATGCTTGAAGTGAGTTAATGAATCATGGATTATTCCTAGCCACACCTCAACAAGGTGTCTCTGAAGTAATTTTAAAATAAGTGCTGCAGAAAAGATTGAACATTGATGCTCAACTATGATAAAACTTTTTCAGGAAGGATGTTAATGTGAGGTAGCAATCAATTCAAATAGGCACATGGCAGATTATGTTTCCCTGACTTCAAGAACAGAAAAATTGGTAAGAGAAAGAAAAATACAGTAATGAAGTAATGTACTCTGTTTTATCTGTACCTTTAATCAAATCTTTAGATGATATATGCAAGTTACATAAATATCAGAATAAATAGTTTTTAACTTAAGTATCTCTCACAGTCTATTTGGAAAGCAAGAAGGGAAGCTCAGAGAAACTAACCACACACTTTAGCTTTTCCTAACAAAGTCAAGTAATTCTGTAAAACAAGGTGAAATTACATGAGGCAGCCTCAGGAGGCAAAAATGAGTTTTCTTATTCTCTCAAATCCTTTCCCTGGTCTTTGTCCACCTGCCAGCTCTGACACTCATCAGGCTCTTGCTGACTGGGATAATTCATTAACCTGGACAAAAATTAGCTTCTCTCCCTCAGGGCTAGTGAGTTAAGTTCATTCATAAAAAAAGACCTAACAGGCATTACCACCAAAGCAAAATGGATCTTGAAAGTAAACAGGTAGGGCAAGGAAAATAGCTCAAGCTACATGAGACAAAATTAATTTATGGTCATATAAGACGTTACAGGCTTTAGCTTCCTGGAAAGAAGTTTCAGGCATTTCGAGGCTGCAGAAAATCTTGGATTAATTTTGGATTACTTTTGTGAAGGCAAATGATGAGCCAAGATTCAACATTTCAAAAGTAGACCCAGACTATTATGTTTATCCAGGATCAAAACCAAGTTTGATGGTATTATGTATGCTTGGTATTAACAGCAGAATAGAAATATAGCTGAAAGAAGAATTACAGTGACAGTACTGAGCAAATAATACAAAGGACATAGTAAATACCAAACCTGAAATGTAAAATGATTAAGATGGGACAAAGAAGAGCAACAGATGTCCATGTGGCTCTTGCACATGAATAAAAGCCTGGCCCAATTCAGTGATAAAGGTGTATTAAAGTTCAAACCAGTTTTACATGAGAAATGCAAATCCCCTCACAAACCCCACGTTTTTATACCTTGCTAGCATTTTAACAATAACTGTGGAAAACAGTCATTAACATAGGAAATTTCCATAGCACGTGCAGCCAGATCAGCAAAATTAAAATTCTATATTGTTTGTATCAACAACTGGCTGATATGTAAAAAGCTGGTACCTGAACAGCCTGAGTTCAAAAGGAGAGGAGAAAGCTATCTCCTCAGGAAGGTCTTGAAATGATGCAATTTTCATCATAATTGATGGGGTAAACATAAGCCTATGAAAAAGCAAAGACAGATGTCCCATCCAATGGCTGGCTACTCTAAGACAGGTGACAGCATTCATTTACATCCAAGCAAGCACAAAATCAGAAAACAAACTGAGGTCGTGGGGAATGCTCCAGACTGATGAGTATTTGCATTTCTCTTAATATGAACTGCAAGAACTAAACCCCCAACAAATGCACTGATAACCTGATCAAAGTAGAACTTGTTGGCAATGCTAGGAAGATAAGGGGAATGATTCTGGCTCAAAGGGACTGACACTGAAACCAGCATCCCCTTTGTTTCCCCATGGGCATCTCCACTTGCAGCTCGGATTGCCTTTCCACAACAGTGCATACTTTATGAAGATCAGGAAAAATCCCTACTCCTTGTGTTGTGGGAGCCATAGCAACAGAGAGGGGCACTCACACAACTAATCCTGCAGTCACAAGAACTCCCATGCTGCTTTAAAGAAGGGTTTTTCTTAACATTGCTTAACCACAATTCAGCCAGTACCAGTGATAACACTGGAGGACATCAATGAAAACGCACAGACTGATCTTACGGCACCAAATATAAAATCTACCTTGACTAAGGGACATCATTACTACTGGCATTTAATACTTAAAGACACTTTACCAGCTTAACAGATGAAGGGGAAATATCCCAGCCTCTTCCAACTCCTAAATACATCAATAATAGCTCTCACAATCTTGTTTATCCTAACCTAGGTGAAGAGCAACAATGCTCTACTTGTGGGCCTTTTCAGATATACCTTCAGCATATGCTTTGAATACTGGCATCAAATGTCTTGACGGCAAAAGAGTAAGACAGAGCTGCATGGCCTCTTGTAACCTGGGAAAAGAAAGCTGGACCAACTTTTCCCTTCTTACCCATTTGTGGTTTAAATGCTTTGCAACTGGAAAACATCCATGTACCTACTCCCAATGAAGGCACATGCTACAAGATAGAGAATTAGAGTAAATACTGGGGTGAATTGCCAGAATGAAAAAAAGGAGCAATGACATAGTAGAAATCTCAGATGGTAGAAAAGCTTTATACAAAAAGTAAGAAAAGCTACTTCATTATGGAAGTTTGATTATACATAACTGTTTACATCCAGCAACAGAACAGAAATGAAATGGCACTGAGTGCACTTTGCATTGTGTTGCAGTTACAATATCCTAACAGGCACAAGGATACATTTCACAGTAAGACTAGGAGATTCTCCTGACAACAATAATCTTTTCAGTGCTTTCCCCTATTCAACATTAACTGCAACAGTGCTTAGAAACTCCCAAGACATGGCACAAAATAAATGTAATTTGCTGCAGGTAGTATTTTCACATAACACATTAAAAATTTACAGGCTTACTAAGCACTGTAAGTTATGAAAAAGGAATTACAATTCTCTTTCATTAACATTAAAGACACTTTTCACCAACTTGAATAGCTTAAAGTCCAGGCAACCAGGTCCATTCAGTGAAAAGCCTATTATTCAGTGCCTAATCAGACAAAGATTTCTCCTCAGCATGCAGATAAAAGGGACAGGCTATCATCCATAACTACATAATATTTCAGACTGAAAGCAGTCATCCTCAATTTTGTCATGTTTGATCACTTTTGGAAAGATATTAAGGCTGCCCAGGGAAGACATTACAGCGCCTTCTTCAGTTACTTTTCTCAGTGGGCTGAGATCATAGCTCCCCTGTTTTCCAGGTACAGTAAATGAACACCTGCATAAGACTATCCTTTAGCCACCAGAAGGCAACTACCTCTATCCATTTCAGAGTCTGCCTGAGCTAACACCACAGCTTATAGCACCAGTCCTACCTTTGATCCAAACCATTACCTTGCCACCCCAAGGCAAAGCTTAATATATCTGTGAATACTAAGGGAACTGAACCTGATTAAAGCCAGCCCAGGCAAAAAAACCCCAAACATCTCAGCTTACATTTTATTACCATTTATATATATATATATATTTATATATATATACGAGCAGAGAACTTTGTTACTTATCAGCCCCACCCCTAAATCTTGCTCTCAGTCCCAGTTCTATTTTGGTATGTCTATAATTTTAAAGCTCTATTTAAGCAATTAACAAAACTGAAGTGGTATTGTAGCTTGTAAAACAAGATACTGTACTTTGTTTTAACAAAAAAATTACAGCTCTTGTCTCTTTGGAGAGATATAGAACATGACTCCAGACAGCAATTCAGAACAGGAATGAAATATGAATTATGAATAAAGTCTTGGAGAAGCCCCTCAATTATAAGCAGAGATTAAAGAGCTCTGCACCAATTATGGTGTCCTAAAGTTACCTGGTGTGAATCCTTTTCCGTTTCTAATAGCAGCTTATTATGTTGCTATTTACAGTAACATATATGAACTCTAATGCATAGATTTACATTTCTGGACACAGAATGTTTGACAATTTCAAAATATAAAACCAGGCGAGCAAAATTACTCACAGCAGAGCTGGAATCAGCAGCAAATTTACACTTGGCTGATGTGATGAAATCTTCTCAAAGGTAGTTCAAAATCTTTATGAAGTCACAATTTCAGACTAAGCATGTCTTATTTGCATATGAAATAATACCTTTCATAATTCACATTCTCCTGAAAATATCTACAGAAGCTGGACAGGATATTCACCCTCGGACATAGAAAACGGATCCACCTGATCTTCACAAGTCAAACTCAGAAATACCACACAATTTTATGTGCATTGTGGTTGCAAGCACCTTTTTTTTAACACAAATTTTGGTTTACAAGAGCATTGTTTAAAATGCATAATACACATATGTCAACCTGATTTAATTTAACACAGAATTTCAACCAGAATCCTATCATAGCCTGGTTGGGGCCATGAGAGTTTTAGGTATGAGATAATGCCTGTGATTGTGTCAAGACTATTACATTTAGATTCAAAACTTGTTTTAGTTCTAGCGCATCTGCTTTAACAAAACCAACTGTAAGCAGTTACAGTTAAGACTTTAGAGATAATAGGGTATATATTTCAAAACTCAATGACAAGTTATTTTTTAACAGTAATTTCTGTAACATGGCTACATGAGAAAGTTTTACATAAGACTGATTATCACACCTCTCCATCTGGTTATTTTCCCATTTTCAAAAGAGTTTTAATCCACACCCAGAAGTTAATTTTTTAATTTTCAGCTTCTTTGAACATTTTGCTCAGCTGTTGAACTAGTGCTACAAGCTCAGGGTTTCCCCCAAGCGATTCAATTTGTTTATAGGCTTCAGATTCAAGCTCTTTCAATGTATTCCGAGTGTACTCAAAGGAACCAACACTTTCAAGGTAATGTACACAGTATTTTTTTATATCTATGTTCTCCGTCCTTTGACGTAAAATGTTTTGCACCTGAGTACTTTCAGGTCTTGACCAAATTGCATGAATGGTTGGGAATGAGAACTTGCCCTCAGTTAAGTCTTCACAAAAACTCTTGTTCTCACTATATTCTTTGGAGTGCAAGTTGGCATAGTCATCTCTTATTTGGAAGAAGAGACCAAGTGTGTTAAGAAGTGGCTTTAAGTCTTTTTTATAATTTGAGAACAGCTGCATGAGGCCTACAGCTAATCCGAAGAGACCGCCTGTCTTTTGCAGTACCATCGCTTTATACTCAGCCTCAGTAGGACAGGTGTAAGTGTCCCTCCAGTAAATATCCAAGCCTTGACCTTTATGCAGTTCCAGAAGTTGACGGGTAAAAACTTTAACAGCATCGGGATGATCAAGGGTTAAAACCTTCTCTAAGCCAAGAAAATAAACATAATTAGCACAGTTGATTACAGATGGAATTCCATAGATACTGTGTGCCACTGGAAAGCCCCGTCGTAGCTTTGAGTTATCTTCAATATCATCCACAAGTAGGCTTGCATTGTGCAACATCTCTGTCACTTCAATGATAACCTGTTACAAGAAGAGAAAATTGTTAAGTCTGCCACTGTAATTTAACCATGAGTTTTAAAAGACTATATTTAAAATGGATAATGTTTTAAAGAACTATATTCTCTATCACTGAGGTTCTTCTTTAGAAAACTTGCCTTTACTGTTAATACAGATTTATGCTTCTCTTCACCATCCAGTTTGCTCTAAGTCCTGGATCACATAGTCTTATGTGTAATGTTTGCAGATTCAAAGTTAACTTACTCCCTGAAGTGCTTCCACTTGCATGCTCCTCTTCATGCCATTGTTTAGGAGTCATGGAATAACTTACTATAAACGTGACTAGGGGAAAATAAAATAAACACAGTGTTTTGAAATGTTTAGATTTATAAACCTGAAATCTCCCAAAGTCAGTTCTTGAGAGTGTCAGGTATCATCCATTATCACATTTCTCTTGTGAACCGTGCTTTGATAAGCGCAGAGTTCATCTTTCGTTTCCCACACTTTGTGTGGTTATATTCAGTACTGAGCTCATAAAGGACAGACTATTCCCTCTGAAACATCATTTGGAAAATTCTTGGCAGAAAGACAACAGCCACAATTTCTTTTGAGAAGCTTGCTACACACTGCTTGTTACCAGGCAGACCAATATCACACACCACCTGAGGTGTGCAATAAACCATTCACAACATCAGGCTTGTAGCTGACTACATTTGAGTAGAACAGAACCTTAACAACCCAACAAAAAATGAAGAGTCTTAACACTATGTGCTGCTTTTATTCTACAGCTGCCATGCAAGCAACAGGTATATTCAGCACCTGCTTAAATGGAAATAAATTTAAGCAAGTAAAACTGCATACTGTATAAACTCACTGCAAAACACAACTGATTAAGATATGGTTTTAAAGCTAATGAACCAATTACACTCATTAGCTACAAATATTGCATTCAGTCAACATTCATCAAAACAACTGTTAAAAATACTAAGACCATTATTAAATGGCAGCAAATGCCTAGTATAGTCCTATTTGGTGGCTCCTGTAGGACAAAATAAGGACTTTGCTGTAAGCATTTTCTTGAGCACCAAGCCACCTGGTGTTCAGTGAACATTGTCCCAAAGATTAAAACTCAAACCCCAGGAATTTAATCCCTTTCCCAAGATACGATTGCAAGAACAACCTACTTAAACACTCATGAAATCAAAAGATAGAATACTTACTGAAGGCAACTTTACACGCCTATTTGTTTGAATATACTTTTGGTCCATTAGCTCACTCTCACTACTATCAGGCACGTTTCCCTGTGTTCTGTGAATTCATCGGATAAGCCTATTTCATATCACTGTCAGTTTCAGGACCTCTTGCAGCTTCCATACACATAAGGTTTAAAGGAAACAGTGTTTCCCAGCTCTCTGTTTCTATCAAATTACCTTGTGAACTTAAGACAGTGTCAAAAGTGCTTCAAAGGTGAAGGAGTGAAACAGTTCAGATATCAGGAAAAGCTTACTTTAGAAGACATCAGGAAGTAGCCTGAGAAAAAGAAGAAACTGGTCTCCATAATGAAAGCTGAGGACCCAGCACAGACTGCTATGTTTTCTTACAACCCACATCTATCTAATCCGTATCTGCTGCACTATCAGTCCAACACACAGGTTTCTTCCACCTCCTTATCTACAATAGCTTTAAAATTTGCTTTACTCTTGCTAGGCCCTTTCAGTGCCTTCTGAGAAAAAGTTCACCTGACAAACCCAGTGTTCTCTAATTCAACAAGTTGAAGTGTCTCAGTGCAGCACCAAAAGGGAACTAGAAGTTCAGTAAGTGTTAGGGAAGAGATCACTTGGTTGGGGCAAAAGGTGAAACAGTGGCAGTTAACAGTAAAATAAACTACCAAGGAACAATAGCCTCAATTGTATAATCTAAATAAACTACACAAAGACAAATAATCTAAGGTAAGGAAAAAGTCCCAGAATGAATGCCAGAATTCAGATTTTTTTTTTTAATAAAAGAAATACAAATAGTTGGAAATTAATCAGACTGTTAGACACAGGGGACATCTTATGAAGATCATGAGAGATGTCAAAAAGATGACCAGAGGTGTTCCTCTAGACTTCAACCATCTTTAGTTATTACAATCAGTACAAAAATGCACAAAAGCTGTAATAATTGCATCACGATGGAGACTAAAAGATGACAGGTTCTGGTATTTTCCTGCCATTACAAACAACTTAAGTAGTAAAGGAGACATTAAAGCATTGGTTTTCTTCATAAAGATAATCAAAACAAGTGGTCCAAGTTTTCAATAGCAGTTACATGATCATCAGTTTAAAGTGACAGAACTGGTAACTTCTGTTCACACAGAGGCAGCTGTGTAGCTTTGGTTTACTATAGCACTAAACAAAAATGGACCACGATGCCATGGGTGCCCAGCATAAGGGTGGGAGGCAACAGTCAGGTTGCAACATAAAAGGCCCCTAGTTGAATAGAATGGAAGGGTTTGTTATAATGAAAGGGGTTCAGCATGAGAAGACAGACCCTGGGAAGCTGCAGAAACCCCATCACCAGATTTTCAAAACTCAGCAGGGCTCCCAGAAGCCCAAAGTAGCTACAGAGCAGGCTCTGCTTTAAGTACAGGGCTGTCCTAGATAACTTCCAGAGGCTTCTTCCAATCTGAAATCTGACCTATTAGACTAAACCCATACATACAATACAGATTGCTATATTATTTGCTATATTTGGATGTTTGTCTTAGCCCAAAGGGTAAGATGTGTCTAGCTGAAAGACAGAATAAATTTTGCTAGACAGTTACACAAACAGGCTGAAAAATGGAAGAGTTCCTAGATTATGAAATGCAGCCTCTTAAACCACTTTGCTACTTGAGAGCTATGAAGTGTCACTTTTAAGCCACCCTAAAAATGACTCCTTCATAAACTCTAAAGATACTTCTGCCAAAAAATTAATGAAATTAACAAAGGATCAGCTGGCTGTCAAAAACCACAACCAATTATATTAATTCCTTACATTGCCTTGAACAGAAACTATTTTGCACACTCTGTCTGCAGTTTAGAAAAACTGTAGTCTAACCTAAAAAGAAGGATAATTTTTCATTTGAAAAACCACAGTGTTTAAATACACAGCCATGCATCTTGCACACTTTGAGAGAAAAGGCAATGACAATTCCTAGATAATGCTTCTCATTAGAAAGTAAGGACTGCAGACTATATGATACATCCCTCTCAGTTTTAGGTTTGTAAAGTTGATTTAATTGCTGTCTTTGATATACTTGTATCAAAATTTCAAGATTTTATTTTCAAACACTGTATTTGTGAAGTCTACAAGGTAACTGTCTAGCTTCTTTTGTAAGTAATTAAAAACTCAGTGTTAATAACTGAGTTATGTTAAGTGGGTAACAATGATAGCTGCTCATCTACAACTTCAAAGGTTGAACACACTTGGAAAGAATAACTATTCTAGTAAGACATAGAAGTAATTTCTTTAGTGTTGCATCGCAGTAAAAGTTTTGCACTGAAGTTGTTTTCCTGAAAGTTCACTTTATATTCAGAAATTAGTGCATTTAAGGTTTCTGATAATTTATGCTATGTAAGAGAATCATCTGTTACCAGTGGTCTTGGAAGAAAGATAACAACCTTTTAAAAATAATCAGCCAGTACCTGTATTTTATCTTCCGGAACATTCAGCCAGTGATTAAAGGCCTGTGACAGTTTGGTTCTCACTTGCTTACCTACAACAAAAATATTATAGGCATTTATAAAAATAACAGAGTTTGTCATTAGGCACAACAGTTTGTCTTAACAACTATAGCTGATTTGAGAGCTGATTCAAAGAAGCTGCTCAGTGTGACGAGACAAAAGTGGAAAACATATCAGTGCATGGCTTGTTTCCTCATTGAATAAACATCAATTAGCAGCAGTTTCAGTTTTAAACACTTCACAGGAATATTTAAAGCACGTATTTACAGGTTACTATACTTAGTTTTCACAATTTAATTAATAAGGGATCCTGACCATGTTAGTAGCCTGTACAGATAAGCTAGTTTGCAAGGCATGTTAATTTTAAGATTAAAAACTTTCAATTATGATTCATAGTTGAAAGTATTGGTATTTGTTGAATAGCTATTTTTCTCAAATTTTAGGTCCTTGTCCTATAGTAGTATTCTTCACTTGCTACTGTAAATTTGTGAAACAGGAAAGCGACATTTCATATACTTACTGAATAACTCTAAACAAAAATCTGAAGAGAACATTCTCTACAGAATAGAACTTTCCAAGAATTCAGATATTTATCTTATACCCAAGAAATCTACCTACAAACAGCATTTGGTCTGCTTTGGTAAAATCTACTTTGTTGGATCCAGGCAGTCATCCTGTTTCATAGGAATAAAAGGCAACATCAAATGACCAAGTTTAGTGTTGAAACAAGTTGTTCTGTTCAATCCAGATACTTTCTACATGACAGAGTGCATTTCAATAGAAGTTAACCTTACACCTATACAGTATTGTTGTCTACTTTCTTTGGTAATTTGCTAGTTTTCATGTACAAATATCCATTCACCATCTAGTAATGTTCAATATGAAATATAGTCATCCCCTATCCACACAGAGACAATTCTGCTCTGAACTTTGAGAAGCTCAGCTATGTATAATATCTTGGAATAACTGCAAGACAGGTTTACAAAAACAGTTCTGTATATATAGCTCACATAAACAAGCATTTGGAAAAAGCTTTAAAAAAACTTCAATGCAGTGCAACATGGACACCCATGGAACCCATATTACTTGATTCAGGATGTACTGAGACATAACTGAGATATTCTGCCATACTAGTCCTCATGTTCATAATTCCATCTTGCCCATAGCACCAAAGAAATGTCAACATTTGAATCTCTCCCTAAGGCTTCTCTATGACTGAGTAACTAGTACATACAGAACAGAATAATAAGTATGGGTAAATTCACTTGCAGTGATAGACTCTGGAGAAACTGGACTGAGAATTTTTCCCCTTCTAATTAAGTCACCACCAGGTAAGCAATAGCTTTGTGGGTCAGGCTCTGTAGCAAGGGTGATAACCTTCCTCTCTGGATCAGAGGTCTCCACTTTTTGTCTCAGTTCTCAATGATTTCCACTGCTTCCTGTCACCACTATCTCCCAGTCCTCACTGGACAAGATCAACAAAATGGTCTTTTTCCCCCAGCAGCTCCATCCTCTGCTTCTGCCACATGTGAACAGGCATTCTTACCTGGACATACACTGCCATTAGCTTGTTTTCTCCATTTTTGTTGTCTGTGCTCTGTTTTAAACACCAACAGTTTTCTGCAGAAGGGATGGACTGTTTTGTCTCTCCTTGAATATGACTGTTACAAATACCTGCCAAACTGTATGGCTTACCAGTTAAGGATTAACAAGTATTTCATCACATTCACTATGAAAACCAGTCAGAGATAATATCACATTAATGAACTGTACCTTATCTATAGCTGTTTATTCTCTTCTAAATTACTTGGATACAGACAACACCTGCTTTCTCTTTTCTATACTAGGCAGCTAATTCTGTTTTTCTGAATGTGTTTCCTAGAAAATACACTTAAAGAATGCTGGATGTTCAGCAACAAGTATTATTTCATCATGAGGAACTTGACTACTAGCACGCACTCTAAATGGATTATAACATGCACAAAGGATTAAGCCACTTTAGTTCCTTGGTACAGACAGCATTTGAATTGTTATACTTGTCTACCCTGACTAGCAAGGTTTCCTAGACACTGACTATTCAAGGAAAAAACACTACCTGTATAGTGAGACATTTATTTTTCCTTTTATAGATGCAGATTTGCTTGTCTTCTAAAGGAACACTATTGCTACATAAATGCTATTTTATCTGGTTCTGAAGTCAATCTTACCTGGTCTATGCAACAGTACTGCGATTTTCTGTATGCACAATTTATGCCTGCAGCCATATTGTGGTGGCAAAAGACCAAACCCCTCCAATACTGGTCTCTAAAGCCTGGGTGCAGAAGACTCCATTCCTTGCCACATCCCTCCTCTCCCCAGACTAGACAAGACAACAATACAGAACACTAGGACAAAAATAAAAGGAGCACTGCCAGAATTATCCAGTTTCTTCACTGTCACATTCCACCGCTCTCTTAATTATTCTAAGCAGGCTATTGTAAAATTGAAGAATAGAGGTCTAACACCCAAAATTAGAAGCTCTACCTACTGTATAGAGCTATAATAATAGACATTACTGCACCAAGCTTTTATCAAAGCTCTGCTAAATGCATTTGGTTTAATCTGCCCAAAATTCCAAATTATTACCCAAATTAAACAGCAACTATGGAAAGCTTTTCTCCTTAGTAATGCTGGGTGGAAAAGGTGAGAAAAAGAGTCACAAATTCCTTCTACAGCTAAGAATACTAAAGCTTTATCCTCCAAACAAATGTCAAGTTAGATTAAAGATGTTGTATTGAGGACAATCTCTCCTTCTCTTCAGATGAGATGCTTCTCATCTAGAGAAAAAAAAAAAGGAAAAAATCAGCCAATTTAGTCTTTATATACACACTTGTTCTTGTGACAGGGCACAGACCCGAAAACTACAGACCTCCATTCTGGACAGGCTTCTGAATAGTATTGCTTCACTCTTGCTGTATTAAAATAACTACAAATTATGCCCTTAAGGCAGCACCCCAGTTACAGAGAGGGTACATGAAAGGGCTAGAACAGCATGGGAAAGAGCAGAGGGACTATTAACCTAGCCCCCATTACAGCTAATTCAACTCATTAGCCCAGCAGAGAACAGCTTTTTGCTAGGTTAGCTTTCTGCCAGCTTTATATACTGAGTCAGCTTATGCAGTGGATCTGCCACAATCAGTACAGGGTGAGCAGGAGATGCTGAGGGTCAAGGGAAGGGGCATTGCCCTTCTGGAGGAAGAAAGCTCTTGTATTACCTCAGCTCTATTGTACACTTGCACGTTTACTTACATCCTGTGATGGATTAAAACTAAATGGATAAAGTCCCCAAACAGACCTCTCCAAGCAGCTACAAGAACACTACAAACAGCATAAGTGAACTGCAGGAAGACAAGCAGAGAGCAGGCACATACACTTTTAACCTGTGCAGCCACTTGTGCCTGATTAAGGTCACTGATAGAATTCTCTAGCATAACTCCTCTGCTCAAAATAGGGTTAACTAGTCCAGGGTTGTGATCCTGATTTGTACCTTGCCCCTTCTCACAATCCTGAATGCCACTATCCCATAGTCACTGCAATTCAGGTTGCCTCCAGTCTTAATGTCCTATCCAGTTCTCCCTTTTTTTTAAGCAGAAGCCCAGCATAATGCCTTCCTGTATCAGCTCCATGATCACCTGTGTTAGCAAGAGGTCACCAATTCATTCCAGAAACCTCCTGGACTGCCTGTGTCCTGCTGTGATGCTTCTTCTGCCACACTGTGAGGTACCTGAAGTCTCTCATAAGAATTAGCACCTGTAAATATGAAGCATTTTGCAGTTGTCTGAAGGTGTCATCTGCTTCTTCCTGCTTAGGGAATCTGTAGCAAACACCCCTATTGATCTGCCCTCGAACCTTAAGCTATCAACAGGCTCATCTGACTGAAGGTAGAACTCTATGCAATTCAACTGTTCTTTCACATAAAATGCGACTCCCATTCTTTGCTACCCCAGATTGTCTTCCTAGGCCATCCACATCCATCCATTGCAGCACTCAAGCTATGTGTTTATACCACAATAAAATTGCTGCCCTAACTCTACCTCCTCCCTTTTACTCCCAACAATGTATGCATTTGTATAAAGGCACTTCAGAGAAGCATCCAACCATGCAGAAAAAGCAAGAGCTTCCCCTATCAAGTTCTGTTCTTACCTCCTTGTTGGAGTGCTGGGATGATTTGCCTTCAGATCTGATCTGTAGATTACTAAGCATCTTGTTCAAATCAGCCTATACACTTGGTTTGCAAGTTCACTAATTCCTTACTTGACTGTGTGTAGTCATTTTCTTTTACTATAATTTCTACTGTGGCCCTGACTTGGATAGGTGGATGCTATCTCCTCCTGGTAGTCCTTGCCCTACAAAGGAGCTCTCAAGGCCATAAGAGCCAAAGTTCTGCTATCAGCATGAGCTGTGCAACTAACTAGCTGTTGACAGGCAGTATCTGTTTATTCCCCCTGACAGTGAGAAGGGGGTTGAGGATCATAGAGAAGATCCACCTGGCTTCCTGTGCCTTTGGCCCTCATTCCAAAGGCCACATAGCCTTGCTTGATAAGCTTCAGGCCTTGCTATATCCATTAGTGTTCAAGTAAAAGAGTTGGAAAGTTGAAGTATTTTAAAGGTGAAACACATCTTGGCAGTCCTTCCCTCACAACCCTATCAGGGGTATCCAGAAACAGCAAACCTCCCTAACACAAAACCACACGTGGAAGCCTCTATTCCCTACAGGAGTCAGTCTCTCCACTGTCTACTCAGTCTTGCCACTTGCTGCTGCCCCAGGTGCTGTTCTGGTGCTTAGTTGTATAAAACCATAGAATCATTTAGATTATAAAAGGCCTATAAAGAGCTTCCAGCCATGTGTCTTCTTCCAGTGCACTGAACCTATTTGGCAACTGCACATCTGCTCAAGGAACAGGAATCTCTCTCCTGGTGTTAGAGGCCACCAGCCTTCACCATTGCAGGAGTATCCATCTCCTAACCTTATATGCACAGACTATTTCTGCCACCCCCCCCCCCATCAATATACTTGGAAGTTTCAGATTCTTGAATCTGTAGAGTCTTGTAATTTCCATTATTTCTGATGCTGTGCAAACCTGTTGACCTCCTTCCACCATTCCTTTGCTTGGTGACACAGGTTTTCCACAACTACAGACCTTTAGGAGGGACATCACTTGACTCTGGCTAGTGGGTGCCCCCAGGCATCACCGCAGCTCACAATCTAGAGAGGTGCAGCCTCCCTCCAGAACTTGGCCCAAGCGGAGGCCTCTGATGTGCCAAATATAGTTGTGCCAGTGGTAGGGATCATGGCTTGTGGTGGTGCTTAACTCTTTCACCAGGCTGATCAAGTTCAACAACCCAGCAGAAAAAGCTGAACAACAAAGCCAGTCTTGACTGTTTAGCTTGCTAAACAAGACCAGGAAAGACTGCAGCCAAGAGCAGCAGGACAAGAATGGGAAGATGGACAGTCATGAATGGGATCAGAATCTGCCCCTTGCAACAGTGAGCTATTAACCATATCAGTTTTATGGCAACTGAAATTCCACATACTCCTTAGTGCTGCAAAATCAGCTACTGCTGTTAACTCAGACTCTCAAAAATAAAAGATTCACCATGTGTGTGAAGTAAGTAATTTTTGAGACAAACCGCAACAGAATCTATCAAAGTCAGTCCTGCACTTTATGATACAAAGTGACAGAATACTAGATTAAGCAGAACATTGCAAAAAACTAGTATGGCAATGTTCCACTAGAATGAGATTTTACAAGAAACGTTACTATTTCAGAATCTATGTTCTTCTCCCAAGCAATAATTTCTGCTCAAGAAGGAATAAACATTAATTACCATACTAAACATTAATTACCATACTAGCAGTTAAAATAGCACCATACTAAAAATACCTTAAGCCTAGTAGCTTCCCTATCCTAGCGCTGTTTGAAGTCAAAAAAATATACAAGGTTACTTTAAGTATCATCCCAGACTGTTACCATTAAAAGTCTTATTTCAGCAAAGGGAAACAGAGTAATCACTTTCCTGTACTGAATGATTAATACTTAGAAGTTATAAAAAATCGTGTTCTTAAACTATTGACAACATTAGCAGGCTTTTTCCCTTCCCTGCTGCCAACCTTAATATAGCTATACAATCCCTTTTTATGCAAACAAACTTTGATATGTATCTAAATTCATTCAACCATAGGTTACTAAACTGCTTGGATAGTTTAACTAGTCTTTCAAGATAAGGAACTGGACTACTGTAGAGCCATAGCGTACATATTTGACACCCAGCCAAAGTCACTTCTGCAAAGCCCCTCAGAGCTCAAACTGATACAACAGAGAAACAGCTTCTTGTCCCTATCGCTGTGCCTGCTCACTAACAAGACAAGAGATTAACCAGGCAAGTTTTTAACAGGTTAGGGGACTGATACTACCTAGTAATTTGATTAGCAAACTGAGAACTGGCACAAGTTAAGCAGCAGGAGAATACTGCCAGAAGCTAAGAGGATGGAATGAAACTGCCTCTTTCAACAAGAGCCTGTTGGATTAGCTTGGGCATCTCATTTGAGCTCCACTCTAGATAGAAACAGCATCTATAAGCCCATTTTTTCCACCCTTACTGAGCACTGGTACTCATACTGACTCCAAGATTCACACACGTAACTGGCTCCTACTGATCTGTACTTGGCATAGGTGACCTTAGGAAAAAGCAGTGTTTCAAACACAGTAAACACGGTTTATTTATGATTGGGAACCCTCACTGCTTCACCTGTTACACAGTACAAGCTTCCCACAGGTACACCACTTTCACCTGCCTAGTTTAAGAGAAGTTCTCTTTTGAATCACACCACCACTACTGCATAGAGAGCAGCATATCTTGTCTCTCACATTCCCCAAAACATACACTAAATTAACAAGAAGTCAACATGGTAAAGTGGACTATCAGATTTATGATACTTTAGCAGGACAGGATATAAAACAGCTGTACTGCCAGCGAGTGTAGTGTTACATAAGCCACCAGTACAGAGTTATTACAGTTGAACTCACAAAGTAAGGGAATTTAGCCACAGGAATCAAGGTGGGAAGGTTAAACATATATTCTAGATGCATCATTTAAAGTGAAAGGTAACTGAAGAGGTATTAGTCAAGCACTTTCACCTATTGAAGATTTTTTGGGCACTTTTTAGGTGTTGTATATTTCCAACTAGGAAGCTAAGCTTTTCTTCCTGGTATCTACAATGGTTTTAAAAATAATTAGCAGCTAAAGATGCAGAAGAACCAAAATATTCCTTGGTTAATGAGATAATCTAATCAAATAAAAAGTAGGACTTAAAGATGATGTCCAAAAAATCAAATTTCTTCAGCACCAGGGCTTAGAAAGCTCTCTGTAATACCACAAACTCATTCTCAAGGTAGTTCCCTAGAAAGACCACCACCCAGTTCAACACAGCCAAAAGGAATACACATGAGGAAATGGGAAACAAGCCTTCTGGCATTAAAAAGGGATGCAACTGCCAAATTCTTTCCTTTTCTTAGTTTTCAACTTGGTGCTAACTGCCAAGTCAAATGAAATCACTAATGTTGGCAAGAAAATCCTGGATATTTGCAGAGGTTAATAATGAAATTCATTATACACAGGTATAATGAATTAGGACTCAGAGGACCCACCCTACTGATACACAGCTCTTGCTGCAGATGTGCAAAAGCCACTTAGTACTCTGCCTGTCATTTATAATGCTACTTGTCTAGGCAGAAGGTCTTCTACCCTGGTCAGATATAATTTTGATCAGAAATATTTCCTTAATATTTACCCAAATTTTGTATCTTCCTTAACTCCTTTAGCATGCAATATAGGAGCTGGACAGAGGGCAACCAGGCAATTATGCAGGAGTCCCAATGACAAAGTTGTTCTGCCACTATTTTTACAAAATTAGTCACTTTGATAGCCCATATGGTCTTTCTTACACTTTAGTGTACAAATAAAAGTCACAGCAATCTGATTGTTTAGTCGAAGAGGCTTCCAAGGGGTGTATCCATACAGCAGTTTGCTTTCAAACTGCCTCCCGAATTCTGCCATGCTGTTCAGGACTGAAAGTTTCATGTGAATGTATTGCTGGTGACTTGATACTACACAAGGACTGGTCAAACCTCTGACAAGCTGGTGAAGCAAGTCATGAATATGGACAGCTGAAATTGGCCATAAGAGAACCTGTCTCTACACAAGCTAAGGAGAAAAAATTACATGAGAGGAACAGGCTAATAAAAGCCCCCAAAAAACAACCCAAAACAAAACCAAACCAACTCCCAAAGAACCCCTAACCAAACAAAAAAACCTCAAACAAACCCCCCTCTCCTCTCAACCAAAACAAAACCCACAACCCACTGAGTTCAGTACAGCAAGCAACTAAAAACAAAATACTGTCAGCCCTGAGTTTAAAACCATGATCAAGTCTTCAGTACTTGCCCTTATCAGTTTTTAAAAGCAGCAAAACAGCTACTCTGGAGAACAGAGTAACTGCAATATTACTTACTACAATTACAATATTAGAATGGCAATATTACTACAGACACAAGAGCTACTGTACCAATCTCACAAAAAAAAGGTGGCTCCATAAGAGGAAGAAAAGAACAAGTAAAAGTGAAACACTGAAAAGTGTTACTTTTCATTATTCTTAAATCCACAAATCAAGAATGGGAAAACTTCTTGGCTTATACTTCCCAAGACAAAAGTTGCTATAAAACCAATTTATAAATTTATTTAAATGATATTTAAAACAACACAGTACAAAGAGACTTGCCTGGTAATTGAAGCAAATACTGGTACGGCTCTAGGATTCTTTTAGATGTCTCATCCATCCCATCCATTTCTTTATTTCCTGAGATGTAGGTCACTGTTAAAGAAAGTGTTATTAACACTATTTAGATTAAAAAAATATGGAAGTAAACAGTAGATGCATACAACTAAAATGTCAGCTGACTTACAGGTTAGGTGCAAATATTCCAATTTTTCACATGACACCTTCAGTATATAAAAGGTTTCCAGATTCATTTACCAAGGAAACACATATAATATACACTAAATAGAGTTTTCTTTAATTATTCATGAAGTTTAAGCCAACTCCTAGACTTGGTTTCCTTCTTTGTATGTAGTAGATTGCTTAGATGATGAAGTATTTCAAACTTTACCATTCTCAACAATGAAGCTCCACTACAAGTCTTTACAGACACTCATACAAAACCCCACATATAAAACCTCACATGACTCATCTGATTGGATCTTCCTAAATACTTTCTCCATACGTTAGACATTCCAAAAGTGGAAATGTCTAAGAGCAGAAAATACACCTCAGACCAAGGCAACCTAAAGAAGTAGAATACTAGCTTCAGTCTTTTGATATAATTCCTCAGTCTTTTGTTCTAAGTCACAATAGAAATATACCATTTTCCTACCACTGTTCAAGCATACAGACAGCTCTACACGCTGTCCCATACAACATAAATGTAATAGACTCTTATGAATAATCTTTTAGGATCCAAGGCCTACAGAGCTCAACAGTTTTCTATTGATTAGCTTAAATTCACATACTTTTGGTGATTTCCATCTGCATTTTTTTCAGACTGTTTTCTGTGATAGATTTGCTATCCTTTCACCTCTAGCCTTCCTTGCTGCACTGCAGATGCAGCAACTCAAAACAATTCTTCTCATGTAGTTTTAAGACAGGAACTGCAGCAGTAGCATAAAGTCTCATGCTACTTCAGCACCACTTCTCAGATACTTTGCTAGTATCCTGCAAAGGATTTATTTCTTTCCTCCTGGAGCAAGTGAATAGTTATGTAAATTAATGTCCCGATTTTGGCTAGAATAGAGCTAATTTTCCTCCTAGTAGCTGGTACAGTGCTGTGTTTTGGACTTGGTGTGAGAATACTGTTGATAACACACCAATGTTTCTGCTTCTGCTAAGTAACGCTTATCGTAAGTGAAGGACTTTTCAGTTTCCCAAGCTCTGCCAGGAAGCAGGTGCACAAAAAGCTGGGAGAGCATAGCTCAATCAGCTCCTGCCTATTCCCATTCCCATCTTCTACACCCACAAGCATTTGTAGCAGCCTGTACTTGGGGAACTGATCTGTGTTAATAACTATTTTCTAAGTTTAGGTTCAGATCAATTCTTTTATTTGCTTCACTGTGTGTGTTCATCAAATGTATTGGCACTTCAGGGGCAAGAAAGGCTATTTAACCAAATATAGTTGTCAGCAAAATGCTCATAAGACTGCACCTTTTGGGAAAGCTTTGCATAGTTTCCTGGCAGTGATGCTGCGATAAGAAGTACAGCCTTTCCATCCTATCCATGATGTGCCAGCACCACCAGCAGTCAGGCCACACACTAATCAAAATCAGATTTGACACCCTTGACTCCTTATTCTGTTGCCAGCGTGTTGCTGTAACGCAAGTGTTTTCAACCAGCACTGCCACCGAGAGGCAGCTGTCAAACCGTACCCTCACATGTAAAGAGTAAATCTCAAAGGACTTCAGCGAGGAGGTAAAATCAAAGATTTTCAGAGTCTACCCCCAGATGTTTTAAGCAGAAAGAATCTGGTAGAGATACATATAAGGATATATTATCAACCTAATAACTCCCCTGTGATTATTATTTGTCAAAAAGCCACACAGACAGTGATAGAATTGAAAGTGCATAGCTATCCAGCTAGGCTGAGAAGAGACTTTAGGATTGGAAGTGCTCTCCTATAAAAGCTCTTGTTTAGATGTAAATGTTAAAGCTCTTCCTCTCCCCTCAGGGAATTATGTCTCTTGCTCATCTGTAAGGCAGTAAGCCAATACTCAGAATCCCCAACTAACTTGAAATTCATTAGTATTGTACAGCATCAACCTAAATATTTGCATCTTTCTGCACAAAACTAACAGGACTTCACCTGAAATACTGCTTATCAGCAGAAAATGAGTTAGGTACTTCTGCCACAAGTACAGAGATTCTTACTTTCTTTTTTCTTTTAATAAAAGCAAGGCAAAAAAGATCTATTGAACAAAAGTAACTCATCTCAAATCAATATAATTAAAATTTCCCGTACTACTGTTCTACTGTTAAATGAACGTTTAGGCAAATCCCCACCAAGGAAAAAAAATGTCTGATTATGCATCAGACAGCTACACATTTAAAACGCCCACTGGCACATGAACAGAACTTCCCCCAAAGTAACACATAGAAAGGGACGCTTGATAAAGAAACACGTAAATGAAATTTGTCACAAAAGCCTCTTAGCAAAAATACCATCATACCAGATGTGTAATATTACTGCTCTCTGCACAAAATTATCACATACAGCACACTCGGGAAATGCTTGATATTAAGGGTTTCCTGCTGAGGTGACTGACCGATTTGTTATGGAAATTACACTGTTGCACTGAGAAAGACTTCTCAGTGATTTACACACAAGATCTCAAATCACCATCTCCCAATAAAATGTAAAAAGCCAGCAGTTAAACAATAAATGAAAGGCACACAAAGCCTTTTGTTAGTGAAAGTGCAAGATTTGATTACATCTATACTTATTCATAGGATTAAAACAGTTAAGGACATTTTACCTTTTAAACCAGCACACAAACTTGTTGCATTTCAATTCATATGTGTGACAAAGTTAATTTTCCAGTTATTTCTCAGTAGCTTCAGGCATAAAGAACAGCCACACACAACAGAAGTCCAAACAACTGTCTTTTGGACTGCATCAAACCTTATCTCTGATGACCTCTCTGAAAACACACATGACACTAGGATAAGGCAGTGACGTGGGCCTCCATAACGTGGAACTGCTCTAAAGCTATACTTGAAGCTGTGATCTGTGTCTAGGCACTTTCCAGAGAGAATGAAAGTTGATGATTAATGATGATTAACTCTAGGCCAAGTGCCAAGAAAAAGTTTCCCTTTGGAACTTTGCAAAACAGCTTCTCACACTACCCTGCTCCATTCCACTCTGCAGAACCTTCTTCCCCTCCTCCCAAATAGGGGGAATGTAATAGTCTGAAATAGTCCAGGTTAAATATACAGATGGTATTTTTAAAAGTATCATCTCAGGGGCTACAGTCACAGCGCAATTACAAAGAAAATAGGAGACAACTACCAAAGAAACAAAGAGCTCCAGTATAAAATGAACCATTCAGAAAGTTCTCAAATCAGCTCCACCACAGAACGTAGTGCACTGAGACACTGGCTTCGTTGTAACCAGTGGGGGGGGAAGAAGCCCCAGATAGAGGGAGCAGGTAGGAGAGTTTCAAAAGGAATACACAGAAAACACAGTGAATATGTGCTGTTTCAAACAGAGACTACCAGAAGTCTTAATCCAAACGCAACTGGGACACTAGTCCACATTCCCACTTTAATAGCAGAGTCGTGTTTATAACCCGTCCGAGGCTGACACCGAACAACACCTCGCATTCAAGCTGCGGGCGGGCAAGCTCCCCGCAGGTGGAAGGGCAGTCACACACCGCACATTTTCCCCGAAGATGCAGCTAAGTAAACAATAGCTTTCTATAGCCGCCACTCCAACACTAACGCCAGGAGCATACTGCTCCTGAGATCGTGGTTCCATTTTAATGGGATTTCCAGGAAAAATTGAGCACGAATGCTGCAGAAGCCAGAGAACACAACACCTTGGCCGCCAAGGCCCCGCCAGGCAGCCGGGGAGGGTCTCTGAGCTGCGGGCAGACCCGAGGGCAGAAGATGAGTCGGCAAAACCCGCGACCGCAGCTGGAGCGCCGCGTTACGCGGTTAAAACTCACATTTCACAGAGAACACGAGGTTGCTGCCGCCCTGTCTGCAGCTGCCAAACTCCCGCCACAGCCAGACCGACGGAAATAAAGTTCATTTTTTTCGGCGTTCAACACGACAGGCGCAGTCTCCTCAGCAGCCTCCACAACTCCAGGACGAGCGGGCCCAGCTCTTCAGCGCCATTTTAGGCGATCGAGAGCCGAGGACGCATCGCTCCCCCCGCCCGCCGTCCACCCCCATTTTCTGATCGGCGCTGTCGGGCTCAGCCGCCAGAGAGGG